>NW_017566728.1:5431881-5558206 GCF_001854935.1 Bemisia tabaci
AAAAAAAAAAAAAAAAAAAAAAAAAAAAAAAAAAAAAAAAAAAACACATTGGATCTAGAGTCCAGATTCTTGAAAACATTGACAAGAAAAAATACTCTTGATTGAATCGGATTTTTGCTTGAATCAAAACGAAATCCGCTGAAATTAAGAGGCTTGGTTCTTAATTTAAGCTAGATTCTGATTGAATCAAGAGTACTTTTTCTTGCCGATGTTTTAAAGAGTCTGGACTCTAGATCCAATGTGTTTTTTTTCCAGTGGGGGTTATAGCCGACGCCCCCCCCCTCTCCCAATGACTTTTGAATTCAGGATACATGACTGCATTTCCGCGTCAAGTTTTCGGATCACGCGAGGGCCTGGAGCCTCAAAAGATAGAGGCATTGACGAGATCAACGGTTTTCATCGCTCGTGGCAACAATGGGTCATGTATATCGATGACAAACGAGTTCGCTCCGCCGGATTCCATCGTGCCACCGCCGTCAAATAACTCGGAAAATAGACATTTTACGGCCGAAATTGGCACAATCAGCGTTGCGCCCGGCATAAGTCAGGTAACGACGCTAACCCGAGCACTCGGCTCGGGAATCGTGTTCTTGCCCTACGTGAGCCGCTTAATTACGGAATCCTCTTTCGCTATTTTTGGCCTTCTCGCACGAGTCCTTCCAAAAATAGCTCGCTCAAATGGACGTTCATATGCTAAAAGGAACTATGTTACACCCAACCCCTGTGCACATAATTCCTTTCAGTATAAATACGTCCACTTCTTAAAAGAGCACTTTCCGACGTTTAGGAACTGGCGAGGAACTCCGCGGTGCGTTGAACCGTCTCTTACTGTGCTCGGTGATCCAACCCGATGAATTGGACGTATTTCTGCCAAACGGAACTATGTGCATTAAGACATGAGCCCTGAGATCCATAAAAATATATGCATAACAAGGCTCACGCCATGATGCACAAAAGTTCCGTTTGGCAGAAATAGTCCAATTGAGCCGGAGTTGAGATCTTATTGTTGCAATTACCATCGGAGTACCCACGGGCATTTCCGTTAAAAGTGAGATAAAAAAATAATGTTGCACTCATCACACCCTTTCAGAGTTTTTCGATTAGCGATTAATAAATCGAGTGATCAATTATTGATCGACTGTCTGTCGATTTGATTCTTGACATTTTCGATTAACCATAAACTTGAATTGAATGTATCAGTTGTAGGTTAAACAATACATTCAAATAAATCGCTGGAGAAGTTTCTTAAGAACTTCGTCAGGTGATCGCAAGATGCAAAAATTTCTTCAGAATGCCTAAATTGCGGAATTCATTTCGTTAATGCAAGGTCAGTAATTATTATTAATAATAATGAAACAAATTGAGCCGAAGATTACATCGGCGGATCCAGCAAAGTGGCAATATTGTCTTTTCGCCATTTAAACATATGGAAATGTATCGATTCTTTGAGAGGTCGGGTGCTCCCACAAGAATCGATATAAATGGAGTAAATTCCGTGTTGCCAAATTGTTGGATCCGCCTCTGGACACAGAGACAGGAACACTAATAACCTGATTTACGATGGATGGCGCATAAGTTGGAACACGACCAATGAAGCTCAACTGCTCACGCGAAACGCAGTCCTATTCCGCAGGTAGCATCATTGACGTGATGCCACCTGATCCTGACCGGTATGTTCCTGACCTAGCTCACTTAGCTTATTTGATATGCCGAGCACACAAAAATGCGGACGAGTGAAATAGACATGACGACAAGTCCTTTGGTCAAGTGGTGGTCTAACAACTTGATCCCCGGGAGGTTTCACGTTTTACTTTCCTATCCATTCGTTCAAGTCTCCTCTAGATGGCGTCGTGTCACTATTCACTTTGATGACTTTATCTTATACTCTTGCCTTGGTGATGGTCTGCTTTCATGGATTATTATCCTCATTGCATTTTTTCGATTTACGATCGCTTCGAGGAACTGGACGAGTGACCCCTTCTCTCAACTCAGATCCTCGTACTGTACTCTCGTACAGAGCAAGGCACACAGGAAATTGGTGAAAGTAACTCGAAAGTCGCTATATTTTGAGGTGATGTGCAGTTGGTCCTATCCTAAAGATGATTTTCTCCAACTGACTTATAGCGAGTATAACTTTCATCCATAGAAAAATATGTGAATGGTAAATGTTCTTGCTATATTATTTACTGTTATATCCAAGCTCTTTTAAAATAACGCTTGATTTGAAAATCCAATCTCCAGCTTTTTTAAAAGGATTCTTTTTTGCATGCTTGAAAATCAGACCTTCTCAGAAGTTCGCAAAGGCTTACCATCATTTACACATGATCTAAAATTGTGATAAAAATATACTCACCAATCGTTAAAAATATAATCGTGTATTCTAAACCATATTTTTATAAGAATAAAAATATTCTCATATTCATCAAATCATTTCAAGAATTGGGTGTCCTCATGCATATATTCTGCAGTTAGCCGTTCATTCGTCTTCTTGACGTGCACTGGAAAAAAAAAAACACATTGGATCTAGAGTCCAGACTCTTGAAAACATTGAAAAGGAAAATGACTCTTGATTCAATCAGATTTAAGTAGAAATCAAAGGGAAATCCGCTCAAATTAAGAGGCTTGCTTCTTGATTTAAGCTTAAATCTGATTGAATCAAGGGTATTTTTTCTTGTCGATGTTTTTAAGAGTCTGGACTCTAGATTCAATATGTTTTTGTTTCCAGTGTGAGTATTTACCACAATTTGGTGACCATGGGATGAGTCAAGCTACGAAGTTTGCCGATCGGCATTGAAAAGCATCGATGACGCAGCATTTATATTTTATTCATGTTTGACAAGAATCAGAAGTAAGAGGGAAAGGACGTGCGCTTTATTTAGTTTATGCCGCTAGGCTTCCACGGTATAAGAATTACTTTGAACAAACTTAAAGACTTAAAAAAGAAAAAAAATCGTGTCCCGCTACAGGGTTGAAAATTTAGCTAAATTAGGATCATATTTCTGACTGCAATTTTGTCTTTTTGACATATAATAAAATGTTTTTTCCACGGCAGCCAACACCATTAAACCAGGATCGCTTCGGTGGTAATCTAGTGTGCTACTCACTCGATAGTCACAACCTCTGACTATGGGGAGGAAATTAAGAGTACATAAGTTCGGCAGGAAGCTTTCTTCATATCCCGATGTCCCAGAGCAATCTACGGTTTGGGTCGATTTAACACAAAATTGAGTCGAGCGACCAAGTCCTTTGGGTTGATCTGACACACAAAGTGTAACATAAAGTAACACTAAACACGAAAATGTTTAACTGTGTCGTTCATCGCAACCTCCTGCTTCCACCATGGGATTGCTCCGTTTTCCCTTTGGTTGTCGCTTGGTCTATCGTTTTGTATGTCAATTTCAGTCATCAGCCAACAGTACTGTGAGGCTCATTCATGAATTCTACAAATTGAGGGGCTTGGAGGACAAGACGCATAAGTGCAGTTTTTGCTATTTCGAGAAATACGTGTTTGAAGTTTCGAAATTACGTGGATCAATATGGCGGAAAGGATGCTCAAACTGACTTTTTGATGCTTAAAAATTGGAATTTGCGAGCGAATTTTCCACAGAATATGCATTAAGACTAATTGTACTTGAAAACATTAAACTCTCAATTTTTTCAAGAACTGCACGTATGCGCCTTGTCCCTTAAGCCCCTCAATTGGACGTATTTCTACCAAACAGAACTGTGAGGCAAAGATGGGGTGTGCTCGTGGCGAGTTGGATAAAACGATGTGGCGGTGGGCGTGATTCATTTTGGTGAAATAGAAAAGCGGGATTTTAAATTCAGCAAATAGAACTAAGTGCCAACTGATTGCGGGACTCATGAACCGTGGACATGGCAAAAGAGCGTTGTGAAAAGGGCTCATGAGTTAAAGCGGAAAAAGGGCGACAGAGGAGACTGTTTCGTTGCCGCTGACGTCACTGGTGCGCTTTACTATTCCCATGCATTCTTACCGTCCGAGAATTAACGAGCACACCCAATCTTTCACACCCGCACATACAGTAGAGTCTCGATTATCCGCGATTCGGATTATCCGCGGTCTGCGGAGCGGACTTAATTTTTTTTAATTTTTCAAGAGAGAACATTTTTCCGGAGAAATTCGGGGTCATTCCTCTCCTCTTTGGAAAAACCATCTTTCCATTTGTACGCGCACGTGCAGGCCACCATCGTTACCTGCGTGTTAACAGTTAATTTGTTTAACAAGTAACGTTTATTGATTCTTACTTAATAATTATATTCTTTTCTAGTGCATGATAAGTGTCTTTACCGATTCCTTTAAAATACAGTCTTTCCGATGACTTTTTCCGGCCGCCTTGCGTAGATTCGGATTATCCGCGATTTTCGATTATCCGCGGTATCTCCGGTCCCAATTATCGCGGCTGATCGAGACTCTACTCCAGTTCTGTTTGGTAGAAATACGTCCAATTGTGAGTCATTTAATAAATATTTTCGTATATTTTTTCCACTTGGCAGCGCGGCTGGAGGACTTGGAGAGGATCGGGAGCTGAGGTGGGAGCTATCGGAACGAAGTGATGACAGCATTGCTATTACGCGGCGACATCGACAGCCGAGAGGGCGACTGACCCACGGACACGGGCCCGGGCGCCGCGGCTCACTGGAGAAGAAAAGTAGACAGCCAGCTACTCGAGAAGACACACAGACGTAGAGATCCCTCCGGCAACGCCACATTTTACTCCAAACACCCAGATTTTCCGTCTACCTCTCCCATGCTACCGAAGAGATGTGAAAATTGTAGTTTTCCGAAAACGGATTTAGTAGCGTCTCACACTGAAAAAAAAGATTGGTAGAATTTTCCTACCTGCACCAGTACATAGTACGCTTACCTTTCTTCTGGCAGAATTGCCTCTGAATTGACGCTGTGTGAAATACAGCGTGAAGGAATGGTAAATTCTACCAGTCTTCAAGTCGATTCTACCAGAGGAACGGTTACCTGTACCAGTACATAGTGACGTTTTACCTTTTTTCTGGCAGTAGTGACTTGAAGATTGGTAGAATTTGCCATTCCTTCACGCTGTATTTTATACAGCGTGAATTTAAAGTCGATTCCGCCAGAGGAATGGTTACATGTACCAGTCTATAGTAACGTTTACCTTTTTTCTGGCAGAATTGACTCTGAATTGCCGCTGTGTGAAGTACAGCGTGAAGGAATGGTAAATTCTACCAATCTTTTTTTTTCAATGCAGCGGAAAATTTTACACTCAAAGAATCATCCGTCTTTTACGCGCTCTGCCGGTAGAGAGCGCTTTTTTATCTCAACCTGCCTCGTGAGTTCTAGTGTGCTTACTCTGCCGTGATAGCGAAGGGAGCAGTAAGTACAAAAATGAAATCTTGAGAAAACGGACTCAAAAGCTTCTGACCGGAAAATTGTATTGAAAGAAAGCCTCCTTTCTTCCTTAAATTGCCACTAATCGCCCGAAAGACTCTTAGATATCGTTCGGATGATTAAAAATCGACTTCCTTTATTTCAATTTCATAAAAAGGGTGTTTTTCATTTTCATGTTAGGCTGCTAGTAGGCAAGACAGCCGTAAGTGCTATCTTCTGCATTGCTCTCGTGGTTGCGTTTTGAACCCGCAAGAAACAAATTTTAGGCTAGAAACTGGCAGAAGAGGGCGGCATCTTATTTGAATCGGTGAGAACGAAAACACACCAACTCGGTAACTCGGAAATGCTCAATTTTCACTAAAGACACTCAATTTTCAGGAAGGTCATTGAAAATAACGCATCTGTTCCAACTTGGACCTCTAAAGTGTCCTCAAGTATATGTATTCATTATTTTCATTTTTTCGAGTTGGTGTGTTTTCGTTCTCCTTGATTCATTTGAAATCACTGTTTTCATTGGCTCTCTGGAGGAATAATGTCACTTACTGCTGTCTTGTCTGAAACTACGTCATTTTCTGTACACTTACGGCTTTCTCATATGTCTCGCTCTTATACAATTAAAACAAGTTGCCAGGATACCAGGTTGATAGCACGATTGCTCCTTTAGCAAGAGGTATTTTAGTTGATAGTTGTGGCAACTTGGGCGACTGCGATTGTGCTGGCTGCGGCTGCGGCGACAATCGCATCCGAACGGCGACCGCGGGCCGCGGCATGCCCAGCTACATCGCGTCGTTGTCGCGCGTCGTGCCTGCTCCGGAGGAAGCGGGACACCCGCGATGACGCTCGGTGCGACAACACGAGGTTTCGAGACCGGCCACAGAAATGTTGGATCAAAATCAATGTATCGAATCGCATTGCTAAGGTATAAAGGTATAATCGATCAAGGTCCTTTGATAATGATTCGACAATCTACCCGGCGACCAGATGGGATAAAGTGTCGCGCCAGTATCCTAGAGTACTTAGGGAGGATAGGTTCCCTCATAGGTGCTGCCTAGGTGCCTCCTACATTTTATTTTTTTGAAGTAGACCAAATCAATATCATTCCTCGAAATTTTCACAGAATTTTCTTCGCACGAAGAGGAAAAATCACAGACATTTTCTAGACTGGACGTTAAGTAGTTTTTCATTTAAGAAATAAAGTATGACAGGAAGTCTGCGACGTCGCAAACCGAGATACGTGGTTTGGTAGTTTCACCGTCGATATGTCGGTAATTTTGAGGTTAGGTCATGGAGCTCTTCGGCAGAGACAAGAGACCCTCCACTGGCCTCTAGACGACAGGTGGAAGCTTTTACTTTCGGGGATTTAACACTTCCTCAAGGACAATGGAGATGTTGCATGTGTGAGGAAATTACGATTTGACTGTTGATTCTCATGTAAAAGTTCGCGATAAACATGATGGTGCCACTGGTTTTCTCTGAAATCAACTCCCAAGCTCAAAAAATGCTCTCAAGTTGAGGCCAAAATGGAGGGGATATCACGCTATTCTGAGAGTCCACCTCTACATCAAGACGAACTCTCCATGCAAAGATAGGGAGCAAGTTCATTGACTGGGCTGCCGCTTTATTTGGGGACTCAAATAAGTTTTCCAAACTTCGGTATGTTTGCAAAGGGGGTAGTTACGAAGTATCCCCTTTGCCATATACGCTTTGGAACTATTTGCACTGATACACTCTTTTCCAATCATGGCGAGGACACTTGGTTTGCTGTTGAGAGATCACCGTCTTGACGGCACGGCGTAAAAACTTCAGAAATGTAGGCCAACATGAAATTTTCTAACACGGAGGAGGCCAAAAGTCGACAGCTATAAGCTGCAAGGAATGACTATTTTTCGGGAGAATTGTAGGTCATTGTGTTTGGGTCAAGATCATGTTTGGATCCCTGCAAAACTCGTCATGTTAATTCTAAAAATGGCTGCGATCTTAACAAAGGATGAGTGAGAGGAACCTGCTGAATACTGCCGTGCTAAGGAAAAACGCCGTATGGACATTCGAGAGTTGCCTAATTTCCTCCAATAAAATGTTTATTATTGAGGAGAGTTATGAATATTTCCTCTTGAAATTTTCAGATGATATAGGTCTAATTACAAAGAAACCTCTCTGAAAATTGAACGGAAAATATTCCCAATTTTTCCTGAAAATTCGTATTTGATTAAATGAAATTTGGAAACTGATGAAGGTTCATGCGGCGTTTTTCCTCAGCACGGCAGAATAGATACATGGCTAAATTCAAAGATGAATGAATGAATATGATATGAAACAGTGTTCTGAAAATTCATGGATCATTAGCTGCGCAAGAGACCGGATAATGTTTCTGCTAACATATTCCGAAGATCTGCATTAAAACTATTCGGTCAATGAAGAGTTGCCAAATCCGGATGATTATTTTACAATTCAAAGCTCTTTCTATACGCCTTGCGGACTTGATGCTTGCAGTTTTTTGTGGAGAGGGGGGGGGGAGGATGAAGTAAACCTGAATATAATATGAGGGTACGTTTATTCGAAATATTACATCGTCGACCCTCAAGGCTATGGGTACATGTAATGATTTACATCAAACAAAAGGCGAGGGAAAGGCGCATACATCTGGCAAGCTTTCAGTAGGTCGTGCACGGAAGGAGCTCTGGAGCGCCCCAATCGTATATTATTCTCACGGTAAAGCAGTCATGACTCTCAAGAAACCGCGGTTTTAAACGTAAATACGTATGTACACACAATCATTCGCACTAGTTCCGCAAGCGTACAGAGAAAGGTTATGTTATTAAACCGAGAGCTATCGTGGAGGGGCAAAAAAAGGACAAGAACCTGAACGCAAGACGGTATTGTATAAATTTCAGATCGTTGTCAAAATTGACTATTCAGTCAGAAAAAATGAACCACGTGTGTCGGCATTGGCTAAAATAACGTAAGTGTCCGATTTTTCCCGCGGTTCGTTCCAAAGATCATCGGGCTGATTTCCATGGTTTTGCGTCTATCAATGGCAGATAGTCCCTTATTATGACCACGTCAACGAGAGATTACTGAATTAAGTCCACGGAAAAAAGAAGGAGGGGCTAAGGCCTTACTTGGAAAATTCAAATTAATTGTGGTAATACCCCCAAGAATTTAAGTTACGATCCTAAATGTTGCGGCACTACCCCAACTTGAGTTGCTGTACTACCACAATTCATTTTAGAAGTCCATATTTTCCAAGGAATTTGGGTAGTACCACAATTTTAGGGAATTACTCCTATCATGTTTGTTTTGTGTCACGAGGGTCCGCGAAGCCCCCTCTGAGAATTGGGCCGCGCAGCGGCCAGGGGGCGTACCTCCTGGTAACAATATGGTGAGTTATCCGAGATGAAGTTCCAAGTGTCCTCCTTTGGCGAAGAGTTCGGGAGCTGAAGCCAACGAAATAAAAGCGAGTAAGACGCAATAGAAAGTTTGTTATGTCAGAGGTGGCCGAAAGGTGGTGGCAGTGATGGTGGGGCAGGGGCGGTTGGGCGCCGGACGGTGGGGTCGATCGATCGTCGATCGAGTTCCTATTTATTGGGGGATCACGACTCACTCTACTGGCTGGTGGGTAAACTGTAATTAGAAGGACATGACTGTACAATCAGTATCTGTTACCCAACTGAAAAGCTCCTCCGTTGATTTCAATTCTTTCGCCGCGCCGTCTCTTGCTCACCGGGCTGACCACTCGAGTCTGAATTTGTTTATGACCTCTAACCGGTGCGTCATGGATTCTGAGATCATTAAATGGACTTATTTATGCTAAAAGGAATTATGTGCATAAGGTTTGTGTGCAACATAGTTCCTTGTAGCATAAATACGTCCAAATATCCGAGTGTCGCCAGATGCTCCCTTATAAAATATGTATTTTACAAAAAGTTGCGAGAATATTATTTCTTGAAATATTCAAAAAGTTTGGATCAAACCATGAGTAATTTTTTTTTTTTTTTTTTTTTTTTTTTTTTTTTTGACAAATTGATAGAGATATATTCACAAGTTTTCTTGAAGATTTGTGTCCATCAAACAAAATTCCGTAGCGTCTGAAGGCTTATACAGAATACTTCCTCAGCACGACCGTAATCTCCGTAGTCCTTACCCCTCATGATTGAGGAAGGTAGAGAAAATATCAATTTCACATAATTTTTATATTTACTCACATGGACTATATTTTGGAGCGGGGAACTACTATTTAGCTTCCAGGACTTTATGTCCACATATCTTTCGTCCATTAAATAAACGTCCACCGCTTTTTATGTCCACTAAACGTTAAGTCCAGTCTTTCTTAAGTCCACATGATTTAATGTTCAACCACGAATATGTCCAAAATTGTCCAAATTGTGGACTTGTTATGTCCACATTTTTTTCTCCTCATTTAAATGAGAGGAACCACCTCAAAAATAAATGCATACTACTACTACCTTCATTCTTAAAAACATTTCATTCATGAATCAAGTCATGAAAAGGAACAGACTCTAAGAGCAGATAAAAACATATGTTCATGTGTACACTGTACGGATATGATAAGATGAAAACCAAAGCGGGAGCCTAGGAAACGCTCCAATGCCAAATTAAACATTATTCAGTAACAGATGCGGTCAAAATTGAAAGTCCTCTTTAACTAGTTATTTCGTGCGCCTTCAATCTTGTAGGATACTGTGCAACGCCTCTGACGCGAAATAGTTGCTTAAAGCGTTGCGGCACAGCAGGCAACCAGCGTGACACGCGCATAGGCGCCTACAAACCTAACGGGATACTTCACGCGTTGCGCAATGCGTGTAGTATCCCGTTAGGTTTGTAGGCGCCAGTGCGCGTTCTGCGCTGCCAACACGCCGCTCCGCTCTGTGTTAGGCTCTAATATTTAAACTCGCGAAGTCAGTGGAGTCAAGGAGGTCGATGTACGAATAAGTTAAAAACAAAACATTGCGTGCTTCTTAGTTTTTTTCCTCTTTTATTAATTTTTGTATCGTTTCTTTCATCGCAACTACGGCTCATTGAGATTCATATCGATGCCATTGCTTGGAAAAGGTTTTACAAATATTTACCACGTTTTAAAAATGTAAATGTTTTTATAATGAAGTAATTAATTTCATTTTTAAAAAAAAAAGAATGTACATTTAAGGCATATTTTATATCGGAAATTTCAAGGATAGAAATGAAACCAAGTATTTAACAAAGACAATTTGAAAAGATGAATCAAAAAAAGAAATTAACATTTCATTTAAAATACGAGAAACCAAGTATTTACCAAAGACAATTTGAAAAGATGAATCAAAAGAAGAAATTAACATTTCATTTAAAATATGGGTTACAATAACAACACCCCATTCTCTCTTAATTTTCTTATTTCGATATTGTCAATATAATTTTACACACGAACTAAAATATGACGCTTGAATTTGATTTTAGTGGACTTTACATTTGTGGACTAAAGTTAGTGGACGTTTAAGTAATGGACTTAACATTAGTGTGGGCTTAAGAACTGTGGACGTAAAAATTGTGGACATTAAGTCCGTGTACCACTATTTAAGGGGAACTACTACGGGGAACCACTAAATACTCATTTAAGAAACAATATATCGATGGTGAAACTGCAAAAATGCGTACCTCGGTTGTGGCTCGAAATTATTTATCCGCTACTCCATTTATTTTACGTATTTTATATTTTAAAAGAAGACCGGACCAACGTCATACCATGACGTTTTCACAGAATACTACTTATAAAGAGAAGGAAATTCACTGAAATTTCCCAAAAATGACTTTCCGTAGTTTTCCATGCAGAAAATGAAGTATACTACAACGCCGTAAACCGAGATACGCATGAAGCCTATTTGTTTTGGCATCGACTTTAATCCATGCTGCCTTTGAGCGTACGATATATATATATTTTTTTTGCAAACTTCTATATGAGAGAATTGTTGTCTTCAAATTACCTCCAAGTTACGCTATAAGAGCAACCTTAAACCTTAATTTTTTTTTTTTTTTTTTTTTTTTTTNTTTTTTTTTTTTTTTTTTTTTTTTTTTTTTTTTTTTTTTTTTTTTTTTTACCAAAGTCGTTGGATAAATTACCAAGTCCAGGAAACTTAAAAGAGTATGGTCTCAAAAGTTTTTAACAGCTTTTCAATTCATTAAAAAATTATAAATTTACGAAGATCTTAGATCATAACACAATCATATTTTGATCATCCGTGAGGAGTTCAGCAAAATATATATTCCTAACTCAGCCCGAATGAAAAGCAAAAGTGTGTATGATATGAAGAACAGACGAGAAGTCAGCAACAGGTGTAAAATTATGATCGCGGGTCGTTCGGGACAAATCATCCACGGATCAAACTCGGACGTGACTTGTCAAAAAATTTGCTCCGGACACTGCTTTTTGTACGTCCCTCGTTGTCACATTGGGGTTTTTTGAAAGCGAATTCTCTACATTTCTTCGCCTCTCTGCATGACTTAGGATCGTAACTCTATTCAAAGGGTGCCAATTCGAGTCAACAATTAATTCATTTTACCAAAACGTAACTGTGCAGTTTTTATCCAGAATTTTCTGATTTTTGTATGATATCTCAGGAAAAATCAGGAAAATGTTCAATTAGAAATGCCCATGATTTTCCTGGATACTATGCTCTTTGTGAGGAGACATTTGGCAATATTGAAATGGAGTTATGTTTTTTCATGGGCGGTACGACGATAAGTGGCCGTCCACGGGATAAGGGACCTTAATCAAGGGTGGATGGTGAATTTTCCAAGAAAAAGATATTGGTGGTAGGAGGAAAAAAATTAGATCTTCGGTTTTTAATGACAGACACCACAAAAAGTTCCAAAAGAATTAGTTGCCAGTGGTTTAGTTCATTTCCTGCAAAATTTAGGGCGTAAAATTACATTATAATCTTGCAATTTTTTACTCTGAACACTTCATGTAAGAATCCGAACTGTCTTTTTCAAAACTACGTTTTTGAACTATAACTAAAGGTCCATATGTCCGGTTTAGTCTCAATATGTTTGTAGAATACTCCTCTATGCTTTGGTAGCAATAACTCTACTTTCTGATTAGCGGACTCAGGACCATAAACTACTAAATACATTTTTAAGCCAAATTTGGCTGGCTGAGCTGCGTAGAACAAGGTAATTGATTGAAAAAATCATCTCCATGTAGTTTAAAATATTACTTGTTTAATTTATTTTTGGCTTGTAGCTCGATTTTTTTAATCAATTTCCGTGTTCTAAACTACTAAATTAGGACACGGGAGCTAAATTAATGAACGAGGAATTCCTCGTAGTCGATCGCACCGTTGCATTTCAATGCAGATGCCTCCATTCAGACGAAAACTTCTTTACATACTTATGTTTGGATATGCATTTTATATAGGAATTTCCAGGGTTCTATAGCAAGATCAAAATAATTTAACGAGCCTACAAGTACGCGCTTTTATACTGGGATAAACATCAGAATTAAAGAATATAATGGTTCAGATCGGGCGATGACAAACATTTTTGTTCGGTGTCAGTTTGAGAAGGAATGCCTCCTCATCTCAGGGTCCATAAAAATTAGGTGAACACTTAAGTAAGTTGGCAATACTGCGCCGAACATCACCATGAACAATGTTCGCGTTAAAGACATTCTTCCCCCCGTGTCATAAGATGGTCAATAGCCATCGGGTATATCGGTACGAGGTTCAAGTGTATCTTTGAACCGTTCTACTTGGCAAATCGTCAACTTCCTTTGCATGGGGTTATTGCCCATCATCATATAAATAGGAACAGCTCAAACCTACCAGTAAACGAACGTCTAACAAATGTGCACTGAGAACCTCTCGAGTAAAATGGCTTTTCTGATTAATTCGTCAACGGATCGCAAATGAGCTACACTCCGGAGACTTTAACGCAGCGGTAGAAAAGCATGGTAACTCTTATAACTGTGATATATGATAAAATAATCCGACATCTTCACTTTTCTACGAGTACTTTTCAAGCAAAGTAGAAGTTGTTTCGTTTTTTGTCTGATTATTTGTAGAACTATGTTACATCACGGTCGTCATTTTTTAAAAAAAAAATAATATTAAAGTTTTGCCCCAACCCCTCTAACATCGAGCTGAATGAATACCATTGGTCTTTTAGTTGATGAATGTTCATAAAATTACATCAGCTCCTCACTTAGAAGTTGAACCAAAGGTTGCCATTACGAGAAGTCTTTCCCTCTTGTTCTAAGGGAAAAAACGACCCTAACTTTTTTCATCTCATATTGTATTCCACTGGTCCATATTTTATCAGTAGAATAAATAATACATTGGTATAGCCCCCCCCCCTTCTGTAACCCCTTATCACATTTATCACGATATATTTTCGGACTTAGACAAGAGGCTAAGAAAACATAATGTCCCATAGTTCCAAGCGATGGTTGGTGTAGTTTAAAATACCACTCATTAAGAAATACCTAAGGGCAGAAGGAAAGGGAATGGAGTCGAGACCGAGAATATTGCCGTGCTGGAGAAAAACGTCGTACGAGCTCTCGAGTTTTACTAAATTTTCTCTAACAAAATACGAGTATCCAGGGAAATTTGTGAATTGTTTCCTTAAACTCTGTTCCAAGAATATTTCTCGCAGAGTCGAATCTAAAGTAATTGTGAGTTTAAGGAAAGAGAGACTAAAACGCCGGAGTAGGAAAGTAGTCGGTTCGGTCAGACGCCAGTTATCACCGTATGAACTTCCGATTTTAACGGAACACTTTGAAACAAGGAATCAGTTTTTCATTGAGACTTGCGTCAGAGATGGTAAGAATATTGTAAGAGACTTAAACGCCGTAGTAAGAAAGTAGTCAGCTCACACAGACCCGAGTTATCACCGTATGGACTTCTGATTTTGACAAAATACGTTGATACCCATAACTTTCCACATAAAAATTAATATTTCGTCGAGAAAAAATTGACAACGTTCGAATGTTCATACTTGGTTCTTCCTCAGCCCTGCAGTATATGTCACCAGTGTTTTTTTAATTAATTTGAGATCCCGTTAGTTTCGTTCAAATATCAAGCGATGCTTTATTCTTCGAGCGTGTATCGGTCCATTGAGTTCATAGAGTCGCCAACTGGGAGAGAAACAAAGAGAACTCCCCGCTCTATGTGAACCGTGTTGACATTATTTTTTGGCCCAGTTTGGCAATGACAAATCAAAACGATCCTCCTCGAAACGAATTGAACGACTTGTAGGTGTCTGAAGCTAGCGGAAAAATTACGGAGCCATTGTTGGTGTCATACTACGGGCCACGGAATATACACACATAGTTAATTGGTAATAACGACGCAGTAGGGAAGCTTCTCACACATTGTTTTAAGCTAATTTTTTCTTCTTACTTTTTCCCTCCTCTCATCCTATTTTATCAGGTCACCGACACTTTGATGGTCTCTTCTTACTTCGTATTCCACTTCAGCACTGTAATACGTAAACATGCGTTAATATGTAGCATACGTCCTTACGTAAATAAACAGGTCAATTTTTCATGATTTCTTGTCATGTAAGTGGACCAACTGATGAGTCACGAGCCTGTCAAGCGTGCATTTGCAGGATATTTTTAGAGAGTGTGGTTTGAATGATCTCCTCGCCATTTATCCGAAAACTGTATTTTTTTTCTTTCTTTTCTTTCCTTTTTCTATTTTAGGTGTTTCAGGTTTTTTGCCCTGTTAGGGCACTGCAACCTTTTATTGGCTGTTATAACCAACCCACGGAGCCTCAGAGGGCGGGAAGCGCCGTCTGGGGGTTAGCCCGCATAGCGGCCAGAGTATGTGCCCCCTCATTTTATTCTACCCAGGAAGGAAAGAACAGGGGCTGTGAGTATTTGAACGAGTTGTTTCAAAAAGGGGACTGCCCATTTCAAGACGAGCCCTAAAACACTAGTGCTAACATATTGTCCAAGGCTTATCTTACAAAAGATATGTTCCCTTTTTTAAACAACTTGTTCAGTTAAGACGCTCATGTTCCCTCAGCGCGCAATAGGACGAGCGTGAAGCTCTAGCCAGCCATTTCACTCTTATCTGATTGTGGTGTCCACCTTCACACACGACAAAAAAGGAAGGATATGGGGGAAGAAATGACAAAGAGAGACCCGAGAAAGGAAAGTCTTGTCGCATTTTCGGGTCATTAGCGCGAGAGCAGAGCACGTTCATGGCAGTCTCCATGCCATGAGGCATTGGTGAACTGCAATGAAAAAAAAGTTTAGGGCTATATAGACATAACGTCCGTTCTAGGCACGGGGGCCGAAATTTCCGGGTGCTGGAGTCGTAGCTTTGACTGTTCCATGTGCTACACCCGAAACTTTCGGTCTCTGAGCCCGAAACGCGGACGGTATGTCTATTCGTATGACCCGTAAGTACGACTTCCACGGCCGAAGTTTTTTTTAAAGTGTAGGATCCGAAAGAGTGTACCAGACCAGGGTAGAGGCCTTCATAAGTATAGAGAGAGTATGGACTTCTATAGGTGTAAAATTCCAAGCACCGGTGGAGGATTGTCGCTCCGATAATATTTCAAAAATGTCGAAGTGAACGAAATAAATTGAGCCCATATGCTTCTTATTCCCTTTTTAGAGAATCAGGGCAATCCAAATACAGAAAGCGGACATTTGGTTCGCGGAAGTGTTCGATCTGATTTCTCGAGGATTTGACTCAAGTTATAAGTCACGAGCTGCTTTTTGATCAATAATTTTGCATGAATTTATAGACTGATTAAATTCCTCATTTGTTGTAATTTTCCTGAAATTTGTCACTTCGGAATCTCAACAGTGGTCTGCCATGGCGTGCTTTGCGGTACATCCATTGATTTGCAGTTTAAATCTATGGAATCGGATCGACAAACAGGGTGTTTGCAATGAACACCTTAATAATCGATTCTGCATCACAGTTTCAAATAGGGAAAAAATCGATATTCGATCATTCACAGCTCGCCCCTGAATCTCAACCGTCACGATTCGTGAAACCATCAATAAAATTTGGACTCACAGCTGCCACTCACAGCACTGAAAAAAGTGCGCACGAAAGAGATATTCGTAATTGATAATAACTGTTTTGAACGACCAGCACTAGTAATATTATTACTGTTGCAAATTAGAAAATTGGAAAAAATAGCATCCACACTTCACACTTTGTCAAATGACTGGAAAACTAATAAGGATATATCTTCGGCATGGCTGAATGTATTACATAACACGAAAAACTTACAGTTCATTAATTCTATGATCAGGCTGGTTTTTCATCCTGTCGCTTCCTTATCGGTGGCTGAAATTACTGCATCTTCCCTGGAACAAAAATCAATTAAATCGTGTTTTTAATAATTGTTATGATATTTTCGATGATGATAATAGGACAAAATATTTCAATGAAACAAGCTAATTTTAATTTTTTCTTATGAATATATTTTCCGATAATTTTTCATCCTTGAAAAAAATAAATAAATTAATGAAAAAAGAGAAGATCTTTATTTAAACAACCTTCAGGCAAGGCTGAACCTTTGTATGAGCCTTATTTATTAGGTTCATTACATTATTACTATTTTGTTTATTTTTATTTTTTTCTGGTGGAAAATTAGTCCCATCCTCTTAGATTCCACGAAAGAAATACATTCATGCAGTTTTTGATTGAAAATTGGGCTGCGATTTCTTCAATGTTGCGTGATCGAAGCATTTTTCTATCATTCTTATACTCCTCATGTTTTTAAACGAAATTCCTTATAAAAAAAGCCTATGAGTCTCTGGGAGTCACACCATGGAGCCAATCAGAAATTTTATATTACAGAGCGTTCGCGTGAGATTATTTTGCTCTTCATAAAATCACCTTAGGTTTGACTTCCTTAGATAAGACGAAAGGCACGAGTGAATGGGAACTCTCATACTGCTCTCTTATTTCGAAAAAATAATGAGGCGCCGAGACAAATGGAACAGTCTAACGTGTTTGCAGAATCGTGCTCACGAGAAAGAATCCATGTTTTTATAGGACAGTTTTGTTTTCTTTTCCTACCCGGTACACATCTGTAGGTTAAGGCTAATGTCAGGCATAGGGGCTCATTCTGACCTCGTTTCGAAATAGCTCATCGCAGCGAAATCAAATTGACGATATTACGTGTCCGTGTCGACCTCTCAAATGAGTGTTCCGTCGCGACAAAGATAAGAGAAAAGAGGCGAAGAAAAGGAGCAACAAGAAGGCGACAAGATGGAGGAATTAGGACAGCACAAAAAATGAGTACTGCTTTCATTGTCGATGTCGTGCCCGAGAATAACCTGCAATAATGATGAAGATATGTAATCGGAATCGCAGCTTCCTCTCCGCTGTGGCCGGCTGTGTTGCTACGCGAGTAACACAGTCGTTCTATCCAGGTGGGACAACTTCAGGTTTTACTTCTATTTCCTTGCGGAAAATCATAAACTTAATCGGACCGGACGGTTCTAAAACACAAAGCGCGACCTCAACGCAATTTTATTGGATTTACCTCCCGAAATATTTCGCCTCAAACCAATACATGGGCAAAATTCAAAATGGAAAAACCCATATGCAAGAAAAATAAAATCAGAGCCCAGAAAGAAGTAGAAATAAAAACTTATATTTCAGAAATAGTCGCTCAATTTTTAATGCTTGCCAGGGACTCCATGCAAATAATTAGGTACAACAAAAATGACGTTCAGGAAACGGTCACATAGGGTTTTAGGCTTTTTCATGAAGAGAATGTTAATATCCATCCCATAAAATTTTGTGTGAAAAATTACTACACGTGCAGAACTTAGAAATTCTGACTGACTTTGAGGGCTTAATTGACCTTCGGTGGCCATTTATTATGTGACATCATTATCAGAATCACCTTTAAGGAAGAAACAAGCTGATCTAGCTGACACAGTATGTTAAAAATGTGTGCTTTTACGTTTAAGGAAGTAGCATTGCACTTGAAAGGGTGATGAGCTTGATAAGGTACATGGTATCATCCAATACATTAATTATTCTTCAGAAGCTGAAACATGAAAGTCAAGAGATCAAAAGGCGCAGAGAGTGGGAAATTTTGTTTTTTGCGGGCAAAAAAGGCTCAAAACGTAATAAGGACCTCAAACTTCATATAACCCCCACCGAAACAAAATAAGGAAATATATCATAGTCTCTAAATGTTCAAATAGCATTTATGTCCGATGTGTGTAAGTTACTTGTAGAAATCGTCCTCCGGTAATTCTAATTTTTATTAATTCTAATTAATTTCAGAGATTCCTCCGGAATCTCTCTGGAATTCCTAAAAGATACCTCCGGATCACAATAATTTTGAGGAACTAATTAACCTCTAATTTTGCTCGTGCAAATGCCATTAGTTTCATAGAATCCGGCGAAGGGTGATTCACATCAACATATCAAAAGGAACAATTCGTGCGTTGTTATGCAGCGCGCATTAAGGGGCAGCTTTTTGTCACGAGAGGAGTTTGAAAAGTAAAGCTCTGCTAATACATGAAATCGACTTCTAGTACCTCAAACGACCAAAGTTTATGGACCAGAAACCCCAGTCATTAATTTTTTCGAAAGTTCTGCCAACAAGCTCAACAATCAAATTCCATTTTCGTGACATTGGTACTGTTCATTTTTTACGAGGATTTTTTTCCCCTTTCTCTTTTATCCACAGATGAATTTGACCAAACAGGCAGGTAATAAAGCTACTCGATGTCCTGGTCAACACTTTTGCCAACGGATCGGCGGATCAGCAGATCAGCGGGCCCATTTAATGAAGTGGACTACTTTTCGTGAGCTCTTGTCACGCGCCAAACCATCAGTCGCATTGCGGGCGCAAAACGCAGGACGCAGGGCGCGAGGCAGCTATGTTGCCGACACTCGTCGAAAGAAACGGAGTCATTTCAAGCGCAGAATTACTAAATGACTTAAAATCATACCGCGAATTTTGGCAACGTCGGGGCCATTTTCAATGGGATTACCATCCAATGAAGCGCGCAAAGTGAGGGAAATTCGTTTCGCGGGCCCGCAAGTTTAACGATCCCGCAGCTAATGGAAAAAATGATCGTCAAATAAAAAGCCGTACAGCGGGCGACCGCGTCCGTAAAGCCATTTGAAATCAATTGGTGTCTAGCACAGCAGAATGCGGAGCTCGTCCTCAATGTACACTTTCGGTTGGGCCTCGGACGTACGCATTAAAATTTATTGCTCCGCGTTTGACTTTTTGCTCTGGATGCTTTAAATACTGCGTATGGTCCACGTTCGATGTCTCATGAATCAAACGTAACTACTGCTTAATTTGAGTCAATTCTGTCAAAAAGATAGAAACTCTACATGAATTTCGGAATTCGCCACATTTCTCTGGATGTAAGTGGCACCAATTTTATGGAGGATTTTACGAATTTCTCCGGATGCATTTTTCAGGGTATATTACTCAGAATTCAATCTGCAGCTGGACATTTCAAGGACGAATATTTTTTTTACTTTTCTCTTAAAAATAATATTTTATCGGAGAAAATTCAGCAAAATTTGAATGGTCATGCAACGTTCCTCCTCAACGAGCTGATAGACAGCGCGATAGACAAAGGGAAAATGAAGCAATCCTATCGTGAGGTTCTTTATGAGGTAGCGTGCCTCACGTAAAATCGATTATTCTAGATTAATTTAAATGGGCGATGGCCGAAGCACCCAATCTCAGTCGTATTTTGTTTGAAACAACATATTTTTTCTGTTTTTTTTCCTTGTTTCTTTTGCGTGATTCTTAACAACCAATGAGAAAGCGAATTTCAATTTTAGGTTGGAAAATAGTGTTATGTCTTGGATAACAACATTAAAACGACCTGCCTCTGAACATGTTGCAGTTGTTGTGCAACAATGTTGCTGTAAGGGTTCCTAAATTTTGCCCGCGAAAATAAGCCCCGCCCCCACAACACTAAACATTTTCGAACAAAATGCGATTGTTGCTTGTTTTCCTAACATGTTGCGAGTGTTGCCTCCGAACAAAATACGACTCTCCCAGAATAGCCACTGGCCATCGAGTCATGTAACGACACATTTTTCAGCAAAAACACGTGGCAATTTTAGATTTTTGATCCATACTTTGCCCATCCACTTCCACCGAAGAAGATTTCATTGACTCCGCGATTTACAACTGCTGTAATAAAAAAGAGCAGAAAGTGCTCGCCGAATGACTTTGACCCCGCGTCAATTACGCAAAAGATAATCACTCGGTGACGGCCTCTTTCGTGGGTAATCGTTCGATTTCATCAGGAATGAAGAAATTTATCTTCGTTACTACGAGGAGCGTAAAGCTTATTCAATTAGAGCGATGGAGTGTCGAGTGGGAATTGCGACAAATTTCATCGTCGTTCAGGAGTTTAATCGGTAACTCCCGGTCTACATGACAGACCACGATCTGGATTACCCTTCAGATGAACACGGTCGTCTTTGTAACATTTTTCAAGTACATGCTAATCAGAAAAAAATTATATTCGTTAAAAATCATCGGATTTTTTTTTGAAGTTTTGAACGATTAAGTGTTTTTCGAATTCATATCCTGGGACAGTGAGGTATGGTGGGACTTGAGGCTCTTGACCCCTCTCTTTAGCCTCGTTAATTGAACCCTTTTTTTACTTTTGGAGGGCAGAATTAAAATATTATCAGGGACGTTCACGAAATAATGTAAATTTACCGCCACGGACCTCTCCCCCCCCCCTTTAAAGAATCTCTAGCTACGCCACTGTCTTGGGAGTTTTTATCACGAATTCCTCACACCATCATTTTTGTATGTATATATATATATATATATATAAAGTCGCTTAATAACGCACTCTGGCGTCCTACGACACCCAAACGCCACATATGCCTGTCTTCCCAGAGGTTATCGGGCAACTGACACCGCAACATCTCTTCGTCAACGCCCTGCCGCCAACCCTTTACGGGACGTCCCCGTCGCCTCTTCCCAGGTGGTACCCAATCCAAAACTTGTTTGGGAAACCTCTCCTCCGACATTCTTTGCACATGTCCATACCAGCATAACTGCCTGGACATGACGTCGTGCAATCAACATCGTGCATCATTTTTGTACGGATCCTAAAGGCTCCATGAACTGGAAAAAATGGCACAACCAATCAGTAACCGGCAAAGTCTCCCTGTGCTGCAAGGAATGAGTTGACGATGCTCCCATTGCTCTCCTTAAATGGGCACTCTAACATATTATGTACATTTACTCGAGCCGCCCAATGTTCAGCAATCTAAATTCTAGAAGTAACTCGTTCGTCTCACTAGGACTACCGAAAACGGCTTCGTAAGTTTGTAAAAATTCGCAATCAGGCAGTTTCTGTCCAAATAAACCGCCTTGAAGTGAATCGATCCGCTATATGGACATCTCCCGGATCCCCCCGGTCTATAAAAAACACCCATATCAATTAATATGATTGCTCCCGCTTTTTTCTTGTCTATTGCTTTGTCTATAAATGTCAATAATCAGCCCGCCAGTGTCAAGTGCGCATGAGGCACGCAAGCACATCTCCGTCGCGAATGCCTCCAGAAATGGCCACAGCCGAGCCGAATCCCGCGACACCGGACGGCTGAATCAGTTGAATCAGAATGAGAATCAGCTGATCAGCGGATAAGAGCAGACAATGCAGCGGCGCCACGGTGAAGTTCAAGGTTAGGTAAACAACGTAAATGTTTCGTTTAGAACCCTCTTTCTCGCTCCAACACGTGAACGTATTTCTATACAACGGAACTATGTGCGTCAAGACATGAACCCTGAGACCTATAAGAATATATGCACAACAGGGCTCACGTCATAATGCACATAGTTCCGTTTAGCAGAAATACGTCCACGTCGCACAGTGGCTCGATCAAATTAGAGAGGCCGGACATTAAATTTTAGACTAAAACTGCAAATTTTGATGTTCTAATCGTCAGATATGAAATTTCAAGGGGTCCTCTCAGTAGACAAATTTACGAGAGAACCAATGGAACCACTTAAAGAACCTCAAATTTTTATATAAATGGAGTTATAAGCGTTTAAAGTTTCCAAATTTTTTCCGACCTCTCCTATTGACTCGATCCACTGTGCGTCGTTGCCAAAATTATGACAATGTAACTACAATGACTGGGTGCAATTATAGTTTTGGTTAAGCAAGTTACAGAATCGTGTTACGACGGTTGAGAAATGCAGATTATCAAATGATATTCAAATGTGCTTTAATATCACGTTTAAATACATAACAATAGAAGAGATGTGACTAGTGGCACACTATTTCAGACCTCGTTTCAGTATTCTAAGCAGTATAAACACTCCTTCAAAAAAAAAAAAAAAAAAAAAAAAAGTCCTCTTCTCGTATTTAAATCAGATAGAGTTAAACCTAAAACAACTGAGTAATTGAAAACCAAATCGCTCTGAGTCAATTTTTGGAAGACTCATTAAAGGGAGTCCGACTTTCATGGACCTAATCGGTAATATTGATTGAAACATGCTGGCTAATTTTTTCCGCTAACGTCGGCTGAAATCAAGGGATACAAATAATGACCGATGCAATCAGATTGCAATTCTGATGCATTACTGATGATCGTCTGTTGTAAAATTCTGATTTAGGGTGACCCTGACTCTGAGCTATGGAACTTCCTTCAGAAGATATGCCGCGGGCTGATTATTGAAATGGATAGACAAAGCTATAGACAAAGGAGGCAAAAGGCGAATGAAATGATCCTACTTGTTGAAACAGGTAACATAGACTAATGGGGGAAATCATAGACTAATTGGACTGCATTTTGAAATTCGGAACTATAAATTCTGGCTCTTCTGGAAAAACACTAATGCACATAGGTAAACTAAAGGCACATACGTTGTTTTTAAACCGGGCTGGAATTTATTGTTCCAAATTTCAAAACGCAGTCCAATTTACAGCGACTCACGAGAGACTACAGTCTATCAGTGTATCATTCTACCGTTTAGCCTATTAAAGCCACCCGTGTCAAGCAATAGGATCGCTCCATTTTCCTATTGTCTATTGCTATGTCTATCAATTTCAATAACCAGCCCACCTGCGGGCCGATTATTGAAATTTATAGACAAAGCTATAGACAAAAAAGACACAGGGGGTATAAAGCAATCCTATTGGTTGAAATGGGTGGTTCTCATTGACTAAGGGGGAAAATGATAGACTAACTGTCGGGTCTCTCGCGGGTTGCCGTTAGTTAGTCTATTACCTACCTCCTTTGTTCATTGCAACCACCCGCTTCTACCAATAGGATCCCTCCAAACCCTTTTTGTCTTCTTTGTCTATTGCTTTGTCTATAAATTTCAATAATCAGCCCGCTGAGGGATCATGGACTGAAAGATTCAACTAATTGTAAAATGCAAGAGCAGGTTACTTCGCATTGGCGGCGGTTATCATCCATCCGCGTGTTCTGATCTTGAAACCAACATCCTCCGGCGAAACGAGCGAGGAGCGGATGAAACGACCACAGGAACCTGGTCGCGGGACGGGAGAAAAACGGAATCCGAAAAAAAACGGCGACTTGGCCGGCAGGGTTAATAACCGCTACTTATCTATTAAGCCGCTCTTGGATGATCAATCAACCAGTGCGCGTATCGTAGGTATGAATGAACAAGTGCACGGTGCGAATAACTAGCTATGACGTCTGGTTTCAATTAGACGCCGCGCATTGTTGCCGTCCCGACCGGATAATCGCAGATTTAGCATCGGAAGGAGAAAAGAAAGGCAGCGACTTAAATGAAGGCCGATTATTGAAACTGATAGACAAAGCTATAGACAAAGACGACAAAAGGGATTTGGAGGGATCCTATTGGTGGATGCGGGTGGTGGCAATAGACATAGGCGGTAGGTAATGGACTAACTAACGGCAACCCACCAAAGACCCGACAGTTAGTCCATCATTTTCTTCCTTAGTCTATTAGAACCAACCATATCAACCAATAGGATCGCTCTATACTCCCTATGTCTTCTTTGTCTATCGCTTTGTCTATCAGTTTCAATAATCGGCCCGCAGGCAGATGCGGCGGTGGAAAATGTCTGCGTCCACCGAAGGAGTCAAGTATAAGATGTTAACGTATCAATCAAGCGAATACCTAACTTTTTCATCGCGACACTTCGCTTGCTGCATAGCTCCGTCGATAAGGCGATGCGACAGCTAATACTGCCATGCTAAGGAAAAACGCCGTATGAACCTTCAGGCGTCGCCAAATTTCCTTTCATAAAACGCGAATTTCCTTGTAAATTTATGAATATTTTCCTCCCAATTTTTCGGATAATTCAGTTCACAATTTTACCTAAAGATTCTGAAAAGTGAAAGGAAATATATTCGTAACTTTCCTTAAAAATAAACAGTTTGTCGAAGGAAATTTGGCAACCTTCGAATGTTCATACGGCGTTCTTCCTTAGCACGGCAGAATAGTTTCCCTTCCTCGAGGATTCGACCTCTCGCAGTCCTCATTAATTCACCTATTAATACGAGTGATTAGAGCTAACATTGTCTAGAGAAACTTCGGATTAGTGAAAATTTGTAATTTTTCTGGGTAGGACATTGGATTCAGTTTAACAAAGAGTAATTAACTTACTTTTGTGAATTTAACTCTGGGAATTGACGCTTTCAAGTTTGATAAGCACTTGGGACTTCGAGAGGCATAAGCAACATTTCGACGACGTAAATCAGTAACCGTGTATCTCGTTTCTGGTGTTTGAAAATCTCCGCCTCTATATTATTATTTTAAAGAAGAACAAATTGACATCATTCCATGACGTTTTAGCAGAATTTTCTTCGCAGAGAAGAAAAATCACGGCAGTTTTACAGATTTGCCGTTGAGTAGTTTTTCGTTCAAAAAACAAAGTATGACAGAGAGTCTGCGACGTCGCAAACCAAGATACATGGTTGCGGACTTAAACACCGTCGATTTACAATATAACCAGGCAATATGGGCTTGGATCATGCACCAGTATCCGTGCTCCAATCTCTCCTCCTCCTGGAGGTTCATCCTACTTCCGGCACGTGCATAATCGCGTTTAAACTTTAATTCTGTGACCAGAATTTTTCAGTTACACCCCCAAAGAGCAATTTACTGTAAAATTAATTTAGAGTGAGTGATTACATGATAAATATCTTCGAGACCTAGGTACACTAGGTAAGGTCTTCATTAGGTCCTAGGTTAAGCAGAAATTAATTGTCTGGTGGACTTTTTTTAGATTCTGTCCGAGGCTGAAGAAAGAAAAACTAAATATAATTCCAATTTAAACGGAAAAATGCATTGCTGAAACTCGAAAGTGAAGTCAAAACGGAATTGTACATAAGAACACGAAAGTTTTCCTCTTCCTATAAGTGAGAGGCTGAAAAAAGTTAATTTGCAACAAGTTTATTTCAAGCCTAACCCCATAAACTTGATTCATCTGCTCACTTTTTCAGTGAAAGCCTGGGTTAGTCGGAGCTCGAGGAAATTGAACATCAATCGAGGCAATAACCTCCTCTTAAATGAAGTAGCTGCAGCAAGTCCTCATGCGCACACTCACGATCTGGCACTTCTCCATGTCATATTAAGAGGACGTCTTACGGAAAAGCTAGCTATTTATCAATACTACGTGGCATTGCTGCTACAATTCGAATTAACCGCCGCCGCCTTGGTCCAAGTTTTAGTGATTCCAGCCTGAATTAGTTGCTTTTAATTACAGAGGAAATTCCTAGTTCCTCAGTGTCCAAACATCATTTACAAGTTTTTTTAATGAGATGCGTTTGGAATTCCGGAAAATGCGCGCACGGCCTGTATTTTTTCTGGCTCTTGGCATCGAAGTCTTTACTACTCACCAGACGGACTAAAGCAATTTCTTCTTTTTATGGCTCGCAAAGTTCTGTGGATACAAATATTCCTTCTTGAATCTCGTCAGGTTTCATAAAAAACAGAAATCTATCAATCCAAACCTCATATCACCTTAGAATTAGTAAAAAATCTCTAGATCTCAAATTTCTACATTTAGGTTATTTTTATGTAAAACATGAGGGATAAGACGATGGGCGCACTGTAATATTGTAATCGATGTCATCTAACGCTAAAGTTTCTAATACTATATCAATTCAAAATGCAGCACTAACTGAAGTAAAACGACTTGTTTTTGGGACTGTCGCGGTCATGCATTTGGTGTTCCTGCAGATTTTTTCTTTTTCTTGAAACGGAGGTCTTATTCTCGTGAAATCACATGCATCCCTATTGGGAAAACTTGCCTAAAGAAAAAGGTTTTGGGCAAATTTTTACTTTGAAAAAGATGAAAAAGAAGGAGAATAGAAGGAATGAAGTTTTCAAGATATGGCGAGTATAGAGTGAAAGCGAAGTGACGTGGCAGGGACGAGCTTATGAGTTTATAAGGTAATCCAACACTTGATAGAAGAATGATTCTTTTCACATATACTAGCTTATTCAACATACCTTCACCATTAAAGAAAAATCACGAACCTAACCTAATCTAGTAGTGGGTGTAAAAAGTTATATTTTCTTTTATACCTCTTCCTACTCTGATAAAACATCATTGACAAATTAATGAAAAATCTTCCCGAAAACGTCACGAGGGAAAAATTCAAAAGTTTTCTCTGGCTAGTCTCAGCCTGGCACAAAAAAAGGGCATTTATTTCTAGGTTTCCGTTAATTGAATTGCATCCAGCAAAAGAGAACAAACGCATTTTGTTTTTTAGAGAAATCGAGTTAATTATCTATCTAAATAAGCTCAATCAACCTCAGCCATTCTTTTTAAAACTTTAAAGCATTTATTTTCCAAATACGATTTATTCCATCCAAAATTTTAAATCTAAAATACCGATGATACAACGATGCGTTGTTGCTGACCTCGAATTAGTTTTGTTATATTTCTTAGGTTAGCTTCACCTGACGTACGTTGCACAACAAAAATACAATTAGGTATTCGTGTTTTGCTATCGAACGTTTTGCATGGTTTGGTAACTGATGACATTTTTTTGTGAGGGGACCCTCGTGTCCACCTAACTGAAAACCAAATCCTTTGAGGGGACGGACGCCTTCGAAATTACA
This sequence comes from Bemisia tabaci, assembly GCF_001854935.1. Taxonomy (NCBI): domain Eukaryota; kingdom Metazoa; phylum Arthropoda; class Insecta; order Hemiptera; family Aleyrodidae; genus Bemisia; species Bemisia tabaci. The sequence continues at coordinate 5,459,327 of NW_017566728.1, forward strand.
ATGCCTTAAACTGACGAACACAATACCGCCTTCAGAGACTTAAACGCACGTTTAAGAAAAATGACTAACATTTGATGTTTACATTTCTCCTTCAATATTCATGCCAGAAAAAAAGTTAAATAGGTTGAGCTAAAATACATTTTTCATTCGGAGATTTCCTGTCTCTCAATTTTAACTTCTTTTTTATTTATTCGTTATATTTGTTTGTTTTGGGTATCCTTAAGGATGGACTTCGGATAGGTAGTCGATGATTGAACTTGGTATTTGGCTTTGAAAACTGTTGCTAAATTTCTTCTGATAAGATATGTACTCTTAATAGAAGTTATGATAATTTGTTTTACAAATATTTAGGCACTTTTGTGAGATTCAGTCCAGCGAAGAAAAGAAAAAAAACGAGAAAGGAAAAAAAAATTAAATGCTCCAGAGTATATTCGAGAGGAGAAATATGGCAACTGCCGAACATACGGCGTTTTTCTTTAGTACGTTCGTTCGGGTTCTGTCAGACAGGACTCATCTTTTACATGATAGTTAAAATATCTAAACTGCTATTTACTTTTAATATCCTTCTTTTCATGTGTTCGTAAAAGCTGTTCTTTTAATTTTCTTAATGAAAATCTATCACAAATGAAAAAGCAATCACGTCTAGCTCTTCTTCTTTGTTTTACTGAAAAAAGAAATCAAAATTAAGGGCTAACATTTCAGTTTAAGCTTATCAATGCATATGCCGATGCAATCTCTATGCCTTAAACTGACGAACACAATACCGCCTTCAGAGACTTAAACGCACGTTTAAGAAAAATGACCGTTATTTTGACGTATTTCTGCCGAACGGAACTATGTGCATTAGGACATGAGCCCTGAAACCCATAAGAATATATGCATAACAGGGCTCACGTCATAATGCAGATAGTTCCGTTTGGCAGAAATACGTCCATTTGATGTTTACATTTCCCCTCCATATTTATGCTACAAAAGTCATTAAATAGCTTTTCCCAGTTAAGTTCTGTTCTCTCAATTTTTACTTGTTTTTAATTTTTTATAATTTAACACTATTTTCATCTATTACAAATATCCGTGCAATCATAGAGGTTAGAACGCCACTATTTTGTTCGTTTGACACTTTTCAAAATGAGTCGATACGTTGCTGGTGAATTTCGCTGCTCCTATAAAGCGCGACAAAACAATCCGACAAAGTTGACCACTACATCCTCCCATAATTAGTGGACCACTAAATATCACAAGACACAGAGAGCGTATACATAGCGAGGAGAGCTCTGAAGTTTGAATAATTTTTCCAAAACCCCCTATTCCTCGGAATTTGATCAACTTATACCAACTTTTTTGTCGCGATTGCATAGAGTGAAAGATGAAAACAAATGGATTGTCCTTTTACAGTCGCATTTAGCAAGAAACATTTTTTTTCACTACCTTAATATTTTAATAATTTTGATCTTTGTGAGTTGATAGAATAATTCAACCAGGATTTCATGTATTTTGGGTTACTTATGTTATGTTTAAGGTCGTATCCTTTATCGTTCCTTCCCCCATTTCCCAAGAAGGTTTCTAATGGCTTACATTGTGTCTAGGAGAGGTTTGAGAATACCTACAGCATTATAAAAAGTAATATTTTTCCGAGCTTGGAGTAAAATTCAATATCATAATTTTAGGAATAGAAAGGAATAAAATGATTTGCCAATAAAAAAGTACAAAATTTGAGAGAATAAATTTTATGATTAAAATAAACTGTGAGGTAGGTTGACCTTACCTTAAAGTTTGTGGAATTTAAGATTATTTCCCTCCAAATTTGATATTTTTTGCAGCGGCGAATCATTTTAGCGCCTTGTAAGGATCTTTTACTTAAGTTGTGCTCCTGATTTGAACTCAAGTTCGGAAAAATATTATCTTTCATAATGCTGAATGGAAGGTTTCTTCAAAACTCCCCTAGTCACATGTAAATCACATGAGACCCCTAAAGAAAGGAGCCAAGTAAGGAATTTAGGAACGACCACGAAAACAGCCTTCAGAGTCTGTACACGGACTATCTGGACAACAATTTACAATTAGGAACTCAAATTTCTGGCTCATTTGTAAGAACACACATGGCTATGGGGAAACTAGGGGGGTACATGCGTCGATTAAACTGAGCTAAAAATTGTAATTCCTAATTGCAAAATGAAGTTCATCGGATTTTTGATTATTTGAATGTTTATAAAAAAAAAAAGAAAAAATCCTTAAAATTCCTCCCTTGTATCCCGGTTAATATCAATACATCCCATGCTTATCCGTGTCTCTCCTGTTTATGGTAGTATCGAATGACCAAACCACGTATCTCGGTTTGCGACGTCGCAGACTTCCTGTCATACTTCATTTTTTAAATGAAAAACTACTAAGCGTCCAGTCTTGAAAATTTCTGTGATTTTTCCTCTTCGTGCGGAGAAAATTCTGTGAAAATTTCAAGGAATGATACTGATTTGTTTTTCTTTACGAAAATAAAATGGGAGGAGAGATTTTTAAACACCGCAAACGAGATACGTGGTTTGGTAGTTTCACCGTCGATATAAAGATTAAACTTAAATTTCCCGTGGATTTTTAACGACGTTTTCTGATTGGTAAACGAAAGTATCAATGAGAATGCAAATTGACACGGACGTGCACACAGAAAAGGCCTTGGCTTTTTTTTAATATAGTAAGATAAGAAAAGAGAAAATCCCGGAAAATTTGGCAGTATCCACACAGAACGAAAAGAAAAATGAAAAACTTACGTTGCTGGGAGAAAAAACTAAAAAAAAAACTTGAAGAGGAAAAAAATAAACACGAAATGAGTGGACGTATCCTGGACGGCACAAACTAGGTGTTCATGATAAGGTTCGGCGAACGGAGGACGGAACTGCGGCGCGGAAAGGAAACTCGCGTCGGGAAGCGGTCGGTGACAAGTGTTGAAGAACTCGGAACTGGACTCGCGAACGGGCGAACTGGACGCAAAGGCACTCGGGACTCGGGGTTCAACTTGGTCGTCGGACCGGCTCACTTGGACTGACGGCGACGCCGCGCCGGAGCTGCTCGAAGGTCCAGGAGGACGGAGACGGCGGCCGCCTGCTCCCGAGTCGGGAACCCGGGCCCGGGACCCAGGTCGGACTCGCAACGGCTAACGGTACCCGACCACAGCACAGCAGGTTCCATCTCTGTCCATATCAACTTCTAGCCATTCTTTCAACCCTCGCGCACCATTCACCGAGAAACTATCTCATCGCTCGTATTCCGCTCACTCGAATTTCCATCCGCAGCTCACCCTAGAGTACCTATATTGAGAGAGTATGGCCACTGGTATTACCACCTCTGATTGGCTCAGCCATCTTAGGCTGAATGGAGCCCTTTGGACCCAAAAATGGCGGACGCCATGCATAAATTAATGTAATGCAAAATTACTCAAAATGTAGTTTTCTTTGCTTATCGTAACGAGAAATTTACACAAATGCACTATTGCAACTTCTTCACATATTTTTAAGGCTAATCGTGTGCAATTTTTGAGAACATTATCTTAGATGTAGTAAGGTTGGCAGCAAGTGCGGTTGGTGATAACCGTCAAAAGTTGGCAATGACCCCCCTCTCATCCACAAAAACCAAAACAAAGCACCGCCATTTTTGGGTCCTAAGCCTCTCCATGGGACCCAGTGGCCATACTTTCTCAATATAGGTACTCTAGCTTACCCTATCCACAACTCCAATGAATTACATTTTCCAATATGTTAGATACGACTTTTTCTCGGCTCGAAGGCCTATCTGCATAGGGAATATCAATATGGAAGAGGAAAGGGAAGAACAGGAAACAGAAAGAGAAGTAGAGAATGTAAAAAAGTAAAACAGTAGAGGATGAACAAAAAGAAGAAGAAGGAGAGAAAAAAGAGGAGGGGAAAAATAAGAAAACGAAGCTACAGAAGAAGAGGAATGAAAGAAAGGAGAGGAAGGAAGTAAAGAAGAAGGAAAGGAGGAGAAGAAAGAAACAATCTCATCGCTCATATTCCGCTCACTCGAATTTCCATCCGCAGCTCACCCTGTCCACAACTCCAACGAATTACATTTACCAATATACGACTTTTTTTGGCTTAAAGACCTATCTGCATAGGAAACTTCAATATGGAAGATTAAGGGGAAGAACAGGTAATTGAAAAAGTAGTGGAGAATGTAAAAAAGTGAGACAGTATAGGATGAACAAAAAGAAGATGCAGAAGAAGAAGAAGAGAGAAATATAGAAGAAAAAATAAGGAAACGAAGCTATAGAAGAAGAAGAAAGAAAGAAAGGAGAGGAAGGAAGAGAGAAACAATCTCATCGCTCATATATTCCGCTCACTCGAATTTCCATCCGCAGCTCACCCTGTCCACAACTCCAACGAATTACATTTTCCAAAATTTTAGATACGACTTCTTTTTGGCTTAAAGACCTATCTACATTCTACAATATGGAAGAGGAAGGGGGAGAACAGGTAAAGAAAAAGTAGTAGAGAATGTAAAAAAATGAAATTGAAGAGGATGAACAAAAAGAAGGAGAAGGAGCGAAAAAAAGAAGAGAGGAAAAAATAGAAGGGAAAATAAGGGAAGGAAGCTATAGAAGAGGAAAGAAAGAAAGGAGAGGAAGGAAGTAAAGAAGAAGGAAAGGAGGAGAAGAAAGAAACAATCTCATCGCTCATATTCCGCTCACTCGAATTTCCATCCGCAGCTCACCCTGTCCACAACTCCAATGAATTACATTTTCCAAAATTTTAGATACGACTTCTTTTTGGCTTAAAGACCTAGCTACAATATGGAAGAGGAAGGGGAAGAACAGGTAAAGAAAAAGTAGTAGAGAATGTAAAAAAGTGAAATTGAAGAGGATGAACAAAAAGAAGAAGAAGGAGCGAAAAAAAGAAGAGAGGAAAAAATAGAAGGGAAAATAAGGGAACGAAGCTATAGAAGAGGAAAGAAAGAAAGGAGAGGAAGGAAGTAAAGAAGAAGGAAAGGAGGAGAAGAAAGAAACAATCTCATCGCTCATATTCCGCTCACTCGAATTTCCATCCGCAGCTCACCCTGTCCACAACTCCAATGAATTACATTTTCCAAAATTTTAGATACGACTTCTTTTTGGCTTAAAGACCTATCTACAATATGGAAGAGAAAGGGGAAAAGAGAAAGTAGGAGAGAATGTAAGAAAGTGAAATTGAAGAGAATGAACAAAAAGAAGAAGAAGGAGCGAAAAAAAGAAGAGAGGAAAAAATAGAATGGAAAATAAGGGAACGAAGCTATAGAGGAGGAAAGAAAGAAAGGAGAAGAAGAAAGTAAAGAAGAAGAAAAAGAGAAGAAGAAAGAAACAATCTCATCGCTCATATTCCGCTCACTCGAATTTCCATCCGCAGCTTACCCTATATCCACAACTCCAATGGAGAATTTGCAGGTGTCTGAAATTTTGTGAATCCCACCTTTAAAGTGATACTACTAAGAAAACTCAGTACGAGGATATCCTCGGTTTCTAAATTGAATAATTATCGGGGGAACTATGACGAAATAACCTAATCTACTAAATACATGTGTTTACATGGAAAATGCCGCCAGATGACGTCGTAAGGCGGCAAATTTTCTCACCTTTAAATCTATTTTTCTCCGATTTCCAAAGTCAGAAAAAAATTATGAAAAATACTGCGGACTCAGCTCATTAAGCACTCTCGGATGAAGCAATAAAATTGCATGTGTGTGCAAATTCTCCATTAATTACATTTTCCAATAAGTTGGAGACGACTTTTTTTTGGCTCAAAGACATATCTGCATAGGGAACATCAATATGAAAGAGGAAGGGGAAGAACACGAAGCAGGAAGAGAAGTAGAGAATGTAAAAAAGTGAAACAGTACAGGATGAACAAAAAGAAGAAGGAGAGGAAAAAGAGGAGAGGAAAAAATAGAAGGAAAAATAAGGAAACGAAGCTATAGAAGAAGGGGAAAGAAAGAAAGGAGAGGAAAGGAAGTAAAGAAGGGAAAAAGGAGAAGAAGAAAGAAACAATCTCATCGCTTATATTCCGGTCATTAAAAGTTCCATCCGCAGCTCTTCCTATCGACCGTTCGAATGGAATTTATTTTCCCATAAGGTTAGGACGACTATTTTTTTGGCTCGTCCATAAAAAGATCTATCTACATCCAAATGGGAGAGGAGGAGCAAGAACAGGAGGCACGAAAAGGAGAAGATAAAGTGAAAAAAGAGAAACGGAAGAAGGAGAACACGAAGAAAAAGAAGAAGAAGAAGAGAAAGATACAAAAGACGAGAAGAAAAACGAGGAGGAAAAATGCGGAAACGAAGATAGAGAAGAGTAGGAAGAAGAGAGATGAGAAGAAGGAAGAAAAGAAGAAAAAGAGGTGTAAGGAATAAGCAAAAAAGAGAATAACAAGAAATTAGAAGGAGAGGAGGAGAAGAGATACCAAAAGATGAAGAGGGAGGAGGAGAAGGAAAATAAGTAGCGGCACCACTTCGTGAGCGTGGTTACATTAATAGCACATACGTTGTTCGGGCCTAATCTGAACCTCCGAAGACCCGGATATTTCCGAATTTTTCAGTGCTTCAGCCCTGAGTCCATTTGAACTTTTCGCAGTTTTACTTCTCTCCTGGTCAAAAATCGTACCAAATTAATCTCTTTTTTGCAGACATAAAAGATGATAGAGGCTGCACAGTTTCAGCAGCATTCTAAAACTAGAAGTGTCTTATTGTATAGTGCAATCCAGTGATTGTATTCCGTTTATTCTTTTATAGCCTGCCATTATCTGTCTTATACCCGTCTGTGAATTTAGAAATAAAACACCCATGAATATTTAAAACCTTAAAACACTTCTGTCACCATTCATTTGACTGTATAGGAAAACCAACCATTTAGAACTCGCGACATTTTGCACGAAACTTCACCTGCGGTACCTAATAATAGGGATAAAAATATTAATGCAAAGTTGACAGTCTTCATTTTCATTCCTACATAATGGAGGAAACGGAGGCCTTGAATCATACCGCGTAGAAATTGAGAAGTAAGAGTTCATTTAGTTTCACCATCAATGTAGGAATTAATTTTACAACAAAACTTGTGAGATTGCTTCTTTCTCTTTTTTGAATTCTTTCTGTAGATAAGCTGCGCACGTACATTTTGTGTATCTGTGGCATATTTCCGCAGCGACAAGTGATGTTTAACTTTACGGCGAGGACGAATGCTATACTCTCGATGACTTTCCATTTAGGTTGAAGGGTTCCGGTCTAGTTTTGTTGACTCATCACCTCCTTTCACTCCTACCTCATGTACCACAGGAGAGCCAGACTTGATAATATGTGCATGGGTATTCTTGTAACGGATTCAACATTCTAATTGGAAATCATCACTGGCCTTGAAGATGGGGAAGTGTGTTTGTCATGGAATTAAAAAAAGTTTGTACTGGTTACTGATGAAGGTTTCTTTGTTACGAGATTTTTAACTTGACAATGAGGAATGGTCCTGTATGAACTCTACTGTGCGTGGTCTTGAAGTTCCATGATTAATTTAATTTTCATTTAATTCTTTTTTTCGTGATTTGTGTAGTTTGCGGCTGTCAGTTTTAGCACAAAAAGTGGCGTCTGTAGTTTTTTCTTGAATTTTCTGAAATTCTAAGTGCATATTAGCTCGAAAAATTTAAATCTATACTATGGTACGCATTTTCGCAGGAAATTCAAATCTGAACCAAGTTCTGATTACATGGGCATTACTCTCAAATTCGTCGTTTAAACAGTTCTGTTTCGAAAAGAGTTTCTTTTGATCAGGTAAACTTGTATACTTCTTGTTTGACACCTCCGAGTATTTTGAATGAATACCGTAATTGTTATATATTTGTATACTTGCAACAACCGAGCCATGTCATTTTCAAATTGCAGGTAAGTATCGTTTTAGATAATACTAGAGGCCTGTGGCCGCTACTGCTATGCGGCCGCCAACCACTGAGGAAAGCTACACGTAAAAAATAGTAGAACAATCACGTTCAAGTTATTTAAGAGATGAATGGTCAAAAGCGGACGGGTGCATGCGAAAGAAAGCATATTTGTCTCTGATTGCAACGTCGTGTACCACTTTTTGTTTTATTTTTGTACACCCTTTTTGAAAAGCTACACACAGTTTTTCCCACGAAGAAAATTTCGACGTGAACTTTTCTTAAACTCTATTTTCTTTTTATGTAACAAAATAGATGATGACACGTAATCCTAGTTTTAACGGTGGCTGTCGCGCGAGCCAGGGAAGGGAACGCAGTGGAGTCATCTTTGCAATGTGACGCGCCTTCCATCCGGCGAGCGGCAATATGCCTACATCCATGGTCGAATAGTTATCTTACTGCGCCTGCCGTAAATGAAATCAAATATCTCGCATTGCGTTTTGTACAATGCGAGAAGTATTCAGGCAGTCTTGTAGGCGCTAACGTGCGTTTGACGCCGGCCGCACTTTTTGGCGCAATGCGTGAGGTATTCCTCCAGTCTTGCAGGCGCTGATATGAGTTTGAAACCGACCGCACCGTGTTCGGCGCGACTATTTGACTTGTGTTTTGACGCCGTATGAGCAGTCCAACGTTGCCTCGTTTCTCCTAATAAAATATTTTCTCTGAGAAAAGTTAGGAAAGTTTTGTGTGTTCGCTTTTGTAGATTGAATGGATCAATAAACAAGTTACGAAGTTAAGCACTCTGATACACGATTCTTCAACAAAATTTCATGCAGAACACGATTCGCGCAACGAAAACCACTGAAATCAACTTCTAGCTAAGATATTAACGTTTTTATTGTCCATTAGTTTTGGGAACTGGATTGCCCGGTGACAAGTAAAACAAAACCCTACGCGAGTCAAATTGCGCACTACAAAAGCTTTAGCAGACTACTCAATGGAACATTGCTTCTTCCCCCACACTGTGTTGTTCAAAGTGTGTACAGCTTAAGCTTAGCGTCAAGATTGACTTTGCCATATTTTCATATTACTGAGACTGACATAGTGACGTTTGGCGTGCAATTCAACCCGAGTAAATTATTCTTTCTTCCATGAGCGGAAAGGTTGAATTTATTCATAAAATACGTTATTACCACGGTTAAGGATTTAACCTAGGGTTAGGATATCCTCGTTGCCTATTGGTGTTCACACCGCGAGCCTGCAATCTTGAGATTGAGTTCCGAAGATCGTCAAATTTGATCAAAAAGTCCTTGGTCAAATTGGCGAAGCGCAAATTTCGAGGAAATTCTGAATATATATTTTGAATTCTGACCACCCTCCTACTTAAACAAATTTTGATTTCTTGACCTTTGATTTTTAATGCTACTTCTTGAACTTTGCGAGGGTGGTGGCCGAAGAGGTAAGATAGGGAACGAAATTCTAATGCATGACTTACCAGATTTTTTTAATTTCCATGTAAACTGAATTTGAAACAACGTACAAAGCTTGAAGCGGCCAAACAAACATTTCAGTACAGTTGCTTAGTTTTCATGACAGGTGAGTAATGACCGGGTTCCCGCGGAAAGAATATGACCGATCTTCCGCGCGTTCAAAGCGACCTAGTGCTCATCTCTCATCCATCTTCATTCAGACGTGCATGCAAATACCCCCTGCTCCTGGTCCTACACTCATTCCTCAAGATGTTACCAGCTTCTTGTCTTACCCACGCTGTAAGAATATACATACTCCGCTAACGAGCAAGCATTTTCTTATAATCAGTTACATTCTCACGCACCTGAACAACGCCAAAGGTACTCACTTTTCACTTGAAGGACACTAATAATCAGCCCTTGCGGTGGGTGACAAAGCAATAATTAATTTCTAATTATCTTATACAGTTGTGAATTAGATAAGGACCAACTATAACGATATAGACAAGACAACGGGTCAGCTGATTTTATCAAAATCGTACTTTGATGGTTGAGCTTTTTGAAGTTCAGCAAACATGCCCAACATCGCACCTTCCTTACCAATAATACTATAACTTAAATAACTCTCGTGCAATAACATGATGGATGACGTCATGTCTTGAATTATTGAGTATGCTGCAGTTTCCTCCGCAGCTCACTTCGTACTTTCATTCGCTGACAAATACTTTTGCATTACACGCTCTACGTGCATCTCTGATGATTTCGAAGTAGAGGATTAGTGCATTTAAGGAATAAAGTGTTAGGGGTTACCGGTTACCCCCTAAAATTGTGGCACTACCTTTCGTTGGAGGATATGAACATTTCCAATCAGTTGTGGTAGCAACACAACTCAGGTTGGGGGTAAATAGTACAACAAAATTTGGGTTAGTAGCCTAATTTATCGGGGTGCTATACCACATTAATTTGAAACGTCTATACATTCCAACAACCCTGTGCTCTTTTCCTCCGTGTCGTAACTTTCCAGAACCAACGTCCAGCCGTCATACGCCGGCAAGTGCTGTTGAGGAGCGGACGCTGCAAAAGCAGCTATTTGACCCACGCGATTACAGCAACAATTTTTACTCCGGTCGGTCTTACCGCCCTTTTGCCTTTTCACCTAGAAATTGGAGCGGGGGCATGCGGAATTGAATCCTGGCCGGTTGGGCATTGCGCTTATCCAACTGTTACGTTTAAAATATGTCGAAGGAACGACTATCGAAGACTCATAACCAGAGCCAGATCGAAAAAACAAACGCTCTATCCTCTATCATTAAAATACGGGACAGTATCAGATTATCCAACAGCGACAGCAGCGCACTCCCTCGCTTCCCGTTGCCAGACGCAGCAGAGAATTCACAAGTCATCGGTCTCATGAGCAAGTGTAGACACTCCCATAGAACTCCTCCAAATTTGCTGATTTGGACCGTCCTCCGAGTGGTCTCAGACACCTTGAGAAAAGGAGACTTTGAAGGTGACAACTGGCACGTGCAAAACTTAACAATAGAGGTGCCTCACATGGCTGACCCCTTTGCGCCATCTGAGTGGCACAATTGACATGGATGCATTCAAAGATGTTTATCCTCACTGCCATGGGTTGCTGGGGGGGGGAGGCTAGAACGGGCACCTTATATTGGCATAAAAGAACACCCCACCAAAGGAGGGTAGGGGGACTCCGCCATCTCCATGGGGGAGGTCGGAGGGCCTCCCTCAGAAAATTTTGAAAACTTAAGTTGTTTTCGGTACAACTTTGAGCTGTTTTCGATTAAAAGTTGATTGAAACACAATTCCAAAGATGAAAGATACACGAAAACACATACTCAAAAACATAGTAATATCACTCATATTCTACTGAGGAGGCCAAGAAACTTGGGGAAGGGCCTGGCCTGTTTCCTTCCACCCCTCCAACTCTCCAAAGGATTAAAGAATATGACCACGATCCTAAAGGACAAAAACTGCTTAAGGGAGACCATGAGTATGAGTAGAGTACCTACAAAGTGAGAGTATGGATTTTTCGGTAATTTTGAAGTTAGGTCATGGAGCTTTTAGGGCCCAAAAGGGCAGCCGATCTATGAACTCAAATTATCCAGAGTGATATATTATACCCATTGTCAAGCCCCTTTATTTGTAAAGCACGCATTTGACTTAGTTTTTGCATAAATTAATCATTATGCTCATTAGAGCTCAAACAACTTAACTCTCATTGAAATTTTCGGTTTTGTTTTCCTCGCGAAATAGTGTGGACCCAGCACCATTTCACCACCTTGTTACTCACAGTTCGGGCCATTTCCTAGCGGTTTTTCTCGTTTCTCCATTACTTAACTCATTTTTTCGGAAAAACGCTTATCTATGAACAATCTTGGCCATTTAGGTTTTACATTGGAATCTGAAGATTTGAAGTGCCACTTTTCGTGTTCGAAGGACGGTTGCCTTTTTGGACCCTAAGAGCTCCACATTTCGACATGTCCGTGCTCTACACTGAAAAAAATAATACGCTGTTTTAGCAGCTAGGATATTAAAAATGCGTCTGGTGATCCCAAGATGGTGCCTTTACTGCCCTCACAGTTAACTTAACAACCTATGAATGCAAATTCAACTGCGTGGGCAATCAAGGTAACATCTCAGGATCACCAGACGCATTTTTGATATCCTAAATGCTAAAACAGCATACCATTTTTTTCAGTGTACTCATATCGGTACTTGAAATATGAGGCGGCGACTGTAGAAAGTGTGGCAACAGGTGGGAGCCATGATTCACGGCTCTATTCTTTCATTTTCCGTAGCGGTGAGTAGCTTCGGAGTTGAGCCGTTGGTTGGCTCCTCGGCCCTGGCTGAGGCTGCTGCCGATGCCGATGCGGCACTGTAGCGCGTTGTCGAAACAATATTTATCACCGGGGCCCGGGAGAGCACTCGACGTAACACTCCGCCGCGGCGCGGCCGGCGGCGGGTCGCGTGGTTTATGCCGTTTATGCGCCACACTTAACAAGCCGTGTCCGAAGATTTTAATTAGATTACACACGAAGCTGCCTGTCCCTCGTCCGGAGCCCGTTTACAGGGCAACAACCACGGCGTTAACACTCAATTAAGGCCTGATTAGTTTGGATACGCCCGATCGGGGATAGCTCGTGACGTCAGCGTCTCCGGCCCGCCACGTCCGGCCCCTCGAACTTGACCAAATTCGATCGATTTGCATAGATCGCGCCGGAAGTATGAGTCGCGGCCGAGCGCGGATTATGTTTGACTCGGCTTCATGTGGGCCTTTCGCGACGTTGCCAGTTCCAGCCTGCTCCAGATCTCTGCTATCTATAGGAAAAGCACCTTAACTAGATTTGAACACGTTTTCTCTGTCAAAATGCTCTGATAATTATAAAATACATGAGGGTTGCATTCATAATCGTTCCTGAAATAGCCTCCACGAAAAAAGAGGATAATCCATACAGGATGTGCAAACATTTCAAAATCATGAGTTGAATAACGTTGACTCTGCCAGATTAAATTTTGGAGCCTAACACAAAGCGGAGCAGCGACGCACTGGCGCCTACAAACCTAACAGGGATACTTCACGCATTGCGCAACGCGTGAAGTATCCCTGTTAGGTTTGTAGGCGCCAATGCGTGTTTCGCGCTGGCTGCCCGCCTGCCACGGCGCTTGAAGCAACTATTTCACACCAGAGGTATTGCACAGTATCATACGAAACTGAAGGCGCTCTAATATATTAGTAATGGCAGGCATCCATTAAAAGTACGGAGCTATCCTCGCAAAATAAATCAAGATACTACGGCCCAAAAAGAGAGCAGTATTCCAAAAACTCACTAATTCCTAGCATCCGTAATTAGTAACGTTCAGCATACACTTTATCGCCCGGCTGTTGCTTCATCGCCATCGGCTATGAAAGGCTATAAGAAATTGTGTAGCCGGCTAAAGTAGCTATTGGAAATCTTACAGCCGGCTGTAGGTCTATGGTATTTTGGAACACACATTCTACTGCCAATTTTTACCAGGGTACCCGAACTTCGGTAGCTGGACCTCAAGTTTTTAGATACGTGATCCGAAAACTTCAGAGATCCTTATGACCTCAACTTCAGGTTCCACGCACGAAGTTTTTTCCTCCGTGTTCTTCACCTATGTCTATGAATTTCAATAATCAGCCCAAAGTGTCATCGTGATTTTCAAGGCATTTCTAAAAGAACCGACTCTTCTTTTCGCTATAGCTGAAGTTAGCAAGAGGCCGATTTGCCTATGAATTCGATTACTCGGCTCGGAGGAGTATGGGCCGTTGACAGAGGTATTACACGCGGTTGCAGAATGCGGTTGGATAACGCGGATGCGCGGAGTCGAGACAAACCCGAGCACACGTATGGCGTACGTGTGGACGGCCGTATGCCGTACGAAAGAGCTCAAGGCCATCGGTTTGGGTGAGTGACCTCCATACTCGGTACTTGCTAGCCATAAATCCAGTCGACGCGACCAAGACGGAACAGAGGGAGTCCCTTTCATCGGCTCATCAGCGGCGGCGCGGCGGCGGCGGAGGCTGCGTTTTGCATTCACCGCTGCGCTCGCTGATTGGAATCGGCGGGTCGTCATATCGATCGGCCATCTTCAGCGACGCGACGCGCCGCCCGTTCCGCGATCCGACGGTGTCGACACTCCCGATGAAGCTCATCTCCCGTCTTCCCGCCTCGTTCCAGGAGAAAACCCCGTATCAACATCTAAATTTTGCCAAATTTCATTCAATAATGAACGGATTGCCCAGGAAATTTTTTAACCGCACCGAAAGAAAAGTGAAGTTGATTTAACTTTCGGATGGAAACAAAGTGTGCGAGAACTCACAAAATGCCAAATTACCCGCTACGGCAGTTAGTTTCACATCTTGGCATTGCTAAAGTAACTGCCGTGGCAGTTGATTCAGCATTTTGTAAGTTCTCGCACACTTTTTTTACATCCAGAATGTTAAATCAACTTCACCTTTTTTTTCAGCGCGTTTTTCTTCAGAATTTACAGATAATTTTAATCGCAGTGGAGACTTTGTAGGCGTCTGCAATGTACTGAATTTCGAGTTTAAGTGGAAACTACCGAGTGAACTGAACACGAGGATACCCTGGGTTCATAAATTGAGCAGCTGGACTATTTATGCTAAAGGGAACTAGAGACGCGAGGAAAGATGGGGTGTGCTCATGCAAGCTGTATAAGAAGCAGTATGAAAGTGGGCAAGATTTTACACTCGGGGAATTTACAGTGGGGTTTTACATTAAATCAAAAGGAATTAAGCTCCAGAATATGCCAACTCATAAGCCATGTGACAGGACTGTTGTGGACAGGGCTCATGAGTTAAACACTCAGATCCATGGATCAGCGTCTCCGTCGTCACCGCTGACGTCACTGGAGCTTTATAATTCCCATTCATTTTTACGGCCTTCGACTAAACAGCACGCTCCTTCTTTTCCATCCGTCTCTAGTTCCTGTTCTAGTCTAAAATAATCTAATCTACTAAAATACGTGTGTTTAAATGGGAAATGGTGCAAGATGACGTCACTAGGCGCTGCATTTTCTCACTTATAAATCTATTTTTCAACGATTTTTCAAATCTGAAAAAAATTATAAAAAATACTCAAAAATTAGCTCATTTCAGCACTCTCAAATGAAACAAAAGAAAATGTGCCTGCAAATTCTCCATTTGATGTTAAGTACATGTATGAAAATTTCAAAGGAGAAATCAATAACTTTCGTCAGAGAAAACTATTTTATTAGAGGGAATTTGGCAACATCCGATTGCACATATGACGTTGCTCTTCAGTAAGGCAGTATCGGTCTCTGTGGTTTCTATCTTTCCTTCGAATCAGACGATGCAACCGATGAACTCCTCTCTCGCATGCTGACTGTGCGCTGACACATTAAATACACCTATCTCCATCTGCTCTGTTGAGCATTTTAACTCGATTGTGCAAAAGAAGTCTGCACAAAGAAAGAAATGTAGTCTGAAAGTCCTAACTTCAGTTCATATTAAGCACAAAAGTTTTCCGCCGCTAGTAATCGAACTTTGATTGCGGAATAACTAATGTCTTCCTTAAGGAGAGGACAACCTCAGTTTTATAACCCACTTTTTGGCTCAGGAAACTAAACTCTCAGTGTAGCATGATTCAAGTAAATATGAAATAAACTATGTACACATCGCCACTTTGAAATGGGATACTTAGGCTTCGCACTACATTAAGAGCTTCCTTGTGTGACCGAATAATCGTATCACCGTAGAATATCGCGCCTACTTGAAATAAGGACTTAAATATTATGATAAAATTGTATTGTCATCTCACTTATAACATTGGGGGTGGGCATCAAGAAGTTCTACATGGCTACAATACAAAATCGCGTACGTCAATGTGACATTCATTATGAACACACAAGAAGTATCCTTTTACCGCACGGGAGAGGTGATTCTAGCGCATTGGCGGTTCGCCTACAATTTTCGGTGTAGGCAACACAAACTCCCTCATGGTCGAATAGTGGTATCAACGTCAAATAGCACACTCACTCGGAATGCATATAAAAATAGTTTAACATAGGCCTTACAGCTTACAAAATCTTCTTCCATGCTGAATAAACGGAATAAATCTGAACCCGTCGAGTGATCTATGTAAGTACCTACGGGCTGATGGTTGAAATTGGTAGACAAAGTGATAGAAAAATAAGACAAAAATGATACGGAAGGATCCTATTTGTGGAAGCGGGTGGTTCCAATGGACGAATGAGGTAGGTAATAGACTAACTAACTATAACCAACGAGAAATAGTCCATCATTTTCTCCCTTTGTCAACAAGAGCCAACCATTTCAACCGACTGGATCGCAGCATACTCCTTATATCCTCTTTGTCTATAGTTTTGTCTATCTATTTCAACAGTAAGCCTGCAGGAACCAGAAAAAATTGATAGACTGTAACACAAGGAAAAGCAGGAAAATCCATAACATTCGATTCCAGACTCTCGAGGATTGACAATACGTTTCTGGGCAAGACGCGAGACAGTAAGTAACCAGCGGGTAATGTATTCCAGTAGTTTTGGCTCGAGAAATGAAGCTGAGCATGAATCTCCGACGCTTACTCGTGGTTGCACCTGATTTAAGCTTTTCAACCAGGTTTAGATAACGTAATTGATTACCGTGATGGGGAAGTTTTGAAACGGTTAACCGCAAGTCCGGTCGCCCGTAGTGCGCGTCAAGCATCAGGAGATGTTCCACCAAAGTTGCTCAATCAGAAGTAGCGATTGAGAAATTTAGGGTCGTGTCTAAATGAACACGTTTTTTAATCTTTGCGAGAACTGAAAATGTAAAGCAGTTTAACAGTTATGTCAAATGAGGGGCTTGGAGGACAAGGCGCATAAGTGCAGCTTTTTAAAAAAATGAGGTATTAATAATATCGAGTAAAACTAGTCTTGATGCACATAAAAGCGATTAGCCCCCCTTCCCCCCACCAAACGACGCCACTGTCTGCGTCTGATTCTTTAGCTTACAAATTTTACATTCATATGTCGAAATACTTTTCACTACAGCGTTGTAACTGCTCCGAAATTCGAAATTTAAAACTTTCGTAAAAAATTAATATTTTATTCGGAGAAATTTGGCGGTATTCGAATGTTCATACGACTTCCTTGCGTAGCGCGGCAGTATCTCTCCATGCCCCACAGACGTTAAACCAGCACTCGGGTCGAAACAGAGCCTGGATAATGTGGCACACGGACTATTATACACGTACATGACGCACGTGAGACGCCACAATTAATTCCCGCCGAAAATATAATCAGAGGCGTGGAGAACGGAATCGGCTGAGAATAACTTGACCCTGCATCACCGTTTTACCGCGCCAGACTGACATCGTTTCCCGCGCTCCTTTCAAAACTTCCTGTATGCAAAACGCGGACCGACCTTCACCTTAACCGCGGGAAGACCGAGACCGATAACGAAACGAGAGCCGCAGGCCAGCGAGCTGATTATTGAGATGGGTAGACAAAGCTATAGACAAAGGAGACAAAAATAATTTGGAGGGATCCTTGGTAAACACAGGTGGCCGCAATGGACAAAGGAGATAGGTAATAGACTAACTAACAGCACCCCACAAGAGACCATATGGACCGAGTTTAGCAGAAAGGAACCAAGCCACATCAGTTATTGCCAAATTTAACTGGGCAGTTTGGTTTAGTTATTTACAAGAGAACGTTCGTCCGGACTCCTTCGAAAATTTCAAGGAATTTGCTTCGTACTTTGCAGAAAATTCACTGAACTTTTCACCGAAATCCGCACAACCGTTTCAAGAGTAAAAATTAAATAGCCCACTTAAATTTGGCAATAGCTAATGTGGCTTGGTTCCTTTCTGCTTACCAATAACGCGGTCCATATAGTCGGTCCATAATTCTCTCCCTTAGTCTATAACAACCACCCATTTCAACCAATAGGATTGCTACCTACTCCTTATATTTTCTTTGTCTATCGCTTTATCTATTAATTTCAACAGTTGATCCGCAGATCATTAAAATCTGAGACAAACCGATAGACACAAAAGACAATGGAGGGATCCCTTTGGTTAAAATGAGTGGTTGTTATAGGCTAACGGGGTACGCGATGGACCAACCATAGGGTTCCTCGTTGGTTGTCGTTAGTCAGTCTACTACGTACTTCCTTCGTCCATTGGAACCACCTGTTTCCACCAATAGGACTGCTCCATTTTCCATTGTAGTAATAGCTCCCGGAATATTCGATCGCTGAGAGACGGGTCAATTTGGCGGAGACGGGTGAAGATTTTGGGTCCTGTCATACATGTCATGCAGTGGCTCCTTCTGGCGTTCTTGCGGTATTATAACGTAAGATTGGTTGCCTTCTGCCACGGCGTAATCAGGGCCGGATTTACCTACTTGCCGCCCATGGGCCGCCTGTATTTTGCCGCCCCCTTCTAATTCGTATTGAAACATCAATACAAACCATCAAGTTTACTCACCATCGCGTTTACTCGAGTTGGGCACATTTTTTGTGAAAGGCCTGGAGGTTTTAGGGTTTTGGTTTGTGGAGGTTTTTTTGGCAAAAGTTCACGGAACTTTGCGCGAAAGTTATGTTCCGTAAACTTATCTCTGCGTGGACAAGGCCTTTCATTTATAAGAGATGAACGAAAAAATTACGAAAGAATAAACATGAATGTGGTTTAAAAATGTTAACTTCTGCCGCCGCGCCAACCTCACTGTGTTTGGAGCAACGCGTGAAGTATTCCTACAGTCTTGTAGGCGCTATGCTTTTCACGCTGCGCCGACCGCTGACCGCCCTGTGTTTGACGCAATGTATGAAGTATTCGTACAGTCTTGTAGGCGCTATATGTTTCACGCCAACAGCTGCTGACCGCATTGCGTTTGACGCAATGCGTGAAGTATTCGTGGAGTCTTGTAGGCGCTAATATGTGTTCCATGCTGGCCGGCACGCCGAGGACTTCTCCTTTTTATCTCAAGTCCGAGTCACCATTGCTTTCTGCGCCGCGCCGCTCCAGGCAAACTTGCGTGTTCGGTTTCTCTTTTAACTTGAGTAATGGAAGGTGCTGTCTCTTGTATCACGAAAAAAATAAAATTACTATACTTTAACTCTCAGGAAATAAGAGATTATGTCGCCTTTTCTCGTTTCCAATGTTTTTTCTGAATCAGATTTTTTTTGATACCTACATTTGGAAAAATTGCAAAATTTGCCACCCCTTAAATTTGCCGCCATGGGCCACGGCCCATGTGGCCACCCCCTAAATCCGGCCCTGGGCGTAATACGCTGAGGGCGAATGTCCACAATCTGAAGTTATCCAAATCCAAACAAAAGTGCTACAACTAAATGAAGGCTTTGCGGTGTCGCACAGTGGATCGAGTCAATAGGAGAGGTCGGACATAATTTGCAACTTTGATATATTGCTCATAACTCCGTTTATACATAACTTTGAGGTTTTAAAATGGTTCCATTGGTTTCCTCGTGAAATGTTCTGCCAATAACAACCCTCAAAATTTGAAATTTAATGAAATAAACATCAAAATTTTCAGTTGTAGTCCAAAATTTCATATCCGACCTCTCTGATTGACTCTATCCACTGTGCGTCGTTGCGCTACACCACTGCTCCGTTGTCAATTCAAAAATATGAAATGGACTGAGTTAAGCAGAAAGGAACCAACCCACATTTTGGAAAAAATTGAGTTATGAGTGGTTTTGAACTGAACCACTGCTCTACTATCTATCGCCAAAAATTCTAGGTTTTTGTTGGAGAACATTTTGCAGAAATTGAACTTGAAGTTTATCTTTTACATTGAGTCTTATGCAGGAGCCAAACTTTAAACCTCATTTTCTCGCTTCGATCCCGATGTGGCTTGGTTCCTTTCTGTTTAACTCCGTCCAAATATGACCGTTGGAAAAGTTTAATGACGTAGGTGAATCCGCATAAAATATGAATTTCCCCGAATAGATCCATCTCCACTCCAAAAAAAATCTGTCCTAAGAGCCGTTTTGGCAACAGAGTGTTAGTGGCAAACTTCTCGCGGACAAATGTTTGTTCTAGTTACCTTTCCTCTAGTTAATTGATTACGAGCTGCGTGCTTCTTCAGGCCCATCTCTAGGGCTCTTTTATTCAGTCTGCAGTTAAGAATCTGCGAGCCCCATTTTGCGCTTTTTAACTACTTAATTAATGGGTGCTTTTAAGGCCACCGGGCATTGCCTCAGTCCATCATCTGGGTCCAATCACGCGATCTTAAAGCCTGAGCATTTTGGCCCCTACCAGCCAGCTTTGGAATTCCGTGCCCAGTGATTGAGTCTATTTGTCCTTGAAAGCTCACGAAGTCTCCCTCGGGAGGTCGCGCGATCTCGGGGCCTTCTCAACGAGTCCCTTGAAACTTGGCCGAGTTAGATGAGGCACTGAACTTGGCAAGTCTGAATTTGACTGGTTTCTTTGAGCGAATGTTTAGGAAAACATACAATCGCGTGGTAATATCAGTGGAGGATTCTTAAGTTACGGG
Source organism: Bemisia tabaci (assembly GCF_001854935.1). Lineage (NCBI taxonomy): Eukaryota > Metazoa > Arthropoda > Insecta > Hemiptera > Aleyrodidae > Bemisia > Bemisia tabaci. The sequence continues at coordinate 5,479,738 of NW_017566728.1, forward strand.
TGATCCAGGAGTGGATTTTTAAATTTTTCTCACGTTGGTTTTAATAAGCTTGTAGCCCCACAGGGGTGGGTGAGGGGCACCAACACGTGCATTAAGAATTTATTGTTGTGTAAAGGAAAAACACCGTATAAGCATTCAAAAGTTGCCAAATTTCTCCGGATATATCATGTATTTTTGAGGAAAGTTATGAATATTATCACTTGATGTTTTCAGATATTTCAGATTAAATTGCAAACTAAACTATCAGTAATAGGACATTTCGTCAACGATTTTTTGTCCGCGCACCTGTTTTTCCCAGTAATTTACGTTCACGCGTTTTTTCGGCACGGGAATTGTGGTCCACGTGCCAGTTGAGACCCAAAGTTAATTGGCCCACATGTAAATACAAACGACAAGTGCCTACGACGTTCTTGGATGAAAATGTATAATGTCTTGGAAGAATGAGAGTTTGCTTGTTTTTTTGTTTTGTCTGTTTGGTCCAACGGAGAATAATATATAGTTGAGAGTTTTGATAAAAATGGAGAGCGTCAATTCCATGAGACAAAATTCACTAAAACTCTCTAGACCTCTTTGGTGTAACAGGACTTAATTGTCTTTCAAGAAATTTCCACCTTGTTATACCTGAACCGGATAAACCTCTATATTTGCCTCAGCTAAAGGCTCTTAGATTTTTCCTGTGTACGATAAGTATCTTGATTTATTTTGTGAGGAAAGATCTGTACTTTTAAAGGATGCCTGTCGTTGTTAATACGTTCAATTTCGTATAATACTGTGCAACACCTCTGTTGTGAAATAGTTGCTTCAGGCGCCACCGCACCGCACGGCGGGCGGGCGGCCAGCGCAAAACGTGCATTGGCGCCTACAAACCTAAGTGGATACTTCAAGCATTGTGTAATGCGTGAAGTATCCACTTAGGTTGGTAGGCGCTAGTGAGCCTCTCGCGCTGGCAGCACGCCGCTCCGCTCTGTTCCGCTCTCTATAATCTACAATTCGTAGTTTCGACGATGCAAAAAAAAAATAAAAAGTCTTCTTCAAAATAAAAGCTATGAAGTTCTTTGTTTCGGTATGGGAGACAAGGTGTGTGAATGTGAAATCATTGGGATTGAAAGTAGAAATGAAAGAATGAGAATTGATGGAAGGAAAACTACGGAATGCCTCTGAGCTCATCTTTGGAAGAATGCATCAAAGCTGTTCCAATGATTGAATTACTAATTTCTACTAAGGCTGACTTTTTTCGTCCTAAAACCGGTGATGTAGACTGTTGCTTTGTGTAAAAGAAATTAATCGAGTTGATTACCAATTAATTAAAACTTGTAGGTGGGAGGTATTTAATTTCGCGCCAGTTAACTCTCGCCTTAACCGACTCGAATCGGACCACTGCACCGAGTGTATCAGCAGACATGGACCTATTCCGCCTTGCTAACTAAGAAACCAAGGGCCACGTTACCTGCAAATGAAGAGCTTGTGTATACTTGCACGGCAGTTTAATTTTATCTAGTACATTACAAAATCATCATATTCATTCATTCTTTTCCTTCTCTCATCCCATTATCTCTCTCATTTTCAATCCTCATCATCGTTACCATATCCTCTTTCCTCTGATTGTTTCGGAGTGTCTATGTCCATTCTTATTTTGTGAAATGATTTAAATCGTATACAAAGGTATATGCACACATTCTAATACTATAGTGGTTACACGTTTCTCAAATGGAAACTTCTCAAGAAAGAAAGGATTTAAAAAATATGTCTGAGATGCAAACTCCCTCTTTTCACTCTATTTCGAGGCTAGGATCATGTGAATAAGCGACTATATAGCGTGCCTTGATAGACGGAGTATGGCCCATTTGATTTTTTACATGACTGCCCCAGCCATTTAAGGTTCTATAGGTTCTAAGGACCCAAAAAAATATCGCATTCTGCATACAGATGATTCAAAAGTCTAAGAGTCTTCATAGGACTCATACTCTCGTGCGGGGATTTTGCCTGAGTGTGGAGAGCACACATACATAGGGAGAGCACAGACACATCGAATGGAGCTCTTAGGGCCCAGAAAGGCAACCAACTCACTCTCTAACACAAAAAATAAAACCACCAATGTTCAGATTCTAATATCCTATCAGGATGGCCAAGAATGTTCATAAATAAACGTTCTTTGGCAAAAATGCGTAAATTTATGCAAATAATTAGTCAAATACGTTCTTTATTGACGACGGGCAGCAATATGGAGACAAAAATTGAAGAATTTGCATGCATATGTCGTATTACTTCATCTGAGAGTTTAAAAAGCTGATTTCACAGTATTTTTTTTAAAAAAAATTCTGATATGGGAAATAATATAAAAATAGACTCAAAATTGAGAAAATGCACCGCCTAGCGACGTCATCTGGCGGCATTGCCCATTTAAACACACGTATTTTAGCAGATTAGATCATTTTGTCGTATCTTCTCCAATAAGTGTTTAATTCATGAACCAAGGGTATCTTCGTGTTCAGTTCACACAGTAGTTTCCACACAAACACTAAATTCATCAAATTTCAGACACCTGCAAATTCTCTATTGCAGATCGCTCTGGATAATTTGATTTCATTGGTTGGCTGCTCTTTTGGGCTTAAGAGCTCCATGACCTGATCTCAAAATTACCGACGTGTCCGGTGCTCTCCCTACGTCAGGTATACTCCTATGGTATACTCTAGTCGAGACAGGTGCTCGGTTAGATGCCAGAGTTACGCGCTACGTAGCCGCAACGAGCACAAGGCACATCGCATCGCACATAGCACGTGCGGCGAGGTATACCGTTAAAAAGGTGCCAGTGCAACCGTTAAAATTGTAGTTTAAGCTAATTTAATTTCCTCTGCTCCTCGTCTTTGAATCTCTCTGGATGCTATTCCCGTTAAGAGTGCCAACTGCGAGGACGACCCCGGCCTCTTAATTATCGCTTGACCACTCAATTACACAATGATGCGTCTGAGCCGCGGCTCACTTGCGCCTCCGTCTCTCCGCTCTTTTTTGCGCCGGCCGGGCCCGTTCGGCTTCGGGGTTTCGCCTCCTTATTTGTGTCACTGGTTCAAACTCAAGATTTCGGCAAGTTTTGTTTCGGTCTCTCTTACCGTCGCAGCTAAAAGGAGAGTTCCTCATTAAGAATGGCTCAAAATCACGATGAGCGGAAGTCTAAAATACACTCCTCCAGGCAATCGAGAGTAAAACGTATGTACCAAACCCGATGTCAAACTACTCGTAGTTTAGTATTCCTTATAGCTGAAACTAATTGAATGCTTTACATCTGCCAAGAAAACCATTTTCCCGACAGACCATTCCATTTTGTTCTGCTGACGTCTAAACCCGTAGCTTCGAGGAAAAATGTTGGCAAAATTTCCGACAATAACGCCAGAAAAAGAACGGTTGTGTCGTTGAATTCAAAATATTTTCGACTTTAATTCAATCTTAAGTTTTTTTAAAAAAAAAATTGGATCAAAATGCAGGAATCACTTCAGAGACTTTAACGCTACGAAGAAAAGTAGGCGCATCGACAACCGCGTTTTGTTGACGCATGGAGACGGTGTTATTTAAAAAAATTGCTCATGCTGAACCACACAAGAGATTTTTAGATCTCCTGTTGGCAAGCATTTGCCCATTGCCTGTAATCTCGATCGGCAATTTGCAATGAGTGCAACTTGTTACGGCTGCAATTAATGAGGTAATGTTGTGGAGAAAAGGGTTTTGTACAAATTTTTTTGGGAGAAACCTGCTGTGCGCAGTGGAAATACGCAAAAAATTGTGTTTGTGAACAAATTCGCAGACCTTTAACGGCGCGTATTTGTGCTCCGTATGCCACTTTAAGCGATAAAAAACGAAATTTGCAATGAGTACGTCTCATTAAAATTGCGAATGTGGCTGCATTCAGGTATAAAAAAGAGTTTTCGGAAAATTTGTCGAGGAAAACTGCCCTTCATCGTTAAGTTATGCCAGAAGTTGTGCCTTTAGACGAAATGATCATTGACTATGAAGTCACATAGCTCCATTTTTAAATGAAAAACCGCAAATGAGCGCTCTCATCTGTGAGTGACTTAACTTGACCGCTGTTTCTACAGTCTAACGGTAAGCAAAAGTCGCGGGAAGTTAAACCGTTCCGCAAGATTTGAAGGAAATTGGGTTGTAGTTCTATCATTCCGATTAAAGGTATGAGTGCTTTTCATAGAACTTTTCTGGCGTGTTAACCTAGAAACCTACAAAGTACCCAGAGGAAAATCATCACATCAAAATACGCAAATGAATTTATGTGCCTTGGGTCTTTGCGTCTCGAGTGGGACACGATTCATTGACTTGAATTACGTTTCTATTGATGATGATTGGTTTTTGTCTTTGCTCTCCATTTTTTTACTGCGGCAAGACACCTTCACTGTCTATGTCAAGTAGGTACAGTAACGGGTCAGAAGACCGCACAGATATTGGTAAGCAGACGTTGCCACATACAGCGCAAGAACCAACGTAAATACAGGTGTAACTGTACTTTTAATGGGTTTAGAATTGCTGTCAATTCTTTCGTAATGTCTTTGCTTAAACTTTGAGCAAAAAGTATATCAAAGCGATTGGCACTTACATTACGGGTATTGAAGTTATCTTAGCTGAAACGCTAAAAAGAATGTTTATGTTTATATTATTAAATGTGTTTAATATTCATATTTTATAAAATAGCACTAGTTTGCTGGAGAATCCGTACTTAATCGGAAAAAATCCGATGACATCCAATTGCTCATATGACACGGCATGGATCCCTATGGAGAGAGCGCATCATAATAATTTCAAGCTTTTGGATGAAGCCCAAGCATGTTTAATTGTTTACAGGGGCGGTCTTTTTCCGCGTACAATTACACAAATTGCCAATGAGCAAATAGGGGTCGTCCGCTCAGCAGAAATTTATTTTTTGCAGTAAATCTTAGTAAAAAATGAAAAAAAGCCTGTGTCACACTATTAAAATACTCCATTAATATCAAGGTCAGGTGATGTGATCTACTTATTCGACGACTTGGACTAATTACAGCACTCGATCTCGAAATTTTGATGGAGTATCCATGGGTGACCATTGTTGGTTTTCGTAGTATTTTGATAGCGTGACACAGGTTAACGAGGAATATCCATAAAGAAACTGGAGAAATGCGTATCTCGGTTTGTGGCGTTGCAGTCCTCCTGTCATACTTTATTTTCTCCATGGAAAACTTCTGATCGTCATCTTTTGAAAAATTTAGTGATTTTTCTTCTCCTCATAAAGGATAGTCTGTGAAAACTTCAAGGCATGATGTTGATTCGGTTTTTTTTTTTTTTTTAAAAAAATTAAATAGTAGTGGAGATTCCGAAACACCACAACTGGGATACTTATTCTTGCATTTTCACCGTCCATATATGTTAAAGGACACTCCACACGCCGAAAATAGGAGCTGAAAATGGAGGTCATCGATGCATCGATGAATGTTGCCGCGAGATTTCACGAACTTTGCGTGGTCCGCGCCATTTTCAGCAACCGAAGAAGAGTCGGGAATCAACAGCTCTCAGTTTATACGAACTGTTCCGATAATTTGAGTGCATGTATGGATTAAAAAAAAAAAATTGCAATTCAGGAAAAAACGACTGATGAGCAACGACAACATAACCTCACTTTTTCGACGTGTGAAGTGCGCTTATGGACAACGCACACAAGCATGCTGCCGTGCTAAGGAAAAACGCCGTAGGAACCTTTAGGCTTTGCCAAATTTCCTCCATTAAAACCCGAATTTACTGAAAAAATTGTAATGATTCGTTCCCAAAATTTTCACACAATTTTGTACGTAATTTAATCTAAAATATCCGAAAGTTTTAAGGAAAAATATCCATAACTTTCCCAAAGAATAAAGGTTTTATTCGGGGAAATTTGGCAACTCTCGAATGTTCATACGGCGTTCTTCCTTAGCGCGGCAGTATGGAGGCACGGAGATCATACATCGGATGTACGGGGCAACGGTGCGGGCGGATATTGCAAACGTGACAGATTTCATGGTAAGTGCACTGAGAACAAGTATTAACTTTACGGCAATAAAACCGGTCATTAATCGCAGTCGATTGAGATGTGCAGGATAGTCCGAGTCTCAGTTACGTTCGGACGGTTTGATTGATTATCCATTTAAAACCTAATTTCCTCTCGGACACCGATCGGAGCGCTTATTCCGCGTTTTTATGGGAGATGCGATGTAGATAATGATTTGCGGTGCGCACTGCGCATTATTTTCGCGCAGCCCCCCTCCCTCCCCCCACCGCCGGTACAATGGCCCCGGAGTCCGCCGCGATCCACATTCAACCGTGAAATCAAGGCGTCGTCGTCGGGCCCCGGTGCCCCCCTCCTGTCTGCTCCTCGAACTTTTGGATTTTCCGACATGAATTAAATGAGCTGAATTGCACTTGACTTTCTTCGCGCAGCATCGGCTATCAGCGATCCCTCTCTGTCTTGATAAGCGAAGGCGAAGATGCATGCAACTAGGCCAGAATAACAAATAGACCGCGTCACGTAAAATTATAATAGCTCGGTCTTACACGTTGATAACACTAGGGGTACGCGCCCTTTAAGTTTTGCTTCGCGGGCTCCTGTGATTTAATCTAAATGGAGCTTAGTCGTCTAGAGACTACCTCTCATTGATAGGCAGGCACCAGTGTTCGAAACTCACAGGCGCCAACGCGCCAAATGCGCCTAAGAAATTGGCCATGGCGCCTAAAAAATGAAGGCTCTCCGCCCACGTGGCCCCAAAAAATTGCCCCCAAAAAATCCTAATTTTTCTTTTTTATGAATTTTCAAAATTTCCCCCAAGTTACTGTTACTAGTTCTGTGACTAAAACATCTTGGGTCTAACTTTTCACTAAATGCGCTGTGATATATAGGCAAAAAGTCAATCTGGCCCCTAAAAAATCTTAAATGGCCCCTAAAAATCGAGCTTGATGCGCCACATGACTCCTAAAACTCAAGGTAGGGTGAGGTTGCGAACTTTGATAGCTCTCTGATTCCCTTTTCTCCAAAGGGACGGCAATCAATCACGGTTAGCTTGTATCGCTTTCAGTGGGAAATACAGCCTCCCCATGATTTTCAGTATCCACTTTTTCTATCGGTAGGAGAGTGAAAAAGCACAGTTTTCATTCCACATTGGTCGAGAAACGATTGACCAAAAATAGACATTGTTTAAATTTTTCGATTTCTGAACTTTCCTTCGTGTGAGACCGTTCTCTCCGCAAAATTATAGAGGATCATCCTAGGTAGAAACGCTTCAATTTAAATTTCTTCTTCTACTCCTTCACCGAATTCAAAGAATGCTGAATTAGTAGTCATGATGTAAAAAAGTGTGCGAAAGCCGAAAACTCACAAAACGCTGAACTAACCGCCACAGCAGTTAGTTTCACATCTTGACATTGCTAAAGCAACTGCTGCAACTGTTGATTTAGCGATTTGTGGGTTGTCGCGTACTTTTTTACATCCAGAATGTTGAATCAGCATCCTTTTTTCAGTGTTCTCCCTCTTTTTTCCTTCGATTAAGGCATAAACCCCGTTTGTCCAGCTATTCTCGTATTAGGCAAGCATAAAAAGATTGAAATGGATAAACTGAATGAAGTTGATACAAATTTGAAACCTTCCCAACGGACCGTCGTCAAAATTGAAAACATAAAACGTACACTCATTCATCTTCTGGAAACGAGAGCTAGCTCTGTATTTCTTGGCGGAATTCCTATTTCAGATTCGAAAATTTCAACGCGCGAATATCTGTGCAGAACTCCGTCCGCGAAGAACGTCTCGGTGCAGTTACGTCCGAAAGGGCAATGATAATAAACAAAAGCTAAAATATGAATAAATCAAAAGGGCTAATCGGCGGAGCGGATTTCACCCGGAAGCAGAGGAGCCGAGATTGCCGGGATGCTCCAGATGGAAAGGTTTCAAAGTGCACGTTTGCTCAAACTCCGATCTTAAAACACTCATCACTTGCCGCATGAATAAACGGTGTTTTGATCCTGTCATGCTCCGCCTTGGCTCACGGTTCGCTCCACAGCCGTGGAACCATCTAAGCAGCCGGGAGAACTTTCACGTAAACAGCAGGCGCAGAAATATATTGGTGATCTGCTCGAAAGGCTTTCGAACTTTACTGGGAAAGAGAGTTAGCCGGAAGTGGTTGAACCTACCTCTTCCTAATAATGAAACATCACTTTTCCCGTAGGTTATTCGAAATTTAATGAGAGTACTGCGGTAGCTTGCAAAGCTGAATATTTTATGTTATACATTGGCTACCCACTTCTCAAAGTAGGGACTTCTCCTAATGCCAACACTGAGAAAAAACTATGGTTATAATTACCATATTAGTGGTGTTCAATATGCAATCTTGATTATTAGTAGTGGCCATAACCAATAATAGTGATATTTTTACTGGAGCAATCGTAATTTTACAAGTGTGCGGTAGTAAAATTACCATTTAATGGTAAAAATATCTCTATTATTGGTTATGGCAACTACTAATTAAGAGTTTATATTGAACACCACTTATATGGTAATGGTAATTATAACCATAATTTTTCCTCAGTGTAGGTAGATAATTAGTTTTGTTAAGGCTCAGATTCGCTTTCTTGAATTTTTTTTATGATTTAGATGATAAAATATTCCAAATATGTAGCTAATAGGGGTTCTGGGAATCCCCCCCCAAAAAAAGCGCCTAATTTTAGGGCGCCAACCGAAGTTCAGTCTAGGGCGCTGAAAATGTAAATCCAACCCTGACCGTGACTCCTCTTCCGACCGCTTTTTCAGTCGCTTGAACCTTGCATTAACCATAGAAACGAGGCTTCGAGATGGCGTCAAAATATTGATGAATCACTTATGATGGATCCATCCACGGGCGCCGGGCGCGGAAGTCCAGCTCATTGACACAATGAACTCATCGTCTTAAATATGAGCGCGAGCAGAAGGTAAACTCATGAATGAATGATCTACATTTCCAGCACCCACCTCTCAGTCCCGACCATTTATCTCTAATCAGTTTCCATTTGTAACCGTTGTTGCCGTCCTTAGCACTTTTAAAAAAGTAAATACTCGTTCCAACTGCTCGTTAGGGAGCTTTGCAACTCAGTACCTACACGAATCCTTCACTTATGATAATTGGACGAATTTATGCTTAAAGAAACTATGTTGCACACAAACCTTTTGCACATAGTTCCTTTTAGCATAAATACGTTCAATTGTATTTAATGTTTTGTGGGGTAAGCTCTCTTTCCCCGTGGACGATCAACTAAATCCATGATTGGAGTGCACCCATATGAAAGTCCATGTTCTGCTCAGGCAATAATTTATCCTATATTGCATTTCCCCTCCTCTATTTTATCATTGCCGTAAAGTCAAATATTGATGTATATTTCATTGAAGAGTTTCGCAGAAGGGATTAATGCTAAACTCTTTCCTTTGAGAGGCACAACTTTTATTCACGAATATCTTTTAGGAAAGTTCAGATGAAAATCAGTCGATGGAAAATTATAAAGTGTCTAATCAACTAATTTGCCGTGGTTACTCATGATTTCTAACTTCAATAGGCATTAGAAGTCTCTTATGAATGAAAATTTCCGGAATTGGAGATTCGTTGATTCTTGCTGCAAAGTTTCAAAATTTTGTGACTGGAATTAAATGAGGGATTATAAAATTTAATTTGAATTTTGCTCATGAACTAATCAAAACAACAAGTACAACTCTATCCCTAAATTTATTTGTTTTCGTTCAAATACAATACTCACAAATTCTTCAAATCAAGAATAATTTTTTTTTTTTTTTTTTTTTTTTTTTTTTTTTTTTTTTAATAGCTGTATCTTTAGAAATTCTTTAAAATTAAAACATAATATAGGCGTAATAGACTTTTTACACTAGGGTGACCATTGATGTTTTAATCACGTTAACATTGTGCATTTTAACAAACTTTAACAAACACGTGTTTTAACACGGAAGGAAGGCATAAAGAATTAATCAGTTCAAAGAGATAACAATTTCCTCGGTACAACGTGGAAATCTGGCAAGCAAAGCTCCTTGGTCGTTTGACCTATATCTCACATGAAGATACCGCAGGAAGTTCACACGAGAGAGGTCTAGTTCCTGTGACGGAATGTGCAGTTGTAACGAAGTTATATTGCTCCTCTGGAACGAGACAGAATATGTGCAGAAAAAGGAGGAAATGAATTATTAGAGCTGTAATAACGCATACATTCTGCCGGCTGACATCAAGGCGCGTTCGCCCATCATTCCCACGGCAACTAACGATGGCGAGGGCGGGTTTATCCTTTCTTTGGTCCCTCCTTTGCATAAGGAATTTTGACCAACTATTCTGAGAAGATTTTCAGCTTGATGTATTTAATACGAATTTGAAAAACTCGTTCTTAAAGAAAATTAACAGAGTTAAGAACGTTATCGTGATGCTCTCCCTCGAAGAAAAACGTGTAACGATATAACGCGGTATCACAAATCAATGTAACAGAGCATCGACAGTGAAAAATCCAAACCACGTATCTTGGTTTGCGATGCTGCACACTTCCTGTCATGCTTTACCTTTTAAACGGGCAATTACTCAACATCAATTGGACGTATATCTGCCAAACGGAACTATGTGCATCATGACGTGAGCCCTGTTATGCATATATTTTTATGGGTCTCAGGGCTCATGTCTTAATGCACATAGCTCCGTTTGGCAGAAATAAGCCCAGTTTTTAAAAACTTCCGTGATTGTTCCTCTCTGTGCAAAGAAATTCTGATCAAAATTTAAAGAAATGATGTATGCATGTTCTCACGTGAAAAATAAAATAGGAGCGGAGATTTTTAAACACCGCAAACGAGATGCGTGGTTTAGGAGTTTCACCATCGACAAAATTTAATCGCTGTGTTTTAATACTCATACTTTCTTTTCATATAAAAACCTACATTTTCATCGAAAATTCTGAGAACATCAAATCAGCAGGAGGAGGAAACTATTGAAAATACTGGAGATGATTTATCGTAAATTTTTGTTTTTCTACAATGCATCTTGATAAGAAGCGTAAACGTCGGTCGAAGGGTTCCTGTGGATACGTCTTGGACACTTTTTTTCAATACCTATGTGTTGGTTTATCTGATTCGTCTGTTTCTTAGTTTAGAAACCCAACCGATCCGAGATTTTCCAACAAATTGAGGTGTTGAAAACAGATTTTGAGAGATACAAACAATGGAAAACCCGCGTACGAAAGAATGAACGGAGCTGCCTATCCACAGGTAAATTTTGTCTCTCGGTGAGGGAACATAGCGGTTGTACAGATGTTCTCATTCCTAATGCGGTTAATTTCCTTGTTATTTTCTTCATACTCTTCATTTTTCCAGACAAAAATTAAAAACAACTCTGAGAAACTATAGGTTTCCGTTACACATTCTTTCCCCCGTCAATCATTTTCTGTCTAATATTTTACCTTTGAACCCAAAAATAAAATAATTCCATCTCTGATGACATTTTCAAAAGTTTCCCTTTGCTGTCCCCTCTTTGTTTTACTTTGATCCTCCTCCTTTTCCTGCACCCTATTATTACGCAACCTGTGAATTTAATAAAAAAACAAATTATGTTGCTTTCTGTTTTATGCAAAAAATTATGTAAAGTTCCACTCCACAAAAACAAAAGGAGGAGGAAAATTCTACATACAGGTTAACCTAGTAGTGAGGTGAAGCAAGAGTTTTGATACATGGTTTCTTCGCCGCGATCAATGCTGAGTGACATCCTGGTCAGCAAAGTTGCCTATCCCCTGTTTTTCAGGCAACAGCAGAAGTTTATTTCTTCTGCAGGGAGTCAACTTGTAAAACGTTGTAATTCGTGGTATTTGGTATTAAATTCATTTTAAGTTGTTTTTTGCTCTTGCAATTAATTAATGTGTGCTGATAGGCAATGAACAACAGCAAAATAAAAGTTAAAAATGATTATAAAGAAATATCAAACATATGTGAATGATACTTTATAAAATAATATACAAGTATTTTTCGAAAATTATTTTATTTTACCCGAGCATAGTAGTGGTGTCAATTATTATTTTGTTGTTCTTTGTATGCCTATACCCTTTATACTTCTTGCTTGTCCCTTTTCACGGAAGAAAGTAGATCCTAAGCAGATCGAGTAAAGAGAGCGCGTTAGCAGAAAGAAATCAAGCCAGTCATTCTCAAATTTCAACAGACGATTAATTTATTAACAGAATCAGTTTCATTTGAAAATTTTAGGGAATTTGATTCACGCAAGAGGAAATCTCCTAAAGTTTCCAGAAAAACCTACAGTATTTTTTTTCCCGTAAACAAATAAATCACCCGATGAAAAGTAAACTTTAAAATTTTTAAAAAGAACAACACCGGAAGTAAATTTACGCTAAATAAGTAACTTCGCATAACAAATGATGTATCCCTTAAATACAAAAAATTTTATGCAGTGCTTCATAAAACATGGAATGTATTAATAAATTAACCCTTAAAATTTTTCTATTCCTATCTCATTAATAAATGGTATGCACTTATTGTTAATCCACCTACTTACAGTTTAACATAAGTCCTGATTCATTGTGGCTAACATTTTCTACCCTCAGCGGATCACTGCCAGTGTCATTCAACGTAAAACTGGAAAATCATTCGTCAACGGCCAAAATCTACAAGCGCCCATCGTGGGAGATTCTATGCTTTATGTTGATTCAGGCTCATGAGAACGTGCTTGGAGAAGAATGGGAGGAAGAAAAGGAGAGACTGAGCCAGAAAAAAAAGTATTCACCAGAATATTCTCATTAGCTTTGCACATCCGTTCAAAGTCCTGGTGGATATAAGTTTCGCGATGAAGAAGAACAGGTGATAGTTCGGTGGTATGGCAGACGATAAAATGTGAATTGAGACCACTGCTGAGGGTAGGAGACTCACGACCTATGTTTTCGTGCATCTTAAATTTTATTTGGACTAATTTTTATAATGAGAAAATGCTTATTGAGGCTTATTTTAGAAACAACATAAGTGTCATTTATCACCATATGAAGGTAAATGCTTTTTTGAATCCGCAAAGGAACTCTCTGTGAGTGCTCGGAGAAGTGTTCTTTCTCTACCACCCCCCCCCCTTCCACATATTGGACGGTACTCTGAGAGGCTTCCTTGCAAAGCTTGGACGCGCTTGATCATTGTTCAAGTTCAAACACCCCTCCACTTTCACAAGAAAAAACTCGAAAGAAGCGTACGCTTGTATCACCACCACAAATTGGCGAGGTTGAGATGAATCAAATTCAAATATGAACGGAGAAATGAATATTTGAGGCACTTAATTAAAATGTATGCATGCATTCAAAGAGAGAATAGTTGAATAGAAATTTTGTGGGAATAAACCATAGCTGTAAGCAACACTAGATCTCACGAGCGATCGCGTAGTGGTATATCTAAAATGGAAAGCTTCTTTGGAACACGTGCACAAGAAACAGCTTATTACCAACGGGAAGACGTGGCTTTGACGCCATGTCAGTTCGCCTTCAATTTTCAGTTTAGGCAACATGGGCGCCTACGTGGTCGAATAGTGGTATCACCGTAAACGTCAAAACGCACGCAAAATATTCTTTCATCAAATTTGGAGAGGTGATTTCATCACATTGGCAGTTTTCGATGTAGGCAATGCAGGTTCCCCTGTGGTCGAATAGTGGTATCATCGTGAAATGACACTCGTAGTCGGGACGCATACAAACATAGCTTTTTACCAAACGAGAGTCATCTCTGTGAGAGTTTGCCTGATCAGTCCATTGAACATGAATGATGAAAGCTAAATCTGATGGAGCATAGGAGGTTGCATCTCTAGTAATGCATTTATCCAACACTTTGTTTTTACTTTGGTATAGTGTCGCGCTAAGGAAGAACGTCCTGTGACATTCAAATGTTGCCAGATTTCCCTCGATAAAATACGACTTCAGGGGAATCCGTGAGGACTTTTCATCCAATTTTTCACAGAATTTTTGTGGCAATCAGATGTAAACTCTCTGAAAATTTTGAGAGAGAACATGCATAGCTCTCTTTAAAAAATAAAAATTTCATTGAAAGTAATTTGATAACTCTCTTAAAATCTCCGTTTTTCCTTAGAACGCGGCAGTATACCCAAAACGAACTGAGACAAACGCCCCAGACAATTTGAAAAGAGGGGTTCATCGACATTGCAAATTCGACAGAAACCCCAACCGTTTCATCAAATAATCCTGTCGCCGGAGGTAAGAGCTTTTTTCGATTACCGGAGCCAAAGACGTCGGACACATTATTTCGGAGGGCTTTTTTGGCAAGACCGCTCTGCTGACGAGCATGTCAAGATGCCGAGGCTAGCGTTAATGTATTCACCGCGACGAAGACGTCCACTCATGAGGATCAGGAGCCAGTGAAACAAAAGCGGTAAATACGGTATGACGAATAATCAAATAGACGTCATCGGTTATGTGGGGCAAAGGATACATTCATGAATTCTCATTCATCGGTTCGGTGGTGCAGCTTCTAAATGAACAGTCCGCGCAAGTGTTATGTCATTGTCTCGGTAGCGTCACAGCTAAACCTCCATTGTTTAATCCTATTGCTCCTTGCGTCGCGACGCGCGCCGCTCCGAGGAAAATCCGTTTCGGCATCCTCGCATTCATGCTAAAAGGAACTATGTTGCGCGCAATCCCCATGCACATAGGTCCTTTTGGCATGGATGCGTTCATTCGTGAAGCGGGCTCGCGCATTGGCTGGACTGTGAGGTTATGACGACAAAATAAATAGGAAATTAGTTCGTTAATCTCTCTTGGAATCTAAATGAGCTGCTAGTGAAGACTTGCGTTAAAAATTTCCGTGTTTTTGGTTACTTCGGGCTTATCTTCTTTTGGTCGTATGGATCGGCCAAAACAAAATATTTAGTCGATTAATCAGATAATTAGTTAAATTAACCAAAACTTTAGTAGCATAAAAACGGTGATCCAGTGCGTCCGTCATCTTTCATCGCTTGCAACTTACGATTGGCGGGAGCATCGGGTTGTTAACCATAAAATCGAGGCTTGATCCTAATCGTCCGTACCTACTACTTATAGGTTTGAAGTTTTCCAATTAAAAGATTTGGTGAATGTACTCAAGAATAATTAAGCAGCAAGGAATCAGGGAGTACTTGACCTTATTCAAATGCAACAGGGCCGGATTGAGGGGGTGGCCATATGGGCCGCGGCCCATGGCGGCAAAATGTAGGGGGCGGCAAATTTTGGCAATCCTTTTGAATGTAGGTATCAAAAAAAGAGAGGAAAAAATCGGATTCAGAAAATAAATTACAAACGAGAAAAGGCGACAAAATCTCTCATTTCCTGAGAGTGAAAGTATAATGATTTCTAATTTTGTCGTCTTTCGGTGATACAAGAGACAACACCTTTAGTTAGTCGAGTTAAGAGAGAAACCAAACACGCAATTTGACCTGGAACGGAGCGGTGAGGCGCCGAGGCGGTCGGCATGAAACGCATAGCGCCTACAAGACTGCATGAATACTGCACGCATTGCGTCAAACACACTACGGTCAGCAGTAGTCGGCTTGAAACGTATAGCGCCTACAAGACTGCATGAATACTTCACGCATTGTGCCAACACAGTCTGGTCAGCAGCGTTCGGCGTGAAACCGAGAGACGGCACCCCCCAGAACGTATTCGCACCTCGAAAATTTTTGTGCCAGATCGACACTGTCTGCTCCCATACTTAAATGAAAGCATGGACTCAAAGTATGGAGTATGAAAAAATTAGGGAGATATTAATTATGTAAGACGAGCTTTGAGTACCGACTATTGACGGCCAGCTCGGAGTGTCAAAAACTAACGATCGGATCATGATTGATTGTTCGAAGGTCTTAGAGTCACCAGCACTCGCTCGATTCAATTGATTCAAGAAAGGAGAGAATTGAGACACTTAAAAAGTCTCAATTAAAACAACGCGCGCGCCGCGCGTCCTACGAGCGTGATATTCTTCGTTGCGTTCGGGTTTTTTCTTCCGTCTTTTGATGCCGGTATTCTTATTGTATCTGGAGGGGTATTTTAAAAATTTACTGACAGAAAGGCGACCTGAATTTCAAGATGGAGGCGTAAGCTTGGAGTATACTAACGATAATCATAACTTGGAGATCCATATGGAGGACGTGGTAAAGGCCGTACGAGAGCTGAAGAACGATAAAGCTCCAGGTCCGGGAAATATCCCTGCTGAGTTGATCAAGTGTGGAACCTGCAAGCTGTTTCAACGGTTGAGATACCTGATGCAAGATTGCTTGGACGGTGGAAAGGTACCGACAGAATGGAAAGAGTCTTGGGTGTCAGTTGTCACCTATATACAAGAAGAAGGGTAGAAAAGATGAGTGTGATAACTATAGAGGACTGTCGGTTGCAGGTACCCTGAGCAAAGTGTATGGAAAAATCTTGAAAGCAAAAATTGAAGAGGAGTGGAAAGAACATGAAGCGGAAGAGCAAGCAGGTTTCAGAGCCGGTCGGTCAACGATTGATCACTTATTTACCATCATCCACGTCATAGAGAAAAAGAAGGGAGTTGGCCAGGAATTACATCTAGTGTTTGTGGATCTCCAGAAAGCTTACGATAGTGTGCCATTGATGAAACTTTGGGAAGCCTTGAACAAAAGGGGTTTTAGTGGGGGACTAATTAGTGCTATTAAGGAATTTTATGGTGGGGCTTTCTCTAGGGTTAAATCGCATGGGGAGTTATCGTTGGGGTTTTTAATTACTAAAGGACTGAAACAAGGGTGTTGTTTGTCGCCAACCTTATTTAAAGTGTACCTGGAAGAAGTTTTAAAGGAATGGAAAAGATGCTTTTCGGGAATGGGCGTCCCGCTACGTGAAGATGGCACCCTTTATACTCTGTGCTTTGCTGATGATCAGGTGGTAATAGCTCAGGACGAAGAAGATGCGAATTACATGACGCGGAAGCTAGTGGAAGTATACCGAAAGTGGGGAATGGAAGTAAATGTGGTTAAGACGGAGAAGTTGGTTATCGGTGGTGATCAGCAAAGCATTGAACTGGAGGATGGCCGGAAGATCCTGGACTGTGAAGAGTATAAATATCTCGGAGTTCGGTTAACTAAGGACGGAAATTTGGATCGGGCCATTAAAGATCGGAATGTGCAAGGCAGGAAAGCTATCGCGATGCTAAATGGGGTTCTCTGGGACCAGAGTATCTCCAAGGAGACCAAAAGGAAAATTTACAACGTCATCGTGAAGAGTATCGTAACTTACGGGAGTGAGGTCTGGCAACTTAAGAAAAGAACTGAAGACATGCTTAGGGCAACCGAGATGGACTTTTGGCGAAGGTCTGCTGGGATATCGAGAAGAGAGCGTATCCGCAATGAAAGGGTACGCGAGATAATGGGTGTGGAAAAGGACATCGTGCACGATATCAGGTCCAAGCAGTTGGTCTGGTATGGACATGTGCGAAGGATGGCAGATGATCGGTTGCCCAAGCAGGTCTTCGATTGGGTTCCTCCCGGAAGGCGACGGCGTGGACGTCCTGTGAAAGGTTGGCGACAAGGGGTGGAGGAGGAGATCAAAAGGTGCCAATTGCCTGATGATCTCTGGGAGGATAGGGGGCAATGGCGATTGGGCGTCGCAGAGCGCGAGGCGGCGCTATAATCGCGACTTTATGTATGTATTCTTATTGTAGAGAATTTCAAATGGTCAATCAAGCTTTATTCCTAAACTGCAATCAGATTGGGTCAAATCATTTCCTAGGTACTGAATTTGCAACGTTAAAAGAAAGAATTGTAATATATTCCCAATAGTGCTTTGTCAAACCTCTAAAACAGGTATACAAAATTGAGCAAGCTTTTTGAGTAATTCGTAAAACATTTGCAAAATTTACTATTAATATCATCAAAACTACTGAAAATTGAAGTATATGAAATTAAAAGGAAATTGCGTCTTTCTCACGAACTGTTTCAGTAGATTGTTCTAAGGGACAAGCCTTCCGGTCATCATGTACCCAGCACACTCAGCACAGTTTACTGCCTCGTTGACTTTATCCGAACTTATATCATTGAATGCCCTCTTTTCAGAGACCACCAAATAAGGTGGTTTAGACAGAAGCACCAACACTGGCCTGAGAGGATTCTAATCGAGCATTTGTTTCTGTGACCCAACAACATCTCTTGTGAAAGTGAAATTATGTTCTGTAAAATTTAAAACATAATATTTATAATATTAATTGAGAACTCAGGAAATCCGAGTTAGATTAGCAATTGTGCTTCACTTTATTTTAGTATAAAAGTTCTGATACTTTCTCAAGCAGTAAAGAAAGAAGAAAATGGAAGCGGTCTGCAGTAGCAAGAGCAAAAAGTTAAAACTGCTAGGTATTGTGAGACCAAAAATCTATTTCTGATGCTTAAATGTAGTATTTTTCATCAAAATACTTGTATACTTTTTTCTTTTTTTTTGTAAAAAAATCTAAAAAAATTCAATGGAGATGAATTTGTATCGAGGGCTTCAACAAAGATCGCAATTTTGTTTTAAAATGCTTAACAATCTTTTACGATCGTTTTTCGATGAGTAATGTTTCATAATTAATTATGTATGCTCAAATTCAAAGCTCCCGAACATGGTGAATAGAGACCATTCCATTTTCGGCTGGCGAGAGTTGTTCAGTCCAGACTACACGCTAATTTTGATCAAACAATTGATGTCATTTGTTTGACATGGCCGGCCTCTAGAGAAAAGTGAAATCAATTAACTGAATTCTCCGCCATCAGCAGCAGAGAAGACAGGTGAAAGTTGCTTGCGCACGACGTGTATGGAATAAATTTTCTTGACGAAAATTTTATCGGTGGCCTTATTTTAGGGGCAGCAATTCTATTTCGGACCGCATAGAATAGTCTAATAATTGGAGGCGTTTCAGAGGTCTGTTAATTATTATACAATGGTTCAAGATCAAACATCGAAGTGGCCTTATGAAGCACGAGTTTGATTGAAAATTAAAGAAAAGTCATGGAGTTCATTCAAGACTACTGTTATGTAAAGGCAACACGCGCTCCTGTAATGATACGGAACACCCACAAAGGTCACGATCGATCGAATGAAAAATCGGCGATGGACTTTACCAATCGTGCTCAAACTTAGCTCAATGTCAGTCCGCCTTCAGTCTTTAGTGTAGGCAATACGAGCTCGTACGTGGTCGAATAGTGGTATCACTCTCAGATATCGCGACTGCGCGAGGGAAAAGTTGGATTCGACATCACGAAGCGAAGCGTAAAGCGGTGAATTTGGCTCATTGCCAGATTGCCTCCAATTTTGAGTGGAGGCAATTTGAACTTCCTCGTGGACGAATAGTGGTTTTGCTTTCAGATGTCTTACAGATCAAGGAAGAAGCCCCCAAAAAAGTATACAAACGATGTGGGAAACAAAGTGCGTACTACAATATTTCTACGATGAGATCAGTCCAACAACTTGGAAAACATATAGCTTAAATAATTCAGCTTGTTTGTCTCAAGTTGGGTCGGTTTGAGTTTCTCTTTAAGCCGTAATATTTCTATTAAGGCTTACAGGGCCGGATTAAGGGGATGCCCACATGAGCCGCGTCCCATGGCGGCAAAGTTTGCAATTTTTTCTAAATGCAGGTACAAAAAATTCGGATTTAGAAAAAAATTACAAACGAGAAAAGGCGACAAAATCTCTAATTTTGAGAGTATAGTAATTTCTACTTTTGTCGTATTTCGGTGATACAAAAGACTGCGCACCTTTAATTAGTTGAGTTAAGAGAGGAACCAAACACGTAATTTGGCCTGGAGCGGCGCGGCACAAAGAGAAATGATGACGAGGACTTGAGATGAAAAGGAGTAGCCCTCGACGCGGCGATCGGCATGTAACACATATTAGCGCCTACGAGACTAAATGAATACTTCACGCTTTGCGTCAAACACAGTACGGTCAAGAGCGGTCGACGCGGCGTGAAACGCACAGTGCCTACAAGACTACATGGATACTTCACGCATTGCGTCAAACACAGTACGGTCAACAGCGGTCGGCGCGGCGTGAAACGCACAGTGCCTACAAGACTGCATGAATACTTCACGCATTGCGCCAAACACAGTGTGGTCAGCGAGGCACGGCGGCGGAAGTTTAAATTATTAAACCACATTTATGTTTGTTCTGTCTTAATTTTTTAGTTCATTTCTTACAAATGAAAGGCCTTGTCCCCACAGAGATAGGTTTACGGAACTGAACTTTCGCGCGAAGTTCCGTGAACTTTTGCCAGTAGTGTTGACAGGGCTTACGCAGAAAATGTATCCAACATGAGTGAACGCGTCTTATGCACCCTTTTCCCTCCGGCACGTTCACTTGATGGTTTTTATTGAAGTTTCAAAATGAATGAGAAGAAGGCGGCAAAATACAGGCGGCCCATGGGCGGCAAGTAGGTAAATCCGGCCATGACGGCTTAAAGACTTAAATACTTATACTTGTATACTGCTTAAATACTTGTACTACGGCCTTTATGTATGTTTAGAGCTGCAAAAATGTTGGTTGTAACCAACTGGGCGCGACCATATAAGCTCAACACGTGCAAATTAGATAAAAGCTTTCTTTAACTCCGAAAATTTCAAAGAAAGGTTGCAATAAATTGCGATGTTATCAATTTTTGCCGCCAATGCCGTGCGAATAATTTAGCGGAGAAACAAACATTCAAAATATTATCTTAAAGGAAACCCCCCTCATATTTCCACCCCGTTTGCAACCCAGCCTGGGGTTTCTCAAATGTACCATTCAGTTCAGTGCACCGGGAAACGTGATTCAACTGACTTTAGCATTTCTCTGATTACGAGCTTATGTTTCGTTGCTGAAGGTGGCTGAGCGTGCCGAGCAAAATTCCTATTAACTGACGTCAGAACCTCTTCATAATGAGATGCCCGGCTTTAATATTTAAATCACCAAAAATCTTTTGTGGCGTGTGGGGTTGTGGCACATAGTTCTGCAAGCGCAAGTCCACCTAAAAAGTCCGAAAATATGTCAAGCTCACAATCAGATCCGATGTTACATGATCATCAGTTGCCAGATCTACGGTTGGACAACACCTTGCAGTGAGGAACTGTTATTCACGGCCCATTTCAGAAACAATGTATGTGCCGTTAGTTTCCCAATGCAGATAGTTCCTTTTACATACGAGCAATAGTGGTTCTTAATTCCAAAATGTGTCCAGTTTGTGTGCACCGATATTATTAGGCTGCAAGGAAGATTCTTTCGTCGTATTTTGAGTATAATTTCTGTGGGAATTCAATGCATGCTTCTTAGATAAGTAGTTTGGACATTTTAACAGGGATATAGTCCATAAATACTGTTAGTTGGAAGTACTGAAATTTTGAAATTAGTTGGGCAAACCTCGTTTTCTCGATTTAACACTGATGTATATACGACGATGTATATCGAAAGGGATGCATTGCGCAAAAGCTGAAGATCCGCACCTTAACGCTGCCGTGCTAAGGAAAAACGTCGTATGAACATTTGAGAGTTGCCAAATTTCCCTTGATAAGACATGTATTTTTGACGATCTTTATGCTTCTTTCGAATTTTCAGATATTTTAGATTAAATTGCGCACAAAATAGTCTGACAATTTTTGGGGAAAATATTCACAATTTTCCCGGTAAATTTGGTTTTTCTCGAAGGAGACTTGGCAACGTTTGAAGGCTCATACGGCGTTCTTCCCTAGCATAGCAGAATGGCGTGAAGAGGCTCTTCTTTTCCCTGGTTATGGATAGTTGAATGAAAAGGAGTCACCTGAAGTGACAACAGCGGCGCTATTGTCTCTCCGGAGCCGCGGCGATCCGGGAATCACGATGACGGTGACAGCTGATGACGTCAGCGGGCCACACTCATCGGATGGCTGGTCGGTCTTCATCTGGCGGCGGATTCTGATCGCTGCGGTGACGAATCGCTCAGTGCGACCAGCGACGTCTTCCGCGACCGGCGACGCCGCGACGCGACGCTTGTGCGACTACAGCGACGCCCCCTCGCCCCCCTCTCCTTACGCACAATAATCCTCGTCACTCCACCGAGAATGCAGAGATCCGTGCAACGTCCACTGTGTCCGGTTTTCTGACTCTGTTGTTCCTGAGTTTGGCGTGGACTTCCGACAGTGACCCACGTGCCGAGCGTGCTGCTACGACCGAATCCATCGCCCAACCGGTCCGATTTCCAGGAGTGGGTGGCCCGGCGTGCGTGGTCCAACGTCGTTGCTGCGGTTTGAGTCGTCGGATTTCTCCCCAGTTTTTACCGCGGTTTTGTTGCCATTAGTTCACTCTACCAGCGCCGTTTAAGTGATTGGAATATCAAAAAAATTGAACTTTTTCCCCGACTTCAAAAGCTTTCCTAACAGACGGGTTGGTTTATTTTTCCGAAGCTTTCAACAGTGTTAATACATCAAACTTTTCGTCGAACTTTCTGCAACTTTGGCTACCTTGCCATTTACCTCCTTTGATCGTGACGTAAAAACTCGAGCTTTTAGCAAACAAAACAAAAGTGTTTCATCAAACTTCTCGTCAAACTTTCGGCAACTTTAGCTACCGTGCCATTTACCTCCTTTGGTCGTGACGTAAAAACTCGAGCTTTTAGCAAACAAAACAAAAGTGTTTCATCAAACTTTTCGTCAAACTTTCTGCAACTTTATCTACCGTGTCATTTACCTCCTTCGGTCGTGACGTAAAAACTCGAGCTTTTAGCAAACAAAACAAAGGTGTTTCATCAAACTTCTCGTCAAACTTTCGGTAACTTTAGCTAACGTGCCATTTACTTACATACATTGATCGCGAGGTAAAAACTTGTGTTTTTAGCAGAAAGAATTTGTCCCATCAAACTTTTCGTCGAACTTTCTTTCATGAACGCAATATCATTTAACGGTTGAATACTCGTTTCCGAAAAATCATCGTTCGTAATTGTAAATTTTCCCGGCGGTCTAACCTACATCAACGCCGAAACGCTCAATCGTAGCGATGAAATCAGATTCTCGGAAATCAGGCACGTGACAGTTTTTTTCACACCTATCCGCGGCGTGGAGCCGAGTGCGAGCGCGAAAGGTTACGAATTACGATGACAAAGTTTTAAGGAGGAATCCCGGCGTGTGGAATACCGTATTCAAAGTCGCGCGATTATGCATCATTATGCATAATCTACGGATGAAAAGTCGGGACCACGCGCGCGTAAGTTGCGGCACCGGTCTGAGGAGTCGCTCAGTGCAGCGCGCGACTTTGACCGCTGAGGACAAACGGTGGCAGAGTTCGTGCGGGCATTAGCAAATCGTCACAGCCATTTGAAATTATAATCCGAACAGTGCCGAATTATCGTTGTGAATCGCGCGTGATAGCGTAAATTCGCGCGGTTGACACAGCCGCAGTCTGATTTCGAGTCTGATTCTGCGCCCGCAATCGCACGCCTCGTGACCAGCCCGCGGAAAAATCGTGTTTCATCCATCGAAACTCTCGGTTTTTTCGAATTGGAAGCGTTCCATCAACAGGGCAAAATAATTTTCGCGAAGTGTTGCTCGTTTTAATGATGGAATCATGAATCGCAATGAAATTCAGGTGAATTTGTTGCGAAGGTCGCGGTCAAGTGGGCCTTTAGTTGGAGTGTGTTCGCGACGGGAGATCAGTGTGGACAGATTTCCATAATCACCGGAATTTGTTCTTTCCCTCGAACCGAGAGCATCTTCGCGAATGACATTTCCGTCGATGCGACGTTCCCCTCCTTGTGTGACTCGCCGAGAAATGTCTGCATTCCTCGAATCTGCGAGTTAAAAAATTATCGGATTACCGAGTGAAGAAAGTGCTTCTCATGGGGGAAAATTGCTGATCGTTTTTAAAGGAACTGTGTTTCGCGGCGAGAAATGTGAGTGCAGTCACCGGGATCCCGTGGTGTTGTGTTGCGTGCATGAATCAGGACAGTGACATGCAGCTAACCTGCCGCTTTGAATGCATGAAGCCACGCTCTTTTCACTCGTCGATTTCGAAAGTTAATTGTTTCTAATTGGTTCCACGGCTGGGACCAGAGCTTCATGCCGTCGGGTCTGTGATAAAATTGGAAGTTGGATAACGTCGATACAAAACCTCTTCTTCAGTTTTTCCTCGAGTGTGTTTCTGTCTATACCTCGACTTAAAAATTCAAAACCATCCTCGGAGTTGATTTAATTTTTAACTCTGGTCAGAGTGCGAATCTAGTGCGTGACTCACAGTCAGGATTCACGAATTGCTTTTTTCAGTCCAAAATTTTCTAAATTCATCCATTTTAGAATCCATAAAACCATGCCTTAATCTGGAAACCCCCAGTGAAAAAACCTTAAAAAATTAAAAGTGATTCTTTTCGCCCAAGGAGTCGCCTCCACTCGGTATTTCAATCGGAGTATTTAAAATAGCAATACAAAGTGCGTGCAGCAACGAAACTAAGTTCTAGCCACTGAATTTGATTTGATGTCTTCACTGGCAATCGATCAAACTTTTCCAGCGAGAGAGTGAAAGTGACGTAAGAACAGAAGTTTAAGATGGCCGACACGTCGTACCTTTTTGGAGACGACGAGATCGACGGCTGGGGACAGAGGTACTTCTTCACATTCTTCAGCGAATTCGGGGATCGCGGGAATGTGCCGTACGTCGAGGCTGCCGTTCTCGTGGCTACGCTCGTTATTTCTGTGATATCCAATTTGTTCATCATAATCGCCGTCTTGCGGTACCGGCAGCTGCTGAAACTTCCCAATTACTTCGTCGTCAATTTAGCAGCCGCGGATCTTGTTTTCGCCCTGGGGATCCCTATTATTGCATATGCGAGGGTTACGCAGGAATGGCTGCTGGGTCCCTGGGTCTGCCGAATCCTGCCCTACACTCAGGTGAGAACTACAGAAAAATGTTCTTTCTTAACACTATGCTTGTTACATCTTGAAATCACCATAAGAAATGGACGTATTTCTATCAAAAGGAACTAAGCGCCATAGGGGGAGGAAGGTAGAGGGGGGCTTTGATTGGCGGCAGAAACGGGCGTCGGGCTCGTTCCGTCCTATACCTGCAATGCTTCTCCATGGCGCTTAGTTCCGTTTGACAGAACACGCTATCCGGCATTCTAAATTCCTCAAAAGGAACTCAAATTGGTGCTTAGTTCCGTTTGACAGAAATACGTCCAAATAAGTACTCATTTTAGTACCTTTATTGGAGAAAAGTAAATTTTAAAACTTGCTTTTTGAGCAACACTATTTTAAGGTGTATTTAATGCCTAAATTTTAAGTGCTCATCGTTCTGTATTGCGCTACTTAACTGGCAGTGAAAGAAAAAACGGCCCAATTCGACTGTAGCGTTTCAAAATTTTAACTCTCAGTAATGCGTTTAAAAGAATATTATCAGAGATGTTTCCTCAAAAAGTGCAATCCCGGATACCCAAAACACGTGTTTTTCTCGTTACACTATCATTATTGATACTATCCTTCAGCAGCCTGATTGTTGAAACTTTAACTGGCTATGTCGACAAGATAAGACAAGACATAGCCCGTGTAATATATCGATTTTCGATTCTTGCATGCCCACATATATTTCATCAATCGAGCTGCAGGCTGACAATGAATGTGTATCGTATCTCATTTAGGAACTTTTAGTGGTAGCGAAACAACACCATTTAAAGAATGAACATTCAAAACATCCGTCAGGTGGCCTAAGAAATCAAAAACGAAATTTAGAGAAAATTTGAATTCATGAAGAGACGACATTAGGTTTTTTCACTGTATGAAAAACTCTATGCACAATCATAGCGACACGTGAAAGTAATTTGAATGTTTTGAATTTGCACTATATTCAATTGATAATCTCCTCCCCCTCTTTCCCCCCTTACTAAATCCGAACCCCTCTCATAAAACAGATCGCTGTGCAGGGAAATTTGACGGATTTTTTTGAGTATAGTTCAAAATTACCCCCCCCCCCAAGAAAGAGGAATTTTGCCTCTCTATCCATCCATGTGGCGCATTATTATATGTAATTCATATCACTCGGACCCTCTTGTACCAGTGCGGTGCCCAATATTGGATAATTTCCTATGCCGATGTGATGATTTCAATTCTGTCTTCGCCCCTATCAGAGGTGCTAAAAGTATTTAAACTTTTTGGACATTTAAGTGCTGTTACACATACAAATATTGTACACGATACAATATGGTAAAACAAATCTGGTCAGTAGGTCCTACCGAATGAAACCGTTTAGCAATTTCTAATGTAGAAACTCCATGTGGTCAACTTGAATCTCCAAAATGGATGATAAACTTTGCATTAGATGAGAGTATTTGTAACTTAAAATCAGGACACCCCCTCCCCCCAAACAGGATTTTACTAGGTATCAGGAGCTAGAATATCAAAATATACCGTAAGGAGCATCAATGTCACTGTTTATGGAGAGTATTCTGTTTATGACTACCGAGTGTTAAATTCATCACTTTAATATTGCGCAACTACAAGCTGTTGCACTGCATTGTCATAGCAGTATCCGATAGCATATTGCGTCAAACAAAAATGAACATAAGAATCCAATAATTTTATTTGATACACACTTATCGCAATGTACGTTGAATATGTGCAGAACGGATAATAAAGACTGCTTTTGTTAATTTATTTATTTATTTAATTTATTTATTTAATTTATTTATTTAATTTATTGACCTACTATTTTTCGTGGCTTCGAGCTTGGCGTCATACAGGTGAAGTTTTATGAACTTCAACTCCGGTTCTTTCTTGTACGCACGTACTTACAGTGGATCGGGAATTTCCTGTCGGTGGGGAGCTTATAAAGACCTTGAAATATTAATTGCGCCTTGTTTGCACCTATTTTCTCGCTTGGAAAACGCCTGATTATACTGTGAATGAGATCAAGTTTTTCATTCCTTGTGGGACACTTGACGCTCTCAAGACTGCGCTGCATCATTTTTGATAGATTTCTGTTCACTCATTCATTCTTTATTTTCCTAAAAATGTGTGCAGTGAGATTTTTCTAGGGTCATGATCATAAGGAAGTGAGTAAAGAGGGACAAATGAAATCGGTCGAAATAATTTTTGTAAAGAGCAAAAGGAAATATGCGCAGCTCTGGAACAAAAATTAGTAGAGTTTCATTTTTGGATTGTTTTCCTGAACAGTCGCAAAGAAATCTTATGTATGCTTCATAATGGTAAAAATAGATGAACTGACTTCTTTGAAAGGTCATCTGTTACTTTGACGTATTGAAATTACATGCAATTCATTCGATTTGGTGTGACCACGGAAAAAAAGTATTAGGAGTTATCCCCTAAAATTTTGGTACTACCCCAATTTGTTCGATGCTATGGACACTTCCAATTAATTTTGGTTGTATCGCAACATTTGGTTTATGGACCTAATTTATTGGGGCGTACTGCCACCATGAACTGAAAATGTTTAAGTCGGAACTTAACCCCTTCCTCTTTTTTTTCCGTGACGTAAAGGGCTGGGTAAGGCCTTGAAATTTCAGCAATTTTTATATGGAAAATCACTGATTAGGTGGGTAATAGTTTCCTCATACGGTCAACTTTGTTTGCAAAGTTTTGCAACGTGAGACTTACGAGGGTGGTGTGAGGTGGGAAAAGTTGCATCAGTGAACGTAAAAAGCAGAAAAAAATTCGCGTTGTTGGGAGTAGGAGGCTGGTCTGTGTGTGTGCGCTCGTAAAATCCAACCCATAAATTGCTGCAAAAGAATTGTAGGCCAATTTGTAAGGAGCTACTCTGCCGCTTTACTTGATTGTTCTTTTATGACTCACAATCAGACTCTATCAGTGGTGAGATTTAGTGTGTGTTCATACTTCATTGTCATTAAAGCACTGCGCAGTTTCAAAAAGTACCCGTTTCGTTTTTTTTGGAACTAGTAGGCGTAGTGATATTGATTTAACCTTAATAGTCACTGCACTCTTTAAAACATCTTAAGAGCTCCCGAGAGGCCGAGGGTAAATTGGACTGCATTTTGCAATTCAGAATATACTACTTCGAGCTCATTTTTAAAAACACCTACGTGCTAGGAAAAAAAATATCACATATGCAGTTTTTAAAATGAAGCAAATATTGTAGTTCCAAATTACAAAATGTGGTCCGCTTGTCCTATAATTTCCTCGTTTACTCTAGAGCGATACTCCATGCGTCAATTCGACTTTTAAGGATTTTCATAAAAATTTGGTTGCGATCAGACTGGAGATTAGAATTTCACAAGTCTGTATAGACGTATAGACAGCACCATATAAAGTAACGAAGTACAAAAAAAATATTGTGGGGAACCCATAGAATTTAGAGCGTCTGATCCTCCGCGCTGAAATATGCAAAATTCTTTTGAGGAAAACCGCTAGGGTAATTTTGATTTGCCCCCACCTCTCTCCCGCCACTCATTCTTTACATCTTTTTGCAAACAGTAAGTTTCACGCCAGTACAAGTAAATTCAATATCAGCTAAGAATCTAAGGACAAGTGTTGTGGTCTGGGATTATTTTTAAATGCTGAGCTCGCACGCTATGAATAGGAGCTGAAAATACGAGTCATCGATCGTTCCTTACCGATTGTAATTTCATCGATTCAAGTTTTTTAATCTAAATTTGTACTGAATAAAGCCCAAAAAAAATAAAAATCTAAATTTGTACTGAATTTGTGACTGTCTTTTGTTTGTTTTTTGTTTCGGTCACAAAGAGAATTTGCAGGTGTCTGAAATTTGATGAATTTCGTGTTTAAGTGAAAACTACTCAGCAAACTGAACACAAAGATACCCTTGGTTTATAAATCGAGCAATTATTGGAGAAGATATGACAAAATGATCTAATCTGTTAAAATACATGTGTTTAAATGGGAAATGCCACCAGATGATGCCACTAGGTGGTGCATTTTCTCACTTTTTAATATATTTTTGTACTATTTCCCTTATCAGAAAAAAAGTATAAAAAATATTGTGAAATTTGAGCACTTTCAGATGAAGCAATACAAAATTTGCATGCAAATTCTTCATCGGCGCGTCCTGGGTCCTCATTGATTCCTGAAAACTGTGCGAGACGTTAAAATTTCAGGGAACTTAACAACGCAGCAATGACTCCAATTTTCAGCTCTCATTTTCAGCTTGCGAATTCGATGAAAGAAAGAATCGAGATCAAATATTTCCTATAGTGGAGTTAGAGTCATAACATCACGAGATTCTAAAGTTCACCTTCGTCTTTTTTCAGCACTACAATGTTTTGGTCAAAAAGGTGTTAGGACAAAAAGATTTTAGGCCAAACTCAAAAGAGGGCCATTTCCAGGCCCCTCAGCATCATCCCTCCTCCTAGACCCCGCAATCGCGTACCTGTGACCTTTGGTCTAAAGACCACCAAATTAGAGTGTAATGTGACACTTCACGCGCTGACTCTTCGAGGAAATATCTAGTCATCATTCACTTTGGGAGTTTCGATGGAAATTTTTTTACGTTTCCAAAGGGTAGAATAGTTACTTAAAACTTCAACAATTTGATCATTTAACCAATAATACAAGGAAAAAGCAAAGGTGATTCGAAGTTAAATCATGTCAAGATCTATTCAAGATGCCATTTTTGAATTTGACCTGCATAAATCATTTCTCAGTGGCTCCTAATTGTATTCAAACTCATTCATAAAAAGAATACCTTCTAAGACAGTTGGAATTAATGTACCTATTAAATAACGGGAAAGACCTCTCTGTCAGTATCGATAAATTCACACGAGTTACCATCGCCGAGAAAGTTCAAAAAATACAGGGATTCCCTTCTTTACGACGAGATAATAGAATAAGCATAGTTTTTATGTTGATGAGGGGGACAAATTTTGCATGTTAGCTTAGCATGTTCAATTATCAAGTTATCCTGGACACGCCAGTCGGCTACTGTTTCTGATTCGCTAATCTTGAAGGTATGCGGCATTGCGGCCTTGGTAGGTTGATGGCTGTTGACCTATTAACGAACGTGGTCGCTTATACGAATGCCGCTGTTACACTTGTCTCATGATTTGTGACAGCCCATCAAAGTAATTGATCAGTCAAATCGATCGTAAAAGTGCTTTGGACAAGAAAAGAAGCTCTGGAAATTTTTGTTTCGTATTCGGTTGTTCAAGGGAGGTACACTCAGAAGCCAGCTGGTTGGTAAAATCTGAAAGACACACTGGAAAAAAAAAACACATTGGATCTGGAGTCCAGACTCGAAAGCATTGACAAGAAAAAATATTCTTGATTCAATTAGATTTTTGCTTAAATCAAAAGGAAATCCGCTCAAATTAAGAGGCTTGGTTCTTGATTTAAGCAAACATCCGATTGAATCAAGAGTATTTTTTCTTGTCGATGTTTTTAAGAGTCTGGACTCTAGATCCAATGTGGTTTTTTTTTCCAGTGCAGATTTTTTCCTTTCGAAACGTCTTTTCAACGGATATCTCGGAAAATACAGACAGATGATCTCAATATCGCTTGAATGATCTGAGGGGTGAAATATGTGAGCCTTTGTATGGTCAGACTGAAGTTTAATGCCGTTTAGATTCAGAAATCAATAATTGATAAAATATCCAGGTTTATCATGGAAGGTGATTAAACTTGGCTTTGCATATTTTTTATGGCAAAAGAGAAAAAAGGGAAAGAACGAACAGCTTTCATGATGGCTGTAATTTAACAGTCTGCAAACCTTTGATCTATAATCTAAATCTTCGTAACCATTAATGCCATTTTTATAGGTTCACCGCTCGATTTCGATGAAAAATTCTGCAATTAGTTCCTACGCACAAATTAATTCATATTATTAGTGAAACTACTTTCAAGACATTTCGTCGCTTTTCTGTCATAAAGGCGTAACTGCTCTATGACCCCTGACGTCCATATAAAATCACGCTTTCCAGAGCTTCTACTAAGATTAAGATATCGACGGTGAAACTACCAAACCACGTATATCGGTTTGCGACGTCGCAGACTTCCTGTCATACTTTATTTTTTAAATGAAAAACTACTCAACATCTAGTCTTGAAAATTTCTGTGATTTTTCCTCTTTGTGCGGAGAAAATTCCGTGAAAATTTCAAGGAATGATATTGATTTGGTCTACTTCAAAAAAATAAAATGTGAGCGTAGATTTTTAAACACCGCAAACGAGATACGTGGTTTGGTAGTTTCACCGTCGATATGCTCCAACGTTGGAGGAACGTCATAAACCATTGAAAAGCCAGCAGCGAAATAACACATTTTTTTTTTTGCCGAACAGCAAATGTAATATTCCTCTTTTTTACTCTCAACATTTGTGATATTTTTCCATCACTGTTGCTTCAAACGACGTCGTATGTCTCACAGAAAATCAACATAGGAAAGCGTTGCATAATTCTTCAACGTATTAAGGAGTTGGCGTTTGAGTCTACACTGTGGTGAGTCAAAAGGAACGGAGGTCTAAAACTTACCGGCAACCCAAATTTACAAAAATTGCATATTTTTTTGTGGGCCAACATTTTTTGGTCGAACCTCCATGAAAAACCTCTAAAATCTGATAGGACGTCCTCAACTCGTTACCAAGTTCAAAAATATGGGCTCTTTGCCATACGGATGCGTTGCAAAGAAGAGTAGAATAAAAATGGGAAAAGTTCGTCACTTGATAGTTAAAAACCCGCCTACCTAAAAGTTTCCTAACAATTTGAAACCAACCATCACCCATGTTTGTCCAATTTGTGTCGGCTGTGAGCCCTCTTTTCACCTCTTGCCTCGACACGGTGAATATGTGCAACTGCAGGAGTGTTTACGGTTGAACGGCACGTTTCCGTGGTGAATGATGTAGAGCACCAATCAAGCCGTTAACCGAGGCCGTTAACCGGATACTGGGGCTGTATCGCTCGGATGTTCCGGGAAGTAATTGTTTGCATGAGCTTTGGTCGATAGCAAGTTCAGACAAAATACCACAGAAATGGAGCTCACTTGCTCAAAGCATTGGTTGCGCACCTTTGGGTTAACTAGGGTCAACAAATTCGTCAAGTCTGGTTCCTGCGCTTGTGAGTAATTTATCGTATCCTGGACAAATAAACGTATAAATATACTTCAATAACATTGCAAAACTTCTATTCGCTAAACTGTATTTCTACGAGAAAACTGTTGCGTATATCCGACTGATCAATCAATGGATTTTTTTTCTGATCAGCAAAAATCAGCAAAATTTTCTGTGCATAGAAGTGGAATTACGCTCCTTCGTCTAGGACCCGGTGAATTGGACTTCATTTTGCAATTAGGAACTACGATTTTTGGCTCATCCGTACAGAAATACGTTGTTTCTAAACTGAGCTAGAAATTAACGTTCCAAGTTGCAAAATGTAGTCCAATTGGTAATGTGTAGAATGAGCCAGCTCAGTGATTTTAGTCCTCCTATCCTCAAAAAAAAATGAGAGTTCTCTTAGTTTCCAAGAATTTTTCTGGATTATTTTAAGCAATGATGCAGTCATTATAAATGAAAACAGGTTACCCATGAATTACGGCAGCGATCCTGCTCGGTCAAAATGATGCTACGGTTAAAGGGCCCGGAAAACCCATTTTTCGAGCCAGGAAAAATTGGGGATGCGATGCACCAAGCCATGGATAATGTTCCGGAACTAAGTTTTTCGCGACGCGTCGTCCGATCGCGCCTTTTGCAGAACCTTGGTAAAAATTGGCGGTAGAATCTGTGTTCCAAAATACCATAGACCTACAGCCGGCTAGGCTGTAAGATTTCCAATAGCTTCTATAGCCGGCTACACAATTTCCCATAGCCTTTTATAGCCGATGGCGACTAAGCAAAAGCCAGGCGATAAAGTGTATGCTAAACGTTACTAATTACGGATGCTAGGACTTAGTGAGTTTTTGGACAACTGCTCTCTTTTTGGGCCGTAGTGTCTTGATTTATTCTGCGAGAAAAGCTCCGTACTTTTGATGGATGCCTGCCATTCCTAATATATTAGAGCGCCTTCAGTTTCGTATGATACTGTGCAATACCTCTGGTATGAAATAGTTGCTTCAAACGCCGTGGAAGGCTGTGGCGCAGCAGGCGGGCAGCCAACGCGGAACGCGCATTGGCGCCTACAAACCTAACAGGAATACTTCACGCGTTGCGCAATGCGTGAAG
Source organism: Bemisia tabaci (assembly GCF_001854935.1). Classification (NCBI taxonomy): domain Eukaryota; kingdom Metazoa; phylum Arthropoda; class Insecta; order Hemiptera; family Aleyrodidae; genus Bemisia; species Bemisia tabaci. Next base: position 5,512,868 of record NW_017566728.1, read on the forward strand.
TATCCCTGTTAGGTTTGTAGGCGCCAGTGCGTCGCCGCTCCGCTTTGTGTTAGACTCTAATATTTAATCTGGCGGAGTCAGCGTTATTCAACTCACGATTTTGAAATGTTTGCACACTCGGTATGACCTATTCTCATTTTAATTGATGGAAAAAAAATATGTATCAAAGGAAAATATAATGTGTGTTTTGTAAATATTAAGGTGGTTCCATATCAAACTTAATGATTTCCAAAGCATACGAATCTCTGCACAATATCTTATAGCCTTTTATAATCGATGGCAAGAAAGCAACAGCCACAGGATGAAGTGTAAAGCCCGGCGATAGGAACTATAGCCTGGCTTCATAATTATTTATCGCTTCGTATAGCCCGGCCGTATGATTTTCTCCGCATTCTATAGCCAGCTATACATATGATTTTCTGTAGCCTTCTTTAGCCGGCTATAAGAATTCCTATGGAATTATGAAACACAGCTCCTATCGCCAATTTTTACCAGGGAAGGACCCGTCGTCCGCAACTTCTATTTGAATTAAACTTCATACCTATATTAAAATATTCAAGTTACAAAAAACGTTACTTATATACTAACCATCACAGTTCATCTTACGTATGTAAGGACTTAATACTCATGAGTCATGAGCTCGTTAAGTATGGATTTTTAGGAACTTGGATACACTAACTTAGCATTCAATCCTTTCTTATAAGTCGTTTTACGGGACAGGTGTTTCTCCTCCGGTAGATGGTAGCTCTTGTTCTTGGCCATAGAGGATATATTACATTTAAATAACGATCATTAGTTTCGTTGTGTCAGTGACTGCAGATAATGCGGTTCGAGGTCACTTGAAGCTTATCATAAAATATAACTAAATCAAGAGCAAAATTTTGTCCTGACAATCATCGATCCAGGCCATCGGGTCAATGTTGTTTCCGCGGTTCGTAGTGCGTGAACACGAACATGGTTTGACAAGCGCTTCCTCTCCTTCTGTTCGAAAATGTAAATAAGTCCCCAGACAGAATCAGATTTATACTCTCCATCAGGTAGATGCATACCCTTGAAAAATTTAATCTCTAAATTGATCTTGATGTTTAAAGATATGTTCTGGATGCCTTCAGAGAGCGATTCCTTTTCTTTAATCGATTGAAGCTCATCTTCGCATATTTTTCTGTTAACTACAAAAGAATAGTATAGTAAAAATTGCTCAGTTCTCAGTTTACGTACCTATTTTTTAGGAACAAATTTCTCTTTCCTCGTAGATTTAGGAATATAGTTCGATATCGCCCCCCCCCCCCCCNTTCTTTTGGCTTACGGAGAGTGATTCTGAATACTAACTTTTGTGAAAAGTATTTGCCAAATGCCTCTGTGAGGGGATTATTCCAAATTTAGTTTGAAAAAGTACGGGATCAGTGCCGGCACGAAACATTGAATAGTTATTTTCAACGAGTGCACTTTTGACTAGAATAAGTTAAACGCGTTTTACTTTTTCATCGGTTATTGCAAAAACCATTTAAATTCAAAAATATTTAGGACCAAACACAAGCATTTTTACCCTCTTTTTTTCCTCCTTTAAAATTGATGTATTTGAATTCCCATGAGGTCAGAATGATAAGAAAATGAGCGAACTATGCATCCGCTCATTAGAATCATCAGGCAAAAAACTATAACCTCTCTCATTGCCCCACTTTTCGAGAAAGCAAGTCTTCCTCTGATTATTCACAAGATTGAACACGGACAGTAGCGTTACATCTACTTACTAATTGTATGTGCATAAAGAACGTTTCTTGTTCATTGATGACTTTTGTGTCATCCGTTCAGTTTAAGTATCCGTTGCAGGCAGTTAGTCAAATCAGGCATTTTGTCAAATGCCTGGGCAAATAGTCAAATATTCTTACGTAGATTAAAATTCCGATTCTTTTGCTACTTTTAGACAAAAAAATTATTCTTTCAAGTTTATAAGGAGTTTCTGTAAAAATTGGCATCATATAATTGTAAATTAATTAGATCTAGTCCTTAAACGAGCTTTCATCCCGGGATTTTCAGCATGTCATATAATACCGAATTTTTAAAATCCTAAAAGTTAGAATATATGAGGAGTATTTTGGAGGGTAAAATACAAGATAAGTTCGTAGTTTTGATGAATTATTACTTTCAAAACAATGGAAACCTAATAGTTCCTCGTCAAAAACATACAAATCTTTGTAAACCATCAAAATTTGACTATCTGCCTAGGCATTTGATGAAATTCCTAATTTGACTTTGCCTGCAACATATCCGCCGATTATTACTAAGAATAAGCGGCTGAGTTCAATTTCATTTGGGTGAATTTTAACAATTCAGTTAGCATCAAAACGTATGACCGTGATTTTTTGCACTTGCCTTTTCCTCTTTTTACTTTCCCTTTATCTTCGATTTAATTATTTTCCAGACTTACTCTCCTTGTTCTTATTTTCGCCCTCCCGCCATTACCTGGTTTCGTTGAATGCGTCTAAATCTGGCTTTATAGTCGAGGAGTTTTCAAGATTCTCCAGTTCGGAGCTGCTCTGACACGTATGTCACGTCGAGGAGCAGTGTAAATGGTTTCAATGCGCTAAACGATCTGGGTCTCAGCTCATTATGACCTCTCATTGGGAGTGCGATGCACTCCTCCCAGCCTCATCACCCGCTCCAACTCGGCATCAATTAGACACACTCGGCATACTCGATTCTGCACATTGAAACTGCACTTAATTGAGCTCCCAATGCGATCCTTGATGAGGACGGAACTGAGACGCATCTCGCTGATGGCTGCATTTTCAAGCTATCGTGTGGCTCATTTCAGGGCACAGTGTGTCATTTTTAGTCTTCCATTGATCTGATACCAGCATATGGCAATCCTTCCAAATTTATTTTTGCTTTATAGCATCCCAATGAACGGGTTGCAGCGTCATATACTGTGGGGCGATTCTACCTGCAGAGTTGCTCTTTAACAGTCTTTTTTAAATATTGGAATGTCTGTCTCAATGGAAAAAGGGCGAAAATTCCGAGCGTATCTTCCAGCGGAGGGTGCCTCCTCATGATAAGAGTCATGAATACGGGCACAAACTGTGATTTGGACGTATTTCTACCAAACAGACCAATGTGGAGGTGAGAAATATGGGGTGTGCTCGTCGAAGCTGCATAAGAAGCAATGTAAAAGTGGGCGTGATTCCTTTTGAAGAATTGGAAAAGCGGGATTTTACATTCTATCAAAGAGACCTATGTGCCAACTGAATGCGGAACTCATGAGCCGCGGGCATGGCAAGAGAGCGTTGTGTACAGGGCTCATGAGTTTATGCGGAGGCGGGCGAACGAGAGCGAGCGGCTTCGTTGCCGCTGACGTCACTGGCGCTCTATTATTCCCATTCACTCTTACGGCCAGAGAACTAACGAGCACACCCTCCTCACCTCCATATAGGTCTGTTTGGTAGAAATACGTCCATTTTTAATATTTTCATTGAACACACATGCTACCTAATTGTCATAATACTGCTAAAAATGGCAACACTTAGCAGTTTTGTGGAAGATTAGTGCATCCACCAAAATTTAAAATGTTTTATTTCTTGCCCAATTCCTCCCATCTCTTTCGTTTGACCGTGGTATCAAGACAATAGGTATCAAGATCATGGACTGATGATTTCGAACAGCAGCGTGTAGAATTGTCATCGAAATCTAGTTTTTTCATGTTTTTAACAGGGAGTTTGAAGGGCTTCGGCTGCCTCCGGAAATTATTTGAAAACATCTAATATGGCAGTGTGAGCAGTGGCGTGATTTGCGATATATCGATTGACCTGTCATTTAAACCCATGAAAAAGGGTCGATAAACAAGGTGTCCGCAACGGACACCTTAATGGTCGATTCTGTAGGGCTTCAAATTGAGGAATATCGATAATCGATCATTCACGCCTCGCCACTAAGTGTGGGTCAATTTTATCATGAATAATTACGCAAAATAAGCGTATTTTCTTCTTCCTCGCCTCGTTCCTTCTTCCTTTCCTCGGGAAAACGGGGAGGACTCTACGCCCCCTACGCCCCCTACGCCCTCCCTTGTATTCGCCTTTGCCTCTGGGGGACGGGGATCAAGAGGAGCGTTACGGTTTTTTTGGGGCACAGATCTGCATCACAAAGGGGAGTTCTTAGATGTATACCTACATAAAGTCGCCTCTGCTCTTCAACGCACTCTGGCGTTCCGCGACACTCTAACGCCACTATGCCTATCTTCCCTGAGGTTATCGGGCAACTGACACCGCAGCATCTCTTCTTCAACGCCCTGCCGCCATTCCTTTACGGGACGTCCCCGTCGCCTCTTCTCAGGTGTTCCCCAATCTAAAACTTGTTTACTTGAATACTTGAAAACTAGTTGAAAACCTGAGTACTTAGATTCGATCCTAATAATTATTTTTGTTTGTTACAGTTTGTTTGCGGGTTCGTGCTGCTATGGACTCTGACCCTGATCAGCATCGACCGACACAGGTGTCTCTGCGTGCCGCCGTACCGATCGCCGTTGAACGCGGAACGAGCCGGACTCTGTTGCCTAGCGACATGGATCATCGCGGCGATCCTCTTCATCCCGGTGCCCGTCTGGTTCCGGGAGCAGGAGGTCTACTCCGGCCAGAGGATCTGCACCATGGTCTTCCCGCGCTCGCCCTCCATCAACATCTCGCTGGCCTTCACCTTGCCCACGGTCCTCCTGGCGGCTGTCCTTCCCATGGCCACCCTCGTCCACCACTACTACAGCATCTTCAAGAAGATCCGCTCCCTGCGGACCCGCTGGCTCTCGTCCATGTCGAAACTCCCCTCCCCGAACGAGGAGCAGCGCCTGAGCCGTCACGTCAGGGTCGTCCGCCTCTTGGTCCTCAACGTTCTCCTGGTCTTGTCCATGTGGACCCCGATCACTCTGGTCGTGGGTCTCATCTACATGGACGGACGTCGCGAAAACGCGGACACTCACTTCTTCCTCAGATCTCATCACTTCATCTGGGCCCTCCAGATCGCCCTCCTCTCCACGATCGTCAATCCGATACTGTACGGTCTCCTGTCGGATCACTTTAGGACTTGCCTGAAGAAGATTCATTCCCTCTCCAAGCGGAAGAAGGCCCTAAGTAGGGACTTTCTGAACACAGATGGTACGCTATCTCGAAGTCCTAAGCCAGCGCTTAGTACTGAAAGGGATGGGCACCCTCGCACTCGGGCAGATTCTTTGGCTTCTCACCAAATTCTCGCCGTGTGAATACCTTTTTTTCTGAGCCGACTGATTTTAATGCAGAAAAAAGTTCAGTGTCTTAACTGCGGGCTGATTGTTGGAATGGATAGACAAAGCTATAGACAAAGAAGACGAAACGGATATGGAAGGATTCTATCGGTATGGAGGCGGGCGCTTACAATCGACAAAGGAAGTAGATAATAGACTAACTACCGGCAACCTACGAGAGACCCTATAGTTGGTTCATCATCTTCTTCCTTAGTATATAGAAACCAACCACTTCAGTCAATAGGATCGTCCCATACTCTTCATTTCTCCTTTGTCTATCGATTTCAACAATCAGCCCGCTAGTTGCTGCTTAAGAAAACGCCAGTGCCATGTGGTAGCCGTCGGTTTACGCTTTATAATGTCGTAGCTAGAGGGCACGTCTACCACGACGGATATTGTAGCAACTTCAGGTAGTTTTTTAATCTACTATAGTGTGGTTTTATCCACATTTTGAAGAGAAAGAACACATAGGGTAGTGTTTCTTGTCGTTTTTAAATGGCTTCTTTCCATAAGAGGCCTCCGGTCCCTTTTTCGGCTTACCTTACGATTAAGAGAGGTTTTGGTAAGCCCTCAAAATAGCACCATAAAAAGGATAATTTTAGCGAATACCTTGAATAGATTCCAGCAATACCTTTAACTTTGTAAATTGATCCTTGCAAGGGAGCACAATCATTTGCCGCTACTGGAAGTTAAAAATTTGGAGGAAAATATATAGCGAGGTTTGTAAATTTTAAAGTAAGTCTGCGTCAAAAGTTTGTCAAAACCATAGATTTGCTCCTCAATATTTTTAACTTTTTGTAGGAGCAACTGATTTTAATCCTTTTAATTGAAAGATCTTTTTTCAAAATTATCGCTGAATTTTATTCAAGTATTGCAAAATTGTCTTTTTTATGATGCTATTTGTATGAATTCCTGAAACCTTCCTTAGTCACGGTGTCAACCAAATAGAGAATCCTAAGGGAAGGAGTTTTTTATCGAACGACTATGAAAATCACCCTTATTTGGTTATTCTGGAAAGTGTAACACAACGCAGCACACGCCTTCGGTTGAGTCTGGGATTCTCGATGTTTTTTTAAAAAAATATTCTTTCTACCAGAATCAACACAAACTTTGAGTTGCTCAGTGTTTCACCTTAAATATTTACCAACATGAATTTACACACAACAGTATTTTTCTCCGTGCAATGCAATAGCCGTGATGTTTCCTGTGAATAATATTACTATAAATTGACGCTAGAGCCTGCAACTGTTATCAGTAATTTTAATCAGTAGCTAAGAAATACAATGATAAACCGGCACCCGAGGGGCGTGCGGAAGACGCCTTTTTTCTCGCCAAAACTCGATTACCTCCATAGGCCTATTCAATACTACCTCTTCGCGATTAATTTTACGATTTGTTAAGGGATTTTAGTGTCTTTTGAAACTTGTCATTATTTGTGTAGTTACCAAACCAAAAAGAATGTCTATTGTATATCAATAAATTCTAGAGTGCGGCGGGGAAGTAGAATCAGAATCTCCATTTCGTCCCCATTTCAGTTGTTTCTTTTATGTCGTTTGAAATAGCAGCAAAACAAGCGAGTAATTTTTTTTTGACGATCAATTCCATAGCACACTCAATAAAGCAAATTATGCATCTCTGAAATCTTGAAAAAACCTAGAGTTAAATCAATGCCGCAAAACATGCGATTGTGAAATAGCGAGCTACACGGATTCTTAAAGTAAGCCTTTGTGTATGTGTACAAAAATTACGTAGCCGTGGCAAAAGATCCTAAAGAATTTGTAGGGTTCGAAAGTTCTTAATTACAATTTACGCTGTAAGGAATGGGGAACAGCAGAATTTTTTCCTGATATTTTAGAGGAACAAAATATTATACTCAGCATGGACCTTTGGTTCTAAACTACGTTTATCAAAGGATCTACGAAGCTACGGGCAGTACCTAGCAGTGATCTGTGCTGTCTCCTGTTATGTCATTCTTGAAACCTTTCAAATGTTATTCGTCTGAGTTGTTTGCGTCGTTCCGAGGATTAAGTAACGTTTTCTGCTTTGGCTTCTCGCACTTTTTCTACATATGTTAACACTGATGTTAAAAACGCACAATTTAGTATTAAAAAATCAAATTTAAAAGCCTGTTGAAAAAAGAAAGGAAAAAAGTTTCACACCCTTAACACTGTATAACATATGTAATTAACTTCGAAACCAACGAGTGCGCATTGAAAGTATACTGCTTAATTTACTAAGTGATCCTATGGCAGTAAAGCAGAATAGCATTCTCATAATCAGGTTCTTTAAACTGTGACTAAAAGATTTTTCTTCTGATGGATTTTTGGGATGGTAAACCGCATCTAAATTAAGGACCCAAACTCTTTCACTTGCTAATCATCATTTATCATTTTTTCCACACATATCAACTCAAATCGTGTCCAAAATACTCGTTATAAATCATATTTTTTTAAATTTTCTTTAATAACCAATTCGCTTTCAGTAGAAATTCAGAGGAGCAAGAAGTACAAAAATGCCATTCAATTCGAGGTTAAAACCTTAAAATTGCAAGTTACGCAAGCTACCAGTGCCTAATCCAGGATTCTTTCAAGACAGGCGATGTGAATGAAAGAGAAAAAATTACGCGAAAATAGTTAAAAAGTATACATGTGATTTGGTCGGAAATTCTTCACGGCAGTTTTGGTTTCTAGATTTATTAACCAATTTTCATTGTGATTTTTTTGAGAATCCATTCGATCATGCAATACCTAGTCATGTATTATTATTTCCTAGAACATTGTTAGTCATAAGTTTTTACACGTTTGATCTGGTATTATATTTGTGATAAGCCTTGCCATTTAAATAACCAAATCCAATATAAAATTGCTTTAAAAAAATCCACGTTTTTGATCTGTTAGAAAATGATGAATAATTAGGTAATAGTCGAATTTTTTGGCGCACACAATGATTATGGCATCTTTCTTGTAAATGCATTCCTTCCTCTTTTGAAAACGAGATAAAAGGAACTTTGGTATTTAACAGGGGAAAAGGAACCTGATAAAAAATGAAATATGGTCAATCCAGGTACAATATTTACTTACTTATCTTATGAACTTATCTGTTACCAGCATCTTGCCTTCAGCCACCGATTACTCTCAGCTCTCTCCAGCCTGGAGGGAAAAAGTGAAGTTACCATTTCACAAAATTTCCTAAACGTCCCGCCTGTAGATTTACGAACTCATTTATATGTTTTAAAACGTAAATTATTGATATTTTTTGTTATGTTAGTTTTGTTGTAAAAAAAAATCACTTTTTCTTATAACTTTGTATAAATGAAATGTAAGTTTTCCCTCACTAATGTATAATTGTAAATAATTAAAAAATGTAAATATTTTGCGCCTTATTGTTTTTATACAAATAAAAGTGAAGCTATTGTAAAGCTAGTGCGTCAAGTTTATACAACTTCGTATATTTTACCCCTGTTGATAAGACCAATTGTTAGTCTCTAAAGAGTATAGGTTTTTTGCGACCAGAAGCAAAAGGAAAGATATACGAGTCAAACAAAAGAAGATAATTTTATTGTATCCATCTTTTTGCGAAAATAGCAGTTACTGTATCTGCGCAAATGAATAAAAAAGGTAAATTTCTGAGATTGGGTCTGAGAGTGAACATTCCGGCATTGATGCAAGGGTATTGAGATGTATGTTACCCGACATCCATATTTTAAAACTAATGAGGAATACGTTTTGTAAGATTAATTTTTTCGAAATTATCAACATGGCAAAAAATGGTTCAGCGCTCATGTCTATGGCGGTAGGTCAAATTACATCACTTACTAATAAATTTTGGGTAGGTATCAACCCTGTCCGGATTGGGGTTCTGTTCTGCAAGGGTAAGGCTGCTACACCCACCCAGAATTCACTCAAATTCACTCACAAATTCCGTCACTCCTTACGTAAGGCCGTAACTCGATCTCTGCATGAGACCAAAAAAGTATGGATTAATATTTGAACGTGTTCATGCCAAAAGGAACTATGCCTCACACAAAACATATCCACATAGTTCATTTTAGCATGAATACGTCCATTTGAAACAGGGCTCTTGTGGAAATTGAGACACGTCCTTTAGTCAGAAGGGTGATGAAATTGGGTGCGCGAGAGGGTGAGGCTTTAGGTTATCATCAACTTTTTGTGCGACGCGGAGCCCTCCAAGGAGGTAATTTAAGTTTTTTTTTTTTAGCCCTTAAAAAGGGTGGAAACATATTAAACAGTACTCACTAAGATATTTTAAATCACCAAGGTCTTTGATCAAAAGGCATGTGATCCATATCATCAATTTCTACCGAATCCAAATATCGACGGTGAAACTACCAAACCACGTATCTCGGTTTGCGACGTCGCAGACTTCCTGTCATACTTTATTTTTTAAATAGAAAACTACTCAACGTCAATTCGTGAAATTTCCGTGATTTTTCCTATTTGTGCGGAGAAAAATCTGTGAAAATTGTAAGGAATGATATTGATTTGATCTCCTTCAAAAAATAAAATGTGAGTGGAGATTTTTAAACACCGCAAACGAGATACGTGGTCTGGTAGTTTCACCGTCGATATTTGCAATGCATGACCGTATGGTCGTCCCATCATCTTTATTGGTTTTGAAGAGGAAACAAATACAATACAACCCCTCATACCAAAATACAGCCTTTAGTTTTTGTAGAGAGAGTGAGGGGAGCTCTTGCATGTGCGGGGGATTTGCGATTTAAGTACTTTTTCATGCGTAAAAGTCCGCTATAGGAACACGATAGTGCCACTGGTTTTCTCTGAAACGAGCTCCAAAACTAAAAAAAAACTCTCAAAGTTAAGGCCGTAGTGGGGAGGATATTCCACGCTACGCTGTGAGTCCACCTCTATATGAAGTCATACTCTTCATGTATAGATACCGAACAAATAAATTTGCGGGGTTGCCGTGTTTCCAGTTTTTGAGTCTCCAAAAAAGTGGCAAGCCTGTTGATGTATTTGCTCCCTATCTCTACAAGGAGAGTTTGACTTGAGAGATGGACTCTCAAGAAAGCGTGGGATATCCCTTCCATTATGGCTTCAACTTTGAGAGCTGTTTTTGAGCTTTGGAGTTTTTTCAGAGAAAATCAGTGGAACCATTGTATTTCTTGCGAAATTTTACAAAGGAATCAGTGCTTGAATCGCAAATTCCTGACACCCACAAGAGCTCTACTGACTTTGCTCATGACCTGTGCACCCTGGTAAAAATTGGCAGTAGAATCTGTGTTCCAAAATACCATAGACCTACTGCCGGCTGTAAGATTTCCAATAGCTTCTATAGCCGGCAACACAATTTCTTATAGCCTTTTATAGCCGATGACGATTAACCAACAACCCGGCGATAAAGTGTATGCTAAACGTTACTGATTACGGATGCTAGGACTTAGTGAGTTTTTGGACTACCGCTCTCTTTTTCGGTCATAGTATCTTGATTTATTTTGCGAGGAAAGCTCCGTACTTTTGAAGGATGTCTGCCATTCCTAATATGTTGGAGCGCCTTCAATTTCGTATGATACTGTGCAGTACCTCTGGTGTGAAATAGTTGCTTCAAACGCCGTGGCAGGCTGCGGCGCGGCGCAGCCAGCGCGAAACGCGCATTGGCGCCTACAAACCCAACGGGGATACTTCACGCATTGCGCAATGCGTGAAGTATTCCTGTTAGGTTTGTAGGTGCCAGTGCACCTTTGCTCCGCTTTGTGTTAGGCTCTAATATTTACAATCTCGTGTAGTCAGCGTTTTTCAACTCATGACTTTGAAATGTTTGCACACTCTGTACGGATTAATATCATTTTAATTGATGAAAAAAAATATGCAGTAAAGGAAATTATAATGTGCGTTTTGTAAATATTAAGGTGATTTCGTACAAACTTAATGATTTCCAAAGCACACGAATTTCTACACAATTTCTTATAGCCTTTTATAGCCGATGGCGAAAAAGCAACTACCAGACGATAAAGTGTAAAGCCCGGCGATAGGAACTATAGCCCGGCTGTATAATTTTTTATCGCTTCGTGTAGCCCGGCCGTAAGATTTTTTCCACTTTCTACAGCCAGCTACATGATTTTCTATCGCCTTTTTCAGTTGGCTATAAGAACTTCTATGGTATTTTGAAACACAGCTCATATCGCCAATTTTTACCAGGGCATTTCTGCACTGAGAAAAAAGATTGGTACAATTTACCGTTCCTTCGCGCTGTATCTCACAAAGCTTCAATTCAGAGTCAATTCTGCCAGGAGAAAGGTAAACTACATACTACGTACTACGTAAACATTCCTCTGGCAGAATTTACTTTGAATTCACGCTGTGTAAAATACAGCATGATGAATGGTAAATTCTACCAATCTTTTTTCTCAGTGTGTCTCTTAAATTTTCGAGGTTTTATTCTTTAAGTCGTCTGTTTATGAACAAATAAACTTAAAACTAAACCTTATACCATAGTAATTTAGTATAGTTATGAGTGGAAGTCGGCGGCCAGCACGAGGTAGGGCGGCGGCCGAGTTGCAGTGAGGTAGCAGGAGCAGCAGCTTTTTATTGTCCAAACGTACGCGCCCGAAGAATTCGGTTGAGTCACGGAACAGCTTGCCCATGAATTCACAACAGATATGTCCGCAATACGCAGGAACTCACGGACTATGAATCACGTCTGACCTCTTCACAGCAGAGATGGATCACACTGGTCAAAAGCGACTGAGGTGAAAAATAAAAAAATAATGTGTAAAGTGTCACGACAGCGCAGTATCAAAAGATAGATGCTTATATCTGATCTTTTTTGGGGTTCATACCTACCTGTTTCGTTCCTTTCTTCCCTTTTCTTTCCTCGGCAAGAATACGTCAATTGCGCGTTTGCGCCTGCAATCATTGATGGTCCATTTCATTCTGCTCGCCAAGCAATGCCGCTTTTATCCGTCGCAAGCGATTATAGAAACCACCTGCAAATTGCTCAAAATGCATATTGCATTGTCATAATTAAGAAAAATGCAAAAATCCAGAAGTAAATAAAAAAGGTAGAGAGCACCGATTTTTATACTTGTAATTCAAACATACTTTTTTTTCTCGAATGCATGGTGCCAGCTAGCACACTCGCGAGTGGGAAAATGTGGTCATAATCAACGACTTTAGTTGGGTTTAATTCCGATAGGCAACTAAACTAACTACCAAGCAAAGCGGAGGGTATCCGATTAATAGCTTCAATATCATGCTTTTCAAATTTAAGCTATTAAAACAAATAAAGATAATTATTGAAATTATTGAATTATTAAAATACTTATAGTAGACATTACGGTCTTTAGGTTGATTTGGCTTATTTTAAAGGCAGATGCACCTGTGAGTAGAACGCTTGTGTTGAAAGGGAAACACCAATATCAGAGTGCTTAAATTCTTAAAAATTGTTTCATGATCCACTCAATCCAAAAAAAGCGAGCATGATAACTTTCCTGGCTTTTTTCGGAAAAATATTTTATCGGGAGAAACGAGGCAACGTTGGAATGCTCATACAGCGCCGAAACTCAACATAGGCCTTTTAAGCCCCATTATTCGATGCAACGATTATTTTAACGCAAGTTCGAATAATCGCGCGAAACACAGTGCGGCCGGCGTTAAAGGCATATTGGCGCCTGCAAGGCTGTAGGAATACTTCACGCATTGCGCCAAACAGTGCGGTCGGCGCGGAACGCATTAGCGCCTACTAGATTGCATAAATACTTCTCGCATTACGCCAAACGCAGTGCAGTCGGTTAGTTAGCTTAGCTTAAAACCCACATTAGCGGCTACAAGACTGTAGGAATACTTCACACATTGCTCGCTTTAATCGTTGTATTGTAATTTATCGTTGTCGGCTACCATTCACAGTTACCATTGAATCGTTCAATTCGGCGTTAACCTTTTAAATTCGTGTTATTTGTGAAATAATCATGCGGAAAAGTCAAAGAAACGCACCTAATGAAAAATTATGGCTCCGGCTCAGAGGTATATGCACATCTACTTGACGGTCATTTGTACTTTATGCAATAGGTAAAGTACCTAAGTTATAAAGGACGAACCACTAAAAACCCTATGAAAAGGATAAAAGTCCCGTCAAGACTGTGAGATCTTGGCACGAAATCATGCATTATGAAAAAAAAGTTCAAAATCTTAATTAGTGTTTTCCGTTTCAAACTTCAAAATGTCTGATATTATTTGAGGTCAAGATTTTCTTTAGCCTCTACGCTTCAAGACTACAGTAAGAATATAGAAACTTAACCCTCCTTATGATCTTCTTCAGCATACTTTTGTACACTCTCATCTGGTACAGGGTGGTTGCACGATGACTGTAATAGTTTTGTCGCAGTAACAGACAACACATTTTTCGGTCATATTTTTGGTAGAAATGATAATAACTCGAATTTTTTCGCATTAACCTTCAAAGGGTTACCTATTATAACGCTTTCTATCATGATCCATTGCTCTACTTCTCAATTAATACAATGTAAATTCCGAAAATGTGCTGTCTGTTACGCCGTAAAAAGTCAGCGTAACAGACAGCACATTTTCGGTCATTTATATACATATATTAACATTGAAAAGTAGAGCGATAAATCTTTGAAAAGCGTTGTAATACGTAGCCCTGTGTAGATTAATGAAAAAATCGACTAATTATCGTTACTACTAAAAATATGTTCGTAAAATGTGTTGTCTGTTACGATGACAAAACGATTCCAGTTATCGTGAAACCACCCTCCAGCGCAAGTCAATGAATACTCTTTGAAATTAACCAAAAGTTAGGAATAATCAATACTCACTTGAAATTTTAATTTCTTCAAATTAAAATTAAAATCTTCAAAAAGAAATTAAGAGTGCAAGTGAATATTGATTATTCCTATTTCCCTTCAGTTTTCCCGACGCAACCAGCTTATCTGTGAAGTAAGTTTGGTTGCCTAAGCCGCGCAACCAAGGTGCAAGAGTTCGTTGTTGAATGAGTTCACCTTGCAGAACTGCTGATCTTTAAATCATCAATGCATTGAAATCAACTTGCAACTTGTAAGTACTTTAAAATAAATAATAGGGTAAAAGAAAAACATGAGTTTTGGTCCCAGAGACAGAAGTTTAAAAATTCCTCAGGAATTCACCCAAAAACGTGACGTTGCGAGCTTAAATATCCTTCGAATTATTTTTTTCGCGATACTCAAAGGATATGGATAAAAGTGTGTTGCTCTCATCATCATTATTATACGTAATAAGTACTTAACGAGGAGAGGATTTTTGTGAGTAATTTCGTCCGTAAAGAAGTGAAAATTGGAAGAAAGAAAGATAATATAAGAACAAGGAGAGTGTGAGTGCACTCTCGGGCTTCTTGTTTGATTTTAGGAAAGTCTTCTCAGCATGTTTGCATTTTGTTGCCCTTTTCTGCCTTTTCTTAATCATTTCCGGCTGTGCTTGGTGCATTATTCGAAAACCTCGAAGGTAGCTCAGTTGTCAGCGTTATAAAATTTATAATCACTCTTTCCTTAATTATTAAAAAATGGGCTGAGATAAACGACGTTCAATTTCAGAAGACCAAACTTTACACTAGTAACCAGTCAAAGGCTTTGAATCGCCTTCAAATCACGAAAAAACTAAGGAGCATTCATGCGTGCAAGTAGCTCATATCTCGCACATTAAATTCTGCATTTTCAAGCATTTTAGAGCGTATCAAGGCCCAGCCCTGCGAAAATTTTTAATTTCCGAGCAGGGTTGTAACTGTTGATGAAAAATCTGTCTATTTAGTGCAACATTTTTCAAGAAATTTCGGAAAATTATGGAAAATATTAAAAAATATTTCTCGAAATTATATGTACTTAAAGAATTAATGTTTTTGCTTTTCGGCGATTTTAAGGTAGTCCATGTTGCATACCCCGCCTCAGGCCCGCCACATCCCATCTTGGGCCCTGGTACCAGTTTTAAGGTCCGGGCCCCAAGCATAAGGGTCCGAGGGGCACCCCCCGAGAAATTTTAGAATTTATACGACTAATTGGACGCATTTTGAAGCTTCCGTAAAGAATTTTTCCATCAATTTCTGCGGAATAATTATGTTTTTTTTTTCTACTTTCAGCACAAAATACTTGCGAATTGTTGCATTCAAAACATCTGGAAAATTTTTATTTTTATTTTATTTTATTTTATTTTTTGGGGGGGGGGGGCATATGATACTATTTTCAGTTCTAAGAGGGCCAGGCCCCCCTGGTTTCCCTTCGTTTGTCTGTGGTAAGGCAGTTGAGCCATGATCCATTGAAGTCGAAGATGCCCAGACTGGAGACTCTTAGTAGACGACGGAAGAAAATGAAACGCAGTTACTAAAAATATCCCTCTGTACTGAAAATCTTGAAAATAGATAGAAATTTTCCAAGAAGTATACTTCTTTGAAAATTTAAGAAGAATTCTACAGTGCCCCAGCGTGTTTCTGAAAATCTATTCACCTTTTGCGAAATTTTTAGGGTGAATTTTTCACTTTTTCTTACGAAACAAGGGTTGCATGTGAATTCGTAGTGGTTTTTCACGGGTAACACGGGCCCCCTCCGGGGCCCGGGCCCGGACCCCTGTATCAGGGACCCAGTATCCCCCCCCTCTTGTGGCGAGCCTGCCCCGCCTCTGAAAATATGTTTATATTTATCACAGCATCGTAATATTTCATGAATTTTTTCACGGCCTCATAATATTCCACGTTGTTTTCATGCCGATTTCCGATCTTTCACGGCACTCGGCAGTGCGGCAACCATGCTGAAATCTACAGCAGCGCTCCTCGCGGAATAATTTTGTTCGAGATGATGAGTGTGTTAGTGTGTGTGTGTGGTTTGTAGTTGCTGTTATGTGTATGTCTATGTGAGTGAAACACAATAATTTGACAGAGCCCAATTTGCCAATTGAAATAAACCAAGAAGAAATGACAATTGAAGTGTGTATGTTCCTAGTCAGTGTATTATGTCCCGCAGATTTTCCGTATACCTCAAGTCTTCTCTAGAGTGTACTTCATTTTCAGTATTTATTTGTGTGTATAGGTGTCCATGATAGTGCTTCATCAATTCATGTTATTTCCGATCGGGAACGAAGGTTTTGGGCCCTCTTTCTGGCCCTCAAAATGCAAAATATGGAAACAAACTCTAATTCTCCGGCCGACCAGCCGACGAATTTTCGTCCCGAGAAATCTCCTCCAATCGGTCAGCATTCCCCACCCATGAATTATGAATCCCTGGAGAGATTTTCCTGCAACACTCTAAAGGTACATAGTCATCTAACAGTTACTCATTTCTAGAATCCAGACATTAACCATTCTGCCTTGCGGAAAGAATTTTAACTCGAACAGTTTTTAGCCACTTTGATCTGAATGCCGCAATGAATTTTAATGATGTTCTGAAGAATTGCACCTCAGAACATATTGATGATGTATCAAATGGGTAAATTCTTTTATGATATAACCTATCTCCGAGTTGGTGACATTTTTGATACATTTTGCCGGGTGAGCACTCACTTTGTCTTCATCAATGAATCTGATTATGAATCTTTAACACAAAGATTGTCATGAGGTATTTGGGTTTGTTTTCCAGACACACTGCCGCATAGTGAGTTCCTCTCTTGTCTAATCTATCAATCGTTATGAATAACCGCGCTTTACGTCAACCTTAAATGCAGAAAAATGCCAGCTGAATAGCCTGGGTATTTATGCTCGTATAGGATCAGATCAGTGATAAATTGGAATTATACTGGATTCTACAGGTTGCAGTTCAATGAAATCTTCTATTAACCCTTTCAGAACACTATTAATGTCACTCAAGCAGACTGGGCAAGTAGTTGAGCTGAAGATCATTCAAGAAATCCTTCAAATTCTCTATTGCTCTTTCGTCTACATACTATTGGTAACTCTGTGAATGTTGTAACAATGGTTGTTAGCGTATATCCCTATGAAGCACTGCAAATTTTTGATCATCAGCATGAATTTCAAGACTGAATTGAAATCAGTGTATAGTGGTCCTATCTGTATGAAAGTGGCCCCCTCCTTTCAATTTTTTCAGTCTTCTGGCTTTCAAGGTTTTTCATTATTCTCGTGAATTTTAGATGACAGAATATTTCCTCCGCGCTCTCTTTTATTTTTTCTTTGGTTTACTTTCTTCATCCAACCAAGCACCGGATATGAAGCACCAAAACCTGGTTCAGCTACTATTGATAAAGTTGTATCTCTCTAATTTTAGAACGTAGGTGCTAAATTTTATGATGTTACATCTCTCTTTAAAGTTCTTTTCAAAGTGTTGATGCCTCTGTAATAATTCCAAGTTTTTCATTTTTCAGCGAAATCCAAAAATGGAGTTAAGTAAACCTGATCTTTTAAAATTATTGAGCTACTTTGAAGGGGAACTACAAGCTCGTGACATTGTCATTGCTACATTAAAAGTGAGTATAATCTTATGTCACATCTAAACAATAAAGTAACTTCAATATTGGTGTACTTCTATGTTTTAAACTTCAGACAAAAGCACTCAAATCACTCTGAGTTCTAGAGCCGTATATTGCATGTCTCTAGATGCCATTGCCAGCAACTGGTGATTCACCAGTTACATTTAGCTTTTATGTTCACATTTGTTATGAAATTGCAATTGCCTACCAATACTTTTTTCGCATTCTGAGGGCTTATTAGTGGTAAAAAATTGTCTAATTAAGTCTAGTAGATGCAATACATTCTGTAGCTCATTTAACAATGAACGCTGTTCTCTGTGCAGCGGGAGTTGCCTATTGGCATTTTGTTTCACAGTCTGCTTAAGCTCAGTTCCTATTAAAATCACTCCCTCGAACTCAATAACAGTTGTTGATGGCAATACATAGTCCCTTACCTTACAGGAATTTATCACCATTGCAAATATTTAAGCTCCCTTTATTATAAAATTCTTCTTTTTTATCAATTTTATTTTACCTAATTTGCACTATTATTCTTATGGACGAGTGTCAGTGGCACCATCTTATTTTCAATGAACAATGCCATCAATGACAACAAGAAGTAGTATGAAGGCTATCATCGCACCCTTTGATTGCAAGAATACTTACTAGCAACAGATGGCACGGCATATTCTTTTAAACATTTCACAACTTTATTTTGGTCATGAAAAAAACTTTTCACTTTAATTTTTACAAAGATATTGAATCACGTAGACCCCGCGTCTGCCTTGCTTTTGTACAGGCGAAGCGAGACATGTTTCTTGGAGCCCCATGATTGGGGGGCAGGGAAGGGGGAGAGAGCGTGTGTCTCAAGCGGTCGAAAGGACTGCCGAGAAGCAATGGAGAATCCATTTGCACGCTCGGTTTTTCTAGAATATTTTGTTTCAATTCCATTTTCAGAAAAAATTCCCAAGAAGAAAAGTTTTAGAACATATAATTTCACAACCGAATAGCAATGTTTCATTTTTCCAAACTAACTATTAATGGAGAAATGAAGCCTCTCAATCCAATAAAAATTCTCTGGAGCCGCTAATGCGCATGCGCAGATGTGCACAATTGGGACATACGAACTCATCGATGCGGGTTGGTGCTAACACTCATCGGCATGCAAATTTCTAAATGTTGTCTCGCCTTCCGTAATACAGAATTAACAGTCTACGTAATTCAATATGTTTTTAATTCTTTACAATGAATCATCCTGTTCGATTAATGGACTTACATAATTAAACATATCAATGATGAAACTATCAGACCACGTATCTCGTTTTGCGGTGTTTAAAAATCTCCCCTCCAATTTTATGTTTTTAAAAGAGAACAAATAAATATCATTCCTGGAACTTTTCACAGAGTTTTCTTGGTGCAGAGAAAAAAAATCTTGGAAGATTTCAAGAGGTTTCATTAATTACCTAGTTTTCCATTTAAGAAATGAAGTATGACTGGAAGTTTACAACGTCGCAAACCGAGAAATGTGGTCTGGTAGTTTCACCGTCGATATCTTAACATGGCTCTCTTATGTGTAGACTATCTACATTGACTTGTCCGTAAGGGCCCTCTTTGCAATAATTTTTCTCTTTTTCCTGCAGTGTGAGAAAGTGAAGCAACTACTCACAGGATCAAGACCAATAGGCGTTGTAACAGCCAGTGATCCACACATTGCGCTTCAGCGGGACAATTTTGCAGGCTCTATCTCTTCTTCAAATGATGAAGCTCAAATTTCTTCTCTTGCCGACCAGCAACTCAGTGCTCTGGAGAATCTCATCATACAGCAAAAACTATCTCAAATTAGAATCACAAAAGTATTGAAGGATATGGAATTAAGGCATCAAAAGGTAAATTGTCCTTTAGTGTTTTTAAGTTTTTGTAGAGCCCAATATTTTGTGGCTGAAAGTGCCCAAACATTCACTAGCTTTAATCGTAGAGCATGTCAGTGTTGCAATAGCACTGTTGGGTTTCAAAGATTGGTTCTTGAGCAGAAATCTCTCAGATCTGTGTGTTTGATGGCCTTGGAGCTAACATGTTTTCCTTTTCCTAGACAGTTTATGGAGTCAGTCAAGGCTTTCTGTTTTTTTTGAGGGAGAATTCAATTTGTAATGATTCTTGCAGGTTTCTAGTCATAATTATTGCCTACGAAGAATGTCTTGCAACCTACAACACCAGGAATGATGAGGATTTGTTTTTGGCATCAGGAAAAACCTGAAGTAACATCATGGAGTCTTTCCAAAAGAATACATTTTGAGCCTAAACTTTTTTCATGGAATCATCAAGGCTCCACTTTGGGGCTTGAAAAAAGCTTGAATTCTAGGAAATAAGGAAAAATTTTTCTGCTATGTATTAATGTAGTAGTTGCTGGGCTGACTTGCAAAGGCGACCTATAGGAGCATAGGCGCTGACAACTGCCAAGGTGCACCCCAAAATTTGACTGTCCTCATTTACCCGTAAAATCAACACCTTTCAGACTCCTGCAGGGCTCAGTTGCTGTCTTATGAGCCAATCATAGGTTGTATCAACAAGTCTAGTAGGCGCTATTGCGCTCTGAATTTTTTGGACAACAGCCCCCTCCAAGTTGGGCTCTGTTGTTTCAATCTTTGGTGGATAGGTGAAGCTGACGGTAGTGTACTCTACAAGTAATCTACCTGTTTCTTGTCTTTTACTAATTGCTGAACAGAGTATTTTTAAAACTTCTGTTTTTATTTTCATCATTATTAACCTGTGATCCCATTCAAGCGAATCATAGTATTTAATTGACAAAATCATTCCTCTCTATGTTTTTATGGGTGCACTCTTATCTGCTGCTAATATAAGTTTTCAAAATTTCCTATCTCTGTCTATGTTTACAGGAAATAGAAATGGTGCGCACTGAGAAAAATTTACTCGAAAAGGAAGTGCGGAGATTGAAAGAAAATTCTGAAGAAGAAAAGAACCGTCAAAAGCAAATAGTCCTGCTGCTTTTAGCTGAAAGAAAAAAATTAGTCACGAAATATATTGAAGAAAGAAAGCGATCGGAAGATCTTGCGCAAGTAAGGACATTGCTGAAACCTCTTTACAGTTATGAAGTTTGTACAAGTTAGGGTGAAACAAATTTTTAATTGAGGAGCAATTTTTAGAAAAATCTTCCGGGAATTTTCTTTTAAAATTTCTGCGCGTCATTTATAGAAGGTAGCAAATAATCTATCATAAGAATCAAAGTACTTCACATGATAGAGAATTTTCAAAGATCTCCCTAAGCTGTAAGGGAGCCAGCACTGATTGGTGGAGAAATTTACCTCGGACGTCAACATCTATCAGGTCCTCAAAAGTGCTCCTCTGAATTACTTATGAACAATTTTTAAACAATCAAACTTTCAAACAATCTTGTAATTCCATGTGTTATTTAACTGCCGATATGATTTTTTTCGATTATTGACCTGGAAATCAGGTTTGTTACTGACATTTGTATGTGCAACCAAGCAACACAGAAAAAAAGGGAAGTAAAGACATTACTTTGAAAGTCTGCATTTCGAAGTCTTTTAAAAATCACTTTTCATCCATTTTGGTTTTGGGTTTAAGAAAAACTTCCCCTGTACCTATTAGTCGAATTGTTCCAAAGCCAGGCATTCTTTTAGTATTTATGTGAAACTTTTGCTGTTTATCAGGACTACTACTGTGAGAGAGAACCAGAAAAAGTTAGAGGACAAGAACGAAATAACCCCTAAGTTAGGAATTCTTGCATTTATGAAAGTGGCAAACTATTGTTTGTTGCAGGATATATTTAGTTAGTCTCCCAGCCAGATAGTGAAATCTTGAAATTACTAATCATTTTTCTGAATGGTCTCAAAAGGAGGGATGTTCTCCATGAATTGATTGAGGAAAACGCGGAATAGTCAAGGACTTTTAATCCTACTGACCTATATTTTTATACATTTTTTTTTTTTAAATTTCAGATCTTGACCGAAGAAAAAGGACGAATAGATTCTATGGCTGAAGGTTTGGAGGAAGAAAGTAAAAAATCCTTGCAAATGGAAGCAGAATTGGAGAAGCAAATAGCTCAATTTGACACTGAAACTCAACAATTAAAGGCTAGTCTTGCAAAATATGAAAAAAGGTAATTCATAAATAATTTTGTGATTTCCAGTTGTTTTAAATATCCACAATACAATAGTATGCATTAACTTCCTCTCTACCTCAGACTTGTACTTGGTTTCCAAATGCTAAATTTAGTGTATCTGCAAGGACTATTCGATGAGTAAGCCTCCTTTCCCCCACCACACATTACTTAGTAGACGTATATTTTAATTATAATTTTCGTAGGTATTTTTGCCATTTAAAAATTGATCATTTTACCTACATTTTATTCAGGAGTTGATTGCCGGATTTGCGGTTTTTTAATAAGTTTTCCTCGTGAAATTTTGAAGAGGAAACATGTTACTTATTGCAAGGCCCATTACAATAACGAATTTCACTAAGACCCCTTTGCATTAAATTACTACTTGCTACCTAGTCTCCAAGCCAGTAGTAATAAAATTTGTAAAAAAAAAAAAAAAAAAAAAAAAAAAAATGTAATTTGTAATTTTGTAAATTTTTGTAAATTTGTATTTTTTTTATCAATGACAAAGAGGGTTATTCATATAGGCGAAAAATGTACCCAGCCCGGAATGTACGAAACTTTGTAGGCTGATAGTACTAGTTGAGAGAGGCTTATCCCTAGCTCCGTTTTTGCAGGAACCCCAGGGAAACAGCGTTGCCATTTTTTAAAGTCGTAACCTTCAAACATCCATAACTTTCGCAAAAATGCAGTTACAGAGCTCGTATTTATACCAAAAAACGCAAAAAATTACGTTCTATCGACCTATGCAAAAGAAATTTTAATTTGACTCCACTGTTGCCACGTTTCGGTCATTTTTTTAATTTTCGTAATTATTTAAAATTACGTTACCGCCTAAAAAAGTGTTTGCGGTTGGTGGGGATTGAATAAAAACCTGTCGGAATTATTGTTCGTTCGATTCCGCATTTGATATAGCGATTATAGCGATTTGAAAATTCGGCAACACGCCCGACGCCCGATATTGACGCTCGTTTCGGTACGTTTCGCGACTCCGTGTTAAAGCAAAACGCCTAGACCAAGCGAAATTCGAAAAGTCAGCCCATGATTTGCACTTTTTTGAAACTTTTACACGATTTTTAAGAATTCAAGTAGCGGCGGTGTTGCCGGTTTTCAATGACCCGACAGTAACGAGATATCGAAATTTAAGCCCACAAATCACTCAATCGGTCCGATGAGTAGTTTTGGCAGGGGACCTAGATCCATTGCTCTTGATCTCTATACAATATCGATATCTCGTTACTGTCGGGCACCACCGCCGTTGCAGAGAGATAGCAGAAACCATCGATTCGATAAATAAACAATTCCAACTACAGAATAACGCTGAACGTGATTCAATAAGTAATACATTTTTTTTTGTGATTGCGGTGGCGGTTTCCATGAAAACTGGCAACCCCGCCTCTACGCGAATTCCGACGGAAATTAGGCAATGTTGTGAACACCATGTCGCAAATGGTCAGTTTAGGTTAGCTGAACGTGATTAAATGAGTACTACTTTAAATTGTGATCGCAGCGGTGGTTTTCATTGAAAACCGGCAACACCGCCGCTACTTGAATTCTTAAAAATCGTGTAAAAGTTTCAAAAAAGTGCAAATCATGGGCTGACTTTTCGAATTTTGCTTGGTCTAGGCGTTTTGCTTTAACACGGAGTCGCGAAACGTACCGAAACGAGCGTCAATATCGGGCGTCGGGCGTGTTGCCGAATTTTCAAATCGCTATAACTCGTGTTCCCTAAGTCTCTCAGAAAAGTATAATACATCAATGGATGCGGAATCGAACGAACAATAATTCCGATAGGTTTTTATTCAATCCCCACCAACCGCAAACACTTTTTTAGGCGGTAACGTAATTTTAAATAATTACGAAAATTAAAAAAATGACCGAAACGTGGCAACAGTGGAGTCAAATTAAAATTTCTTTTGCATAGGTCGATAGAACGTAATTTTTTGCGTTTTTTGGTATAAATACGAGCTCTGTAACTGCATTTTTGCGAAAGTTATGGATGTTTGAAGGTTACGACTTTAAAAAATGGCAACGCTGTTTCCCTGGGGTTCCTGCAAAAACGGAGCTAGGGATAAGCCTCTCTCAACTAGTACTATCAGCCTACAAAGTTTCGTACATTCCGGGCTGGGTACATTTTTCGCCTATATGAATAACCCTCTTTAAGGAAGTGGAATTATTTTCTTTTGAATGTCTCCTACTTAGCAAGAAAATAATTTTGATTCAACATCATGAAGCTCTGCCGTGAAGTTTTTTGCAGATGAATGTAAGATCTTTATCCAACCGTCTGTTTGGTTCCTCTCAGTTATTATATTGCATCCTTCGTCAAGTTGAACCATCTTTAGCCACTGCTTCTGGATAGATTTACACTCTTTTTGATCAAATTAAAGAACAGTTGTATGATCCTCACCACTGTATCTTTGATTAATGTGTTCATGATTTCCAGGTGTAAGGAATTAGAAACTGAATTAGAACGCTCTCGAAAAGAGACGGCTGTATTGAATCTTAAACTTTGTGAAGCTCGTCAACAAACCCCTTCTTATCCAACAATTAGACCCAATGTACCTGGTGAGTTTTCCATTTTTTTTTTCCACTTACCCTGTGATTGCTAAAAATGTTTGTTCACCTCCAATTCTAATTATTTTTTATTTCTCTGTATCTGAATTTATCTCTTGATTTTCAATGCACCCCAGTATTATGCCTTTTAATGGCTCTTACAAAAAGGGTCTACTCAATTGAGCTCAATAATTTCTAAAATTTTGATATTCCTTAATGGTGGGAGCCATTTCTTTACAATTTCTAAACCTGCAATTTAGATAACCACCATTGGGTTAGCAGGACGAGGATTTTTTCAATTTATTCCAAATGCCCCAAAGTTAAAACTAGATGAATGTTCTCCCCTGGACTATTTCTTGATTAATTTATCTATGGTTTTCAATGTTTCAGGGAGTATTTCTCCTCCGCCTCCTGCTGCTCATGCTACTATGAAAAGCAGTGTAGCCAAAGTTGTGCAACCAACAGCAACTGTGTCAAGTGTTCCTGTCTCAGCTCCAAGTAAGTGCTTTTCTCTTGAGCATATTCAACATTTATTTATCTTTTTTTTTGGGGGGGGGGGACTTGTGAGGTCAGATGTTGAGATTGATAGAAAAGAAAAAAAACTGTCATTTGAGGTGGTTTTCCACTCCTTAAAGAAGCCTAGCGGTGTTGAATGTTGGGATTTCAAAACAAGGAGAAAATGAAAATCGACTGCCATATTCAATAGTCATCCTTCATTGAGTAGCAACTACATAAATCACAGCTTTTAACCCTTTGGAGCCTACGGGCGAGATATCTTGAGCAGCGCAGGCCGCACGCTCTGGCCTATGCATCAGTTATCTCGTGTTGCGACTGCCGGCCAGAGATTCCCCTCTAACTCACTCTATAATTGGTTCATCAAGTCATGTAGCATATGCATTCTGTCGGGAAGGATCTGAATTACAACTTTAGACTATTTCTGATAGAGTGCAGTGTCGTCTGGAGAAAAAAAAATAGGGTCACTGGCGGCTGCGCAAAAACCTAGCGCTCAAAGGGTTATATATATTTAATAAATAAATATAAAAAACATATTTTATGAACATTTGTAAAGTAGAGAGATAGTAGAATATATTTAATAACATTTAAGTGCTGGTTTTTAACCACAATTTTTAACATGCACTCTGTGCACAACTTTTCTAGACCAGTAGGGATAAGCAAAATTATTCTGCAACATGTAATCGTCTATTTTAATACCCTGACTGCCCTTATTTAGTTTTCATAAGTCGTCTTATCAGAGGTAAGACAGGAATATCAGAGTTTTTAAAACATGTGCATTCATGAGGTGACAATCTTCTTTCTCCTATTTAGCCACAATATTTAGCTTTATTTTCTCATTATAGTTATACAAGATTGTTAGCAACCCGGAAAACTGGAAAAAATTCAATTTTCTGAAGTACTTCAATTTTAGCTAACGCTCTTTAGGTAACTTTAAAAAACCCCTGAAAATGTTTTTAAACTTCTTTTCACAAATAGTCCTATAATATTACGGATTGTAACATGTTGGAGCCCAGGGAAATGTTAAATTTTTCTACTTCAGAAACTAAGAGGCACACTAGTCGCAGCAACATTCTGCTTGCTGTGGATCACAGCACTGGTTTTCTGCACTCTTATAAAGACAGTCTTTAAAAAACTGGCTCTCTAAGAATAATCAGGGTTACTCTTATCGAGAAATCTTCATAATTTACTTCCTTCTCTTTAATTCGCCTTTTCTGTTAATTTATTCGCCTTTTAATTAATATACTTTCTTTCTAGCAACTGGTATTGCAAGGAGCGTCAGTTCTAGCCATGGATTACAAACCACTGGCGTCATACAGCCTGCAGCTCCCTCTCCTGAACCACCATCTGCCGTAAGTATTCTTTGTTGGTGCTTACTAATGCCGTATTGCTGCAGCGAAAAGAAAGCCTGCGCTGTAGAAGTTGATCTTAAACCAAAGAAAATAACAGGATTGCCATAGTCAGGGAAAAGACGAAAATGTCAGGAAAAAGTTGAGGTTTTAAGCAACAAATTTTGCCTGAAAACTATTTTCAATTATGCCTTCTTAAGCATCTGTCACATCTTCAATTGTCAGGGAATTCCACCAAAATGTGTTGGGGAAATCAGGGAACCGTCAGGGAATTTCATTTTCTAAATTCTGTGGCAACCCTGAAATTAGTGTACACTAGAATTAGGTATTACAAGGTGAAGAGACTGCAAAGGAGCAAGATAAAAAGTTCAATCTTTCAAAGTTAATGTATCCCAGAGCTGTTATTAATGTTACTGTGAATATGGCATTAAAATTGGCCTTTCTTTTGAAGCTATTTGAAGCTGAAAGAACACTCGCACAATATTAAGAAATGCAGCTCAGGCTAAATTTTTAGAGTTTTTGATGTCACGCTCCTTAGGATACCTTGAGTGAGATGACTTTTTAAAATTGAGCTTTCTATGTGCCAATCTCGAGAAAGTCTATTCCTAAAAGTGCATTTTTTGGCCGTTTAATAGCACTACAATTTAGAGAAATGGCACTGCTGCTGGAGCGAAAATGTGGAGCCTTTTGCTCTGAACTAAGTCAACGCACCATCTTATCTCCTTGGCTGACGTGTGATGTCTCCTCAATTATCTTCCTTTTCCCACCTGATGGAGCAAGTAAAACTGCTAAAAAACGCACTTTTCAGACCTGATTTTCCGGAGATTGGCTCATAAAAAGTTCAAATTCCAACGCTCATCTTATTCAGGAAAATGTAACGAGCCTCATATATTTTTGAAAAATGATGGAAGCTGTGTCATAGTGCAAAGAATTAAAAAGGTATTGTCACAGTAAAAAGTAAAGCAGTTTAGGAGTGAAAATTAATTTTGTTGAAAGTTTTAAAAAAAAGCAAAAGCTAGAAATGATTTTGATAAAGTACTCAAGTTGCACTCATCAAAGAAAAATGAAACGAAACTAAGAAAAGTTCCTGAATGGCCTTCTGATTTTCAGGGAAGACTAAGAGTACTAGCACCTGATGGCAAAGTAATGACAGTACAAGGTTCTAAAACTTCACCTGTCCCATCACCTGATCCGGTTGCTACTGTAGTGAGTATCCTTTGATCCAATTTGTCAAATATTTTACTTTAAATTAGTTAAATGAAAATAATTAGATATTTCATAAGGGTGTGCAAAGCAGGTTTTTTTCAAAAGCAAAGAAAATACCAAGCAAATTCAAAGTCTACTTTGTGAAGCAAAAGGAGAGAAAGCAGTTCATTTGTAAATGCTTCAATTTGATTAACCCGGATAGTCATCAGAGAAATGACAATCCAAGCTCAAGCATGAATGGTACTTTTGTTTTTACAGGTTTAATTTACAAATGGTGTTGTGTTTGTCATTTTTTGTCAACTGTTCAATAACTCTTTTACCATCAAAAGAACAAGATTCAATTATGTAAGCAATATTCTGCTCATTTTTGTACAGCCATAATTACATACTGAACTTTTCAATCAGGTATGAATACTGTAGGCTGAAATTATTGATGTTAAATGTTAGCAAGTTATCTTCCTGTGCGTCTGCAAAAAATATTTTGTACATCAGAGTCAAAAATGCATGCGAGGTAAGGAAAAAAGTAAAGAAGAGGTTGTGAGGAAAAAGCAAGGACTTTTGGGAACCCCCAAAAGAAGAAATTTTTGGGATGATAAGGAATAAGCAAGAAATTCAAATAATGAGGTACCAGTGGACTTGTTGGTAATTTTATGGAATTATCTTTGTTATTGGTTTGCAAAAGAAAGGCTCAATCATACCAGTTCTGACGACAAATTCTTTGTTTCAGGGGCGTTTAAATATGGTTAAAATGCCAGATGGGAAAGTGATGTCTGTCCAGGGTAAAATCAATGCCATTGGACGTGGAACACCCCCGCCTGTCCCTCCAAATAAACCTGTGGTACCTCCTAAGAAAGATGCTTTGTTTGGTCGGAAATTCGAAGAATCTGATTCAAAATCTCCATCCACCCTGAAAACAGTACCAGTGATGCTGAAGGACAAAGTATTACCTGAAAAAAGTGAAGCGCAGGTTCGTTTTTAGCTCCGTACATTCACAATGGAGAAATTTTCGGAGGAAAGGGGACTTTAGCGGCTAGGGGTCGCAGAGCTTCAAAGAGCGCAACAAAAGAGTCTTTATACATACATACATTCACAATTCTCTTATTTTAGTTTATCAAACCATTTGTGGAAATCGTAGCTAAGGTGCCTTGATGCTCTCAAAAAAACTGTAACAGATCTCTAAAAAGGATCAGAAATCGAGTATTACATTACTTAGACTGATTTAGTGACATTATTATAGTTAAGTACCTACTGCAATCAAAGTTTCTATAGATCAAATGTAAACAGAGATATTACCTCATTGTATTCATGCCATGGTCGCAAAATTCGTCCAGGTGTTTCTTACAGTCAAAATTTCTTGCGCTTATCAGGCCATTAAATGATTCATGACTTGTTAATGACAAAATTTTAATGAATTAACACAATTAACTCGCACAGAATTTGAAAATGAGGTCATATTTGTTCCTCTGCTTTACACCATCAAAAATGAATTATGCTATATTTTGCATTTACAGCAAATCGATTTGTTGCAAGAGTAATGTAGCCACTAAATCAGTCTATTCATGTTTCATAAAAAAGCATGGTGGACACATTGCAAACTTTTAAAGTCAAATCTCAAGTAAGGAATTTGCACTTTTTACTCTGGATAATTCTGTTTGCCCAAAAACTCAAGTCTACATAAGTCAAGTTGATCCCTCATTTTTGGCATACTGAAAAATAAAATAATCTATTCTGAGCTTTTAATTTTATGCTACAAGTTGAAACGAATTGAAAACCGCAGGAAAGAAAATTTATGTGAAGCCAAACAAATGGTTGACCTAAGTCTGATTTACACGAGATATTGGAAGTTTTTAGCCAACGTGTGTTAAAAATCAGCATAAAGCTGAAAATATCAATACAGAGGGAAAAGGCTCACACCTAACAATCTCTCACTGTGTATTAAAATTTTCAGCTTTATGCTGATTTTTAACGCACATTGGCTAAAAAATTCCAACATACTGTCTTACAACCTGTGAGTCCACCGCGATCAGTTTGTGTAAAACTGCCTTGCTAAGGCCAATGAGGAACTATTTGAAAAATCGCTCACTAGATGGCGCAAGTTTCTTGCCACCAGCGACCCCTTGACGAAGTCTCAGGTGGTTTACTACGACCTCTTCAAGCTTGGTAGCAAGAAATTCCGGAGGCTACGCTGCACTGAGGATTGGCCCATTAAGGCCAAAACGCGTCTGCAGTTGCCTTTCTGAATGGTTGTAACTAGTGTTACGTCAAACAGCGTATCCCTTTGAAGGAAAATGTGCTTGTGTGTGAGCTTTTTCCCTCTGTATTGAGATTTTCAGCTCTATGCTGGTTTTTAATCCATGTTGGCTAAAAAATTTCAACATACTGTTTTACGATCCCTGCGTCCACTGCAATCTGTTTGTGTGAAATCTGATTTGACCTTCATTAACTTAAGTTTTTTGGTGGACAAGAAGTCTATACTTTTCGAGGTGAGCCTGCACTCAAAACACTACTTTCTTAATCTTTAAGTCTTAAAGTATCCACAAGATGATTTTGGACCTTTTTAATATGTTAATTGCGTTCTGAACCAAATTTTCCGTAGTAGTGCATTAGCACCAATGGCTTCACCTCCAAAAAATATTCAGGCAATATAACTCGAGGTAATCGATTTGTAATCGTTTAGTCATACTGAACGCTATTTCATAGACTTTATTGTTTTATCATCTTCTTGGTTTTTTTCAGTAGAATTTGAGTAATGGGACCGTGGCCTAAACTTCTGATTTTCAACTTGAATTGTTCTGGAACTGCTCACAAAACATTCACAGGTAACATTCTTTTCTACTCACTTATTAGAAAAGCCAAACTAATGCAAAGCTTCAATATCATCGTTTCTCAGACGAAAGAGCAATTTCTCCTTAAAAATAGTATTTTACCCAGTACCTGTTGGGAATATTACTTGCTTACTTGATCTAGCAATGAGAGATCGTGACAGGGACAGGGACAAAGATGAAATGGCCTGCTGTAACCTATTCTTCTAAGCTTGATTTTCCCTTTGACTTGTGTGAAGGCGCTGTTATTTGTAATAATTTCAGTATTTTTGCGCAGGGCAGTACCCTTGGGGTGATTTTCTTCAGTCTTTCCCTCTGTATTTCCAAGCTCTAGGTTGGTCAGCATACCTCTGGAGTGCCTATTTCATCGTTATTTCAGTTTTTGTTTTTTTAAATTTTGTTTGCTTTGAGCTGCCCAGCCGGCTGTCTCAAAATTCATTTTAGTCTGCCAAATTGGACAGAAAATTCATCATTGAGTAGGACTAGAATTGACAAATACAGTTCGATAAAAAATTCATGCTTGACTTTTTACTGTGAATTACATATCTCTGACTATCTCAATTTTTTCCTTTCCAGTTGCTCCCGCAGTTGTTGGCTTATCCAGACTGTTGGCTCCGCCAGGTAATCTCTCATCCATCTGTACATATTCTTTTAAAAATATTTGACCTGAGTTGTCAATGAGGTTTATATTTTTTTGACCTCCTTTTCTTTTTTTTTGTTCTTGTACATTGTATCTGAAAAAGAAGGAGTGACCTCAAAGGATTGACTTCATTATGGTGTGGATAGTATGCTGTATTACAGTTTCTTGTACAGTATCTTTTATCAAACAAATTTTAGATGCTCATTATGAATATTGATAACCATTATATTAGCTCTCTGTTGCTACCAATTATTATTTAAGTGGGTAGATTGACTCAAACGAAAATCGGTTATTAGTTCTTTTTGTATTCTCCAATTTGATTAAATCATTTATTGGAATAAAGTTTTGGCCAGAAGTATTTACCCATTATCACTGTCATTCTTCTTATCTTGATGATCGGATAGTTTTATTATCACCAATTTGTAAATTATTTTTATATGTTATGGTTTTTTCTTTTAAAGTTTATCAATTTCAGTTCTTTACTGAGTTCAAGATGTATAACTGTTATTTAATGATTTGCGATGAGTCTGGCGACAAGTGATATTATTTGATCATTAAGTATTCATAATGGTAAATTAGGTTGACGCTGTATGATTTATCTTCTTTTTGTTGCTTAATTAATGAAATTTTGTCATTATTAGTGTACCCTTTTTTCTTTCACAATTTACTCCAATTTTATTTTTATGTACTATGTGTTTAAACTCCCTTCCTGGGTTCTGGTGTTTTACATACAATCGACTTCTAGACATCGTTAGAATTTAATTTTCCTTCCACAAAACAGGTTCCTAAACAAATTTAACTCAGAGAATGATTAACAAATAAAAAGCTTCCAAAATTTCCTCATCAGTGAAAAATTTTGAACCATTGAGTTCGAACCTCCAGCTTGGAAAACAAAAATCAACGTAGGTCAATCTGGTCGATGCATACAATTCAATTCATTTTGCAGATAATCAGTGTTCAATCTGACAATATCTTTTCCTCCTCTAATTTTCAAAACTTGTGAACCTTTAAGGGAAGTGTAGCATGAAGAAAAAATTATTCAGTCACAAAACGTACAGAAATTAGTTTAGAACTCAATTCGACTTTGGTAGTTAGTGGTTTTTTTTTAGAGCAGAAACTTTGAATTCATGTAGACAAAAATGCTATATCTTTACTTATGAATCCGACAAGAGCAAGATAAAATCCCTTCAAAACTTGTGTGAACTCATAGAGTCTTGGGAACTAATTAATTGATCTGAATAAATCTGGGTTAACGGTTGCTCACTGTTAATAGTTAGCACTTGACTTGATCCAAAACTAAGACTCTTGATACTCGATAACCAAGTAAATAAAATAAAAAAGCACCCATGTGCGCATAAATTGTCAATCTTCTAGATCTCATGTGTCCTTTGAACGTGGTTTTTGGAAGCTGTCTTGTGTGATTTTTCTTATATTTTCACGACTCAACATATTTGATACTCAACATTTTAAAAAAAGGAACTACTTTCACGAAGTCTCTAAGGTACCATTGACTCCAATAACTATATTTGTCCTGCGTGTTTTATTTCCCCCCCCCCCTCCCCCACCCCTACATTTATTTATGATTATCATTATGTATTAGGATAGATATGACTGCTGTTTTTCATGGTACTAATGGAAAAACATCCTGTTTCCCTTGGTTGCGCTCTGCTATAATCAGTTTGGTGCAATACATGCTCCCATAGTTATGAAAGTGTAATCATCGACTAAAAGTCTGATCGAAGTTCCTTTTACTGCAACATCACTGAAATCGTCGCCCCGCTGACAAAAAAGCGAAACTCTACATATTTAGATGAGCCGGGGAAAACATTAAATCAGAGTGAAGTTACGCTTAAATGTCAGGAGGGCAACGAAATGATTCACAAATACTCTTTAATCCCCATAGCTTGTATCTTTTAAATTATATTGTATTTTGGTCTTGTTTTAATAAACACTGATCTGGAGTGTTAAAAAATAGTAAGTAAAATATTCACGTAATTTTGATACAACTCATGTGCAGGAATATGTAAGACATATTTTCATTTTTCGAAAAAATCAGATAAGTTTAAAGTATTACAAGACATTTTGAAAGGATTTTTCTCATTTGAATAATTCGATTTAGATTAATCTGGTCTTTTATTTTTAAGTGTTAGGAAATGTTTGCCTATTTCCTGTTGCTACTTATTATTTAAGATACTGGAGCTAATATCTTTTTTTTTTTTTATAATCTAGCATGATTACTGTTTTGAAGGTTTACTTCTTGTATAAGGATCTTGGAAAAGAACCAGCTCACTTTTTCAAAATCCATTTCACCATAACCCTCTTGCGTCAGTGCATTTTTTGCCAGAGATCCTTTGTCCTTGATCCTGAAATCCTTTGTTTAATAGTTACAAAATGCAATTTGAAAGTAAACTGTGCAGATCCATGAAATCTTTCACCTCTTGAATAGTCAGAGGAGGCAGAAAGAATTTACCTTGAGATCCCTATCTGCTACTTTCATTTTGCCAACGGTTGACTCCGGTTTAAAAAATTCCTACTTTAGATTTATTTGTCTTCATCAGTTTTGGTAATTTTGTGAACCCTGTGTTTTTCTCTCTTGCTAATGATTTAAAGTTGTTGTATTTCTAATACATAAATAAGAGCTGCTGTTAAAATGCTCAGTAGCACCTAACTGCAATAGACCTCTGTCCTCTGAAAGCTCTTCTGGAACTAGCAGTACCTCATTTTTTGTTCAACCCCAAGTTGCCACCCTTTCACTGGGTGTCCCGTTGTCAGTATAATGCTTTTTTACAGACTTTATCCTTCTACCTCTTGCTCTGTATGGCAAATTTCACCATGCAAAAAGAAATTAATAAGATCAAGTTAATTCCCATTTTAGTGTCTCAATTTATGGTTATTTCTTTACCCGGAAAATTAAGCCGAGGTATGGTGCCAGTACATTGCTGAAAGAAACTAAGCAGCTTCAAAAACTAGAGCGAGTTTTAAGTTTTTAGGAACCATGGAAAATAAAAGTAAATGATTCTGTTTGCAAAATATGAACCATTGGCAAGGATATCATGTAATAGGTATTCCTGTTGATCTATTTTTTTTAAAAAAAACTCGAGATGAGTTAAAAATTTTGGTACGTTAAGTACAATCGTCCCTCAACAAGCATGTATTGGATTAACATTTGTCAGCATTCAATACCTTAATGTTCTAACTTCTAACTCATGTCCAGCCAAACAACTTTTTTTCTGTAGTAAAGAAATAAACTTTTTACAGAAATCATTGTATCTTATGAAGTTGGACTCCATTTTATCATATTTTTGTCTGAAATTTCTAGTCGGTTGAAGTAGATTTGTTAAGTTTAGATATTTTAGCCCTATTAAATGATGCCCACAGCTTTTTGTTTTTAAATCTCAATATTTTTTAGGGAATATGCTCAAATAAGTGAATTAAAATTGAACAATTAAAAAAAATCCTACCTATGCAAATAACTGTCGATATAGATCAAAAGCATGTAATAACCTCAGTAGTTTTTTGGCCATCAAGTATTTGTTTCTACAATAGGCTAAGTTTTCTACATTATTGAAGCCATGAAAAGAAGCTTCTGTTGGAAAAAACTAGTTTTTAGATTGGGCTACTTTTACAAACGCCTTTATAGAACTGAATATTATCACGGCTAAGGTGATTTTGAGTGATCAAAGGACAAAATTTATCACTACACGTGCTGCTATAGGGTCTGTATCTTTTAGAGGCAATAATTACTAGAATGCACAAGTTAATGCAAGAAACTGATGCACAATGTGTAGCAACATTGGAACTAAGTATTTTGCAGTGGCGTGGCGTACATTTAAACCTATGGTAAAGGATCAATAAACAGGGCGTTAGCAACAAATACCTTAATAATCGAATCCTTACCACAGCATTAAATGAGGAGGTATCAATAATCGATCATTCAAGCCTCGCCACTGGTAGTATGCCTTTTTTGTGAGGATTCATAGAAAATTTATATCAGAATCACTGTAACAGACACATATTGACTCAATGTGTAGGATGAAAATATTATTGCGCTACTTCTCTCTTACACATTGAGTAAGTAAGCAACGCCCATCAAGTACTACTCAGTATTAGTGCTGCTACATGCTGCTACATTCTTGCATTAACTTGTACACTTACAATGCCTTTTACTTCACAAAGGCATAGAACGTGTAGCAGCTCAACGTAGTGGTACATTTCGTATAAAGATCACTTAGAATCACTTTAAGTACCGAATAATAAGTAAAGTAGTCCTCTACAAGGAGTTAAGCTTTGCATTTTCTGAAAAAACTCGGTGACATATCGATGGCTAAAGTTGAGGAATGTGTACCTGCATTGGCATACTCATAAGCTCCAAGTCTGCTTTAATTTCTTTTAAAAATCCAGTCAAAATTTCTCTTCGAAATTTTCTGTGAATCTGTTTGAATGAGTGAAACAAATTAATAGAAATAGAAAAAAAACGGTTGGTCAATTTTTCTTTAAAAAAAAAATAAAATAAATGATGAGCGAAGATTTGCCATGTGTCAATCGGAGAATTTTCCTTTTTATTTTAGTCATCGAATGTCTTCAGTATTTCATACTTACCGAAAAAATGGGGTTATTGTAATACGTTCTCCTTAGAAGAACATTTGACTCTTTTTCACTATCATCACACTTTTGTTTGTGTATGCATCTCACCAATGCTGAAAACAATAAGCTCCCTCTTTTTACATAATTTTTATTTTGAAGTATTATTGCAGCTCGTACGTTTATAAGAAATAAATTTGTAAATAGTATTTCATAATTCTCTTTTTCTGTTTCTGAACATACCAGACTGTTTTGTAGAATTGTAAATGACAATTTTTTCCTGTTTTGCCCAAAATATTTTTTACCGACAACAGACAAATCTTGCTCCATTTTATTCCTCTAGAATTTTAGCAGACTGAGGTTTTCCTAAAATACTTTTATCTCTTAGTACAGAGGCTGAGAGATGATAATCTATTATTTTTCATGCATTAATTTTCCAACCTGAAATTTCACTGAGAACTTGTGTCTTCCAACTATTTTTCGTTTCATAAAATTACTAGAAAAGCATCTGCCCCAGCTGCATGGTGGTTGTTGAAGTATTTTAATTTCTGCTCCATTTGAATTTTTCAAGGGTTTTTTATGTCAGAATGTTAGCAAGACACCGTTCTGTCAGCACTGAAGCTTTTAGTTCTCCAGCATTTTTCTTATGTTGGATTAAAATCTTTCAACAGCATAGCAACAACAGACATGAAAACTTAGGTAGGAGGTCATGCCACACTAGCAGAATAGGGAAAGTTCGGGAGTTCATTTTAGACATAACTACTAGCATCATCATATTCTTGCAAAATTTTCCTTGAGAATAGCCCTCTTGAATAAAAAGTATCTAATTCTCGATTAATTCAGTAAAAGAGCTGAGCTGTCTTTTAGAAATTGCGACTTATTGATTCATCTCAAATGTTAAAGGAAACAATAAAGTGACGAGTAACAAACGTATCAAACCTGACACCAAACCCAGAAAAAAAGTTGAATATATGTGATAAAAGAGTGCATCACATATATTTCCAGCAGCCTTCTTGCATTTCAACCACATGTGCTAGACTCTTGCAATACTAGCACACTTATTTTTCAAGGTTTCATGTGTCATAATTATCCTATGACTGGAGAACAAGTCAACTATCCCCAGAAAATCGTACTGCTTTTTTACTTTTAAAAATACTTTCTTCAAAACTGCAATTTTCGCTATGTGCCTTTTTACTGGAGAAGTCCTCAATTTTTTGACACTACTAACAGTTCGTCAGACTTGCAAATTATTTTAAGCTGGCCTTGACTATCCCTAGTTTGCAAATTCTATGAAAAGTTTCCTAAATAATTTGAATAGGCCAGGTATTTCAAAAACTGAAAGAAAAAGAGGATTGCATCTGAAAAAACAAGAAACAAAGTAGGCAAATTTGTAGTCTCTTGGTTTTTTTGGCAAGCATTACTGCAACTTGTGAAATTCCATTTAAAAATGTGTAGTGTAACATACTATTCAACACTCATCCAGCCTCGAATGTCACAAAAGCTATGGAAAAAATTGACATTTATATCTATTCATATAAAATATTAATGGCCAAAGTGAGGAACCTTCATCGTGGTGCTTCAAGATTTTGGCTTCTATTTTATTTTTGCTAAGAGAAACAAGCCTACCTATCGCTTAAAATTGATAGACAATATTTTGCTGACAGAGAAGAAACAAGAAGAAAATACACAAAAAATTATGCTGTCTAGTTTTCTTACAAAAGAAATGACAGGAAGTCTTCAACTTCATAAAAGGTACATAGTGTTGCACTTTTGCCATCGATGAATGAGTAACTGGCTCATTTGAGAATTTCAACAAATATTAATTGCTATATTCTAGGTGGTAGTAGCTACCCAGGCCCAGTTCTTAAAAACTCCCGTGGAAAAGTTTAAGATTTAAGTGGCTGCTGCCTATTCAATGTACCACTCAATTCCTTGTAGTTCAGGTTTTTAATGTTAGTTTTTTTCCCCTTTTAAATGCGTTTCCAGCAGTAACTTTTTCCTCTATTCCTAATCTCATCTCTATTGATTGTGAAGGAAGAAGTCATTAGTAGCCCAACCTGAAGAGGTGTTACTCTCACAAATTTGAATACTTTGGTATTTTCTGAAAGTGTGAGCAACTAACCATTGTGTCTTTATTTTGCTCAATTCGCGCAGAACTGACAGAAGTGCATTTTATCTGTCAAAGATTTTGCGATTAAAGGATCAAATATTAAAGAAGGGCCAATATTGACAGCTCAGATCTAAGGCAGTACATGTGAATTCTTTTATTCCGTCTGTCTTTTCTTAGTTTATTATTATTTATCAAATTTTTGGCTGTTGCATGTGAGGCCAAATTACCCTTGTTACATAAGACAATAGGTTTGAAAAAAGTTACTATTATTTATACCAAATCCAACAGAAATACGTCAACTTGCATTTTAAAAAAAATAAATAAATAAAATGAATCGAGAGTAGTTTTAAATTCTACTAGTGGCACATTCTTTCTCGTCAAAAATTCAACGGTGAGAAATAATTTTTTTACTACAAAAATAGTCGCTAAACTTCGTCTTTAACATTGAGTCCTATGAGGGTATAAAACTTAAAACATCTTAACTCTTGGTTCAAACTTATTGCTACTTGATGGGTCTCTGTTTAAGTCGGCGCATTTTTCCTTGAAATTTTCAGATCCACTAGATCTGATTGGGAGTGAAATTTAAAAAAAAAAAAAAAAATCAAGGAAATAAATTCACAAACTCAAAAATTGCTTACTTTTTCAGAATACATTTTTTTTAACATAGCAAAGTATGTATGGGTATTTGAGCATTGCCTTCGGAATCTGAATCTCAAAATGATGAAGAACCTTAAACGATAGATTTTTAGCCACCTGATTCAACCAAATTAAAGTGAGACTTAATTTTACCTTTTGTGCAGAAATTATGTAGCAGCTATCTTTAATGCTTTTGTAAAATTGTAAAATGTTATTTTCCTCTCATCCGTAACAATAATTCTACATTGTGGGCACACCTGTATTTCTAATGATCAAATAAACATCAGGTTCCTTTTTTTCTACAAATTTTCATTGGCACTGTGTATCATGAAAAAGATTTGTGGTGGACTATATCTCGAAGACCCCTTTCTTTGATCATATTGAGGTGAATTCGAGGGTTAAATGAGATCCAATACAAAGCCTTATCTTTTTTGCTCTGGAACCTATCCTGAGTTTTTCAAAGTTTCGTACAGGGAGAAAAAACAGTCCAAAAAATCTTGAAACAAAAAGCCGTCCAGAAATGAAATACATTGTCTCAATCTCCTTATTTCTCTTCTAAATTTTTATCAGATCTGCCTCCTTCCGCATATTTTTTCCAATGTGCCGGTATTTTTGAATCTGTTGATCCCTTTTCCATTCTCTTTGGGATTGGTTACAGCTTCAAAAAAACTGAGCCTAGTCGAGCATGAGACAGAGTTGTTTTTTGCACTTTACAATTTTTATTGAGCAAATGAGTTCTTAAAATGATTGTACCTTTAAAAATTTAGAGATGAAAGGTAAGAATCTTTCATAATTTTCAGAAAAAAGCTCTAATGTAGTCAGTAAGTAATTACTTCTAATTATTTCTAGTCATTTTTGTTGAGACTATTTTACTGCATTTAATTAATTGGTGAAAAATAGTTTTCATTATATTGTACATGTATGCTAGTATAAAATTCTGTTCTTCCTGTCCCAACATTTTATTCTTACTAATTTATGAAAGTTAAGTTTACCACCTCGTATAAATTGATGTTATATTCTTTTGGATACCTAGTGGTAAAATTAAATTACCATCTAATTTGAAGGGAACGCTGCCATCTTTTCCTTTAGTGGGTGCCCATGTAATTTTAGAAAGTACTCTGTAAAAATACTCATCTTAAATTTTCGGAAATTAGGTAAGTCCCTAGGTACATCCCCCTGTCTTTTTTAATTTTGTAAATAAACCGGCAGTCTAAATTTTACCGTGTACCTAGTTATCTTGAACGCTTTGTCAAATGCACCAATTTACATTTTCTTCATTACTGTGAGAATGTATAGATAGAACTCCATACTTTTTCTGACAGTTAAACTCTTAAAGTAACTGCAGAGAAGTGCGCTCTGTTCAGTGTAGAAGTAAACCTCTCGTAAAGGCATAGATACAATATCTAAATATTGACGTATTTCATCATGTAGAAGCAATATTCATAGCCTGTAAGTTACCTCCGACCCACTTTAATGATAGGCACTTATACGTACTGAGAGCTCTGTGACTTAGATATTTTAGTGAGACTTGTAATTTTGTTTTTTATTTTGACTAGGGGTACAGAACTGTCTACAACTGAATCAGATAAGTATGTAGGTAAGTGATATTTGTAAACTAAATTTGTATTCATTTTAGTACATCCTATAAAAATGTATGATAATTAAAGTACGTCTTTTGTGTTTTATTTCTTTCCTTTAATTTTTCCAAGTTAGAAAATCCTTAAAAATTACACTTCAAAACTCAACATCTTTATTTTTGCGTGGGTGTAGAGCTGAATAGACTTTATTCGACTTTTTTTCCCAACTACCTGATCAGAGTTGTTTCAAAAGTCTTATAATCATTTTTCCATGGTTTTTAAACTAAGACTTTATGAAATCTGTAAAAAGTTTTTCACTGACCATAATCTCAGCTTTTTAAAAAACCACAGTAGTCAGCATTTTGTCTCCCTAACATTTCAGAAAAGTTGTTTTTTGTGAAATCAACTCCGCATGTTACTGATCCAAAATTTCACTCCATCAATTCAAAGGAGTTTAATTGAAGAAGTTATGCAAGATTATGGAAAGAAAAAAATGAATTGGAAAATTATATGAAGCCAAGTTTTAATCTGAATAAGCCTTGCTTTTTGCTTACCTATCCACAACATTCCCATCAGTTAAAGGTTCAAGCAAATATGATATGAACAATAAATAGGAACCAAAAATTATTAAAATAATAGGAAATAATAATAATAAAAAAAAAAAATCATACAAAAGCTTTGAAATCAAAAGTTCATCTTCGAAAAAATCACTGGGTGGCCATCGAAGAATGTATTTGAAGCAGCGCGACTTTTTGAGCACGACTGTAATGTTTTGATGCATCATGTCATATTGAAGGCGCCTCTAGTTATTTTTCGTTTCACATCTTATCTTATCCTCATCCATTTCACTGCTGAACCGTTGTTCCTGGATCACATTTTCTGGACATAAACCAACTCATTTGTTCTCAAAGTAATTATAGGTGTGCCCGCAATTTGAAACCAGTGCCTAGAGCGAATGCACCCAAACTTTTCGTAAACAACCCCATCAAAAACTTTCAATTGCCAAACATTTTCCGCTACAAAGTCAGTTGATCAAAGGACTTTATAAAATGCTCGATCTTGGAAGCTGTACCTATTTCTTATATATTATGTATTTAGAGTACAGACTTCCTTAGAGATTTGGCACCTACATAAATAGTGTGTTTAAAACCGCTTTAAGCGCTATGAAATGATTTTTGGGATGACGGATCATCTTCCCAAAATCAAACCATGCTAGCACATGTATTTGATGACCGACTCATATGAACCATTATTCCTACCCTTATTTTTAGCTTTCCCCCCAAATGATTTGTAAGTTGGGCAGGGTCGGATTAAGGGGGTGGCCATATGGGCCGCGGCCCATGGCGGCAAAATGTAGGGAGCGGCAAATTTTGCAATCTTTTTGAACGTAGTATCAAAAAAAGAGAGGAAAAAATCGGATTCAGAAAATAAATTACAAACGAGAAAAGGCGACGAAATCTCTCATTTCCTGAGAGTGAAATTATAGTAATTTCTAATTTTGTCGTCTTTCGGTGATACAAGAGACAACACCTTTAGTTAGTCGAGTTAAGAGAGAAACCAAACACGCAATTTGACCTGGAACGGAGCGGTGAGGCGGTCTGTATGAGACGCATAGCGCCTACAAGGCTGCATGAATACTTCACGCATTGCGTCAAAGACACCGCGGTCAGCAGCAGCAGTCGGCTTGAAACGCATAGCGCCTACAAGACTGCATGAATACTTCACACATTGCGTCAAACACACTGCGGCCAGCAGCGGTCGACGTGAAACGCATGGCGCCTACAAGACTGTAGAAATACTTCACGCATTGCGCCAACACAGTGCGGTCGGCGCGGCGGTGGAAGTTAAAATTATTAACCACATTTATGTTTGTTATGTTTGCCAGTGTAGACTGCATTCTAACCGGACCGATTTTAGCTGAAAGGAATTAAGCCACCTCAACTATTGCCAAATTTAACTAGGCGATTTGATTTTTTTCAAAAGGCCGTTTGTGCGGATTTCTTTGAAAATTTTAAGGAGTCTGCTTCGTACCATGCAAAAATTTACTGAAGCACAGAAATTCGCACAGCCGTTTTCATGCAAGAAATAAAATTGCCCAGTTAAATTTGGTAATAGCTTATGTGGCTCGGTCCCTTTCTGCTGAACGCGATCCAATTCCTCCTCGAGTTCTTGACATCTCCTCTGTGAAAAATCCGGACTGACAGACGCGAAATTTTGCGGACGTCCTCGGGGCTCGGGGTGCGACACAAGGCACAGACGCAAAGGAGCGCCGCGCGCCAAAGGATTCGGGCTCACGGATTGGCGCACAGTGGATCGAGTCGATGGAAGAAGTCGGACCTGGAATTTTTGACAAAAATTTTACAATTTTACGTTCATTTCGTCACAATTTTAATTTTTAGGGGTGTCGTTTATAGAAAATTGTACGAGGAAACCAATGAAACTACTTCTAAAACATCAGCATTTCATACTAATGAAGATATACGCTTTTAAAGTTTTTAAATCACGCCCAACCTTACGGAAAAAAAGGTGCTTGGTTCAAGCATGATAATTCTTGAATTCGCCACCTAGAAATTGTTTTACCTTGATTTAAGCTGAATTTTTTTGGTACAAGCAAAATAATGCTCGGGTTAAACGAGATAGTAGTTTCTATTAAACAGCAAAATTCTTGATTTAAGAAAAAATACCTCTGGATGGCAAATTTAAGATTCTTTTTTTTCTTCAGTGCTCCCCGATGGATTGGATCCACTGTGTGGCGGGGCGCCCGTGGATGGGCATTGGGCAGTTGGGCAGGTGCCTCATTAGCCGTCTTATGAGTCAATAAATTAACGGGATCAGGGCGGTTCCGTTGAGAGCGGAGGATGAAAGCTACAACCTATAATTTGCCAGCCACGAAAAGGTGTGAAACGATGTCCAAGGCGATCAATCGACTTAACCATATCCAAGTGTGCCTCGGCCATCGATAGATCACTGATCGCTCGGGCATAAATCATTCGGAGAAATTAGAAGGCACCTCGTCCGCGGTCGAATCCGAGGCGATAATATTTATTGCCTGTAACAGATGCCTATCACAGATTCGCTCTTTTTCTTCTAATCCTCTCCTTGTCTTCACCCTCAACCGCCGCCCGATGCCACGCCATCCGACAAATCATCACGCTCAACCTGGTGTCGGGGATTCGTTCGAAAAAATCGACTTCGAAATCGATCCGATTTACCGCGAGTATCCGATTTAATCGATTTGAATCGTGACAAAAACACACATACATAAAGTCGCGATTATAGCGCCGCCTCGCGCTCTGCGACGCCCAATCGCCATTGCCCCCTATCCTCCCAGAGATCATCAGGCAATTGGCACCTTCTGATCTCCTCCTCCACCCCTTGTCGCCAACCTTTCACAGGACGTCCACGCCGTCGCCTTCCGGGAGGAACCCAATCGAAGACCTGCTTGGGCAACCGATCATCTGCCATCCTTCGCACATGTCCATACCAGACCAACTGCTTGGACCTGATATCGTGCACGATGTCCTTTTCCACACCCATTATCTCGCGTACCCTTTCATTGCGGATACGCTCTCTTCTCGATATCCCAGCAGACCTTCGCCAAAAGTCCATCTCGGTTGCCCTAAGCATGTCTTCAGTTCTTTTCTTAAGTTGCCAGACCTCACTCCCGTAAGTTACGATACTCTTCACGATGACGTTGTAAATTTTCC
This sequence comes from Bemisia tabaci, assembly GCF_001854935.1. Classification (NCBI taxonomy): domain Eukaryota; kingdom Metazoa; phylum Arthropoda; class Insecta; order Hemiptera; family Aleyrodidae; genus Bemisia; species Bemisia tabaci. The sequence continues at coordinate 5,556,376 of NW_017566728.1, forward strand.
TTTTGGTCTCCTTGGAGATACTCTGGTCCCAGAGAACCCCATTTAGCATCGCGATAGCTTTCCTGCCTTGCACATTCCGATCTTTAATGGCCCGATCCAAATTTCCGTCCTTAGTTAACCGAACTCCGAGATATTTATACTCTTCACAGTCCAGGATCTTCCGGCCATCCTCCAGTTCAATGCTTTGCTGATCACCACCGATAACCAACTTCTCCGTCTTAACCACATTTACTTCCATTCCCCACTTTCGGTATACTTCCACTAGCTTCCGCGTCATGTAATTCGCATCTTCTTCGTCCTGAGCTATTACCACCTGATCATCAGCAAAGCACAGAGTATAAAGGGTGCCATCTTCACGTAGCGGGACGCCCATTCCCGAAAAGCATCTTTTCCATTCCTTTAAAACTTCTTCCAGGTACACTTTAAATAAGGTTGGCGACAAACAACACCCTTGTTTCAGTCCTTTAGTAATTAAAAACCCCAACGATAACTCCCCATGCGATTTAACCCTAGAGAAAGCCCCACCATAAAATTCCTTAATAGCACTAATTAGTCCCCCACTAAAACCCCTTTTGTTCAAGGCTTCCCAAAGTTTCATCAATGGCACACTATCGTAAGCTTTCTGGAGATCCACAAACACTAGATGTAATTCCTGGCCAACTCCCTTCTTTTTCTCTATGACGTGGATGATGGTAAATAAGTGATCAATCGTTGACCGACCGGCTCTGAAACCTGCTTGCTCTTCCGCTTCATGTTCTTTCCACTCCTCTTCAATTTTTGCTTTCAAGATTTTTCCATACACTTTGCTCAGGGTACCTGCAACCGACAGTCCTCTATAGTTATCACACTCATCTTTTCTACCCTTCTTCTTGTATATAGGTGACACCCAAGACTCTTTCCATTCTGTCGGTACCTTTCCACCGTCCAAGCAATCTTGCATCAGGTATCTCAACCGTTGAAACAGCTTGCAGGTTCCACACTTGATCAACTCAGCAGGGATATTTCCCGGACCTGGAGCTTTATCGTTCTTCAGCTCTCGTACGGCCTTTACCACGTCCTCCATATGGATCTCCAAGTTATGATTATCGTTAGTATACTCCAAGCTTACGCCTCCATCTTGAAATTCAGGTCGCCTTTCTGTCAGTAAATTTTTAAAATACCCCTCCAGTTTATCAATGGATATCGGAGATATTAAGTCACGCTTCACGCTGGTGACAAAAACTCGATTTAAAAAAATTCGAATAGAAATTTCCAGGAAGTTTGCTAATATTTTGGTCCAAAAATCGGCTCACGGCGATTTAATGCATTCGGGTGGCAAAAATTCGAACTCTCAATTTTGAGGGAAAAAGTCGATTTTCACGATTTATAAAACCCAATAAAATCGATGCTATTTAATCGATTCTTCGAGTAAACCGATAATAATCATCATCTCTATCTTAACTTGAGAGTGTTAAGCAAACCAGCGGGCTTAAACAAAACTACAGACAAAGCTATAGACAAAGAAGACAAAGGGAAAATCGAGCGTTCCTATTGGTGGAAGCGCGCGGGTGTTCTGTTCGCATCGGACACAGGAGGTCAGTAAATATTAACAATCCAACAATTCTTTCTGTAATTACTAGAATTGCAAAATATGAAGCATATGATTATCCCCTTTATTCTGTAACAACCATTCGTTTCAACTGGTAGAATCCCTCGTTTTTCCTTTGTCCATCGCTTTGTCTATCAATTTCAATAATCAACCTGCTTCATGTTTATAATGAACAGTGGCATAGGTAGAAATTTCCATGAGGGAATTTGTGGTCAAAAATTTCTCAAATGGGGGGGGGGGGCC
>NW_017566728.1:5558292-5608128 GCF_001854935.1 Bemisia tabaci
CCTCTCACTGGCTACGTCACTGACAGTGGGCTTCATTGAAGACAATGTCTCTGTTTGAATGTGGAACTTCAACCGTATGGAGCTTGGATTTTCTACAACGAACCTCACAGAATGGAATATTAAAACTGACACAAACTCTTGGGTGCCTTTGAGGAGATACCTTAGTACGTTAGAACGTTTTGTCGATCGATCAATTAATATAATTTTTGGATTTTAAGACATTTCGTAAACATTCCCGAGCATCACATTAATATGCAGTGTATCAGATACATTTTTGCACAAAGGGTTAACTTAGAAGCAACTCCGAAAGTACGTTCCAGATGAATATAGTTATCGGAAATTTCTTGCCTCTTCGATTCGCGAATTCTCCAATTTTTTGGCTACTTTCAAAATGTTTGGCTAATGTTGGCTTTCAAAAGCCTATTTCAAAATGTTTCTGGGTCAAAGTTTGTTTGCAAATACCTACCGTTACACAACGCGATGTGATGCTTGCATATTCTCATAAATGTCCTGTCGAACTACTATCAAATTCGAATCGTTCTGTAAAGTGCTAAAGAGACACTTCAAGCAATTTTGAATGCATATTTTGCAATGAGGAACTATAATTTGTAGCTCATACATAAATCAACTTAGGAAAACTAACGACACTGTGTTGTATCTATGATGAGATAAAACATGTGGTTATTTAGTGCAAAATGTGGTCAAATTGGTTGTCAGAATCCGGGGTTGCGCTACAGAGAGGTTACTCCTGCTATCGTACATTTTATCATCTTGTATCATTTCTAGAAGCCCCTCCCCATTTACCACTTACAACACAATTGATTATTAAAGGGCATTTAAAACGAAAGATTCATGTGGTTTTAGAACAAAACTGTCACAGGTGAAAGATATGATCCGTGGAACTTTTTGGGTAAAATACCAAAAGCTCAAATGAAGATTTGACGTAAAGACAGTTTACTTTTTACTAGCTTTGCGGGTCCTGCGATGGCTAAAGAAAAATACCGCCTATCTGAAAACTGATGATTCAATAGGACAAAAGAAAAAACTTCGCAGTTTTTGTAATTTTAAAGTTAGCTTTGCAATTTTTCTTATAAATTACAGTTTTATCATAGCGATTCTATACATCATTGGAAAAAACTATGAAGAGCTCGTGTATTTTATCCATTACACGGGAAAAAAACACATTGGATCTAGAGTCCAGACTCTTAAAAACATCGACAAGAAAAAATACTCTTGATTCAATCAGATTTAAGCTTAATTCAAGAACCAAGCCTCTTAATTTGAGCGGATTTCCTTTTGATTTAAACTTAAATCTGATTGAATCTAGAGTCCTTTTTCTTTTCAATGTTTTCAAGAGTCTGGACTCTAGATCATATGTGTTTTTTTTCCAGTGTAGAGTGCGGCAAAATCGCCAACGCATTTTCGCCAAAATTGACAGTTAGGCGATATTGTTCCTTAATCCTCGTCCTGCCTCACCGAGCCAATGTCTGAATTGAACGTAGGTTGATGCATATTTTTGAATGGACTTCTTTTTAACTATATTCTGTAAAAACAAATATGCTCGAATACACGCTCGAAAATTTTCTCTAAAGTGTTCTTAGGTCAGGAAGCGCAGAGCCCTAGCCCACAATTTAGAGGGACAATGTTAACAGCGTTTTAAAAGCTTAAAGGATTTTTCGGAAAATTGACAATCTTACGATAAAAAATCAGGATAGTTCACTTCATCGGCGCAATGGGCGAGGCTGGAATTAATTTTCGGAGCGAGAGAAATAAGCAATTCAACGAACACCAAGCGAGTTTCCTTACAACGCCCCGATACGACTATTCGAGCTCAACGGATATCCGTGTTGCATAAGCACAGAAGTTAAGGCGTTTTCACTCTGCGGGCACTTCACTCGTGACGCGATGACGCTGCGCGACAGCGGTTTGTACTGCGAGTGTGCAGCGACGACGTGCTGAGCATAATTTGTGGAGCATCTTTTCGTGCCTAAGAGGTATCTTCCTATAGTATTAACTAGTGAAGAATTGAAGGCGCTTCGCCATTTTGAATCCTCGCAGTTCAGCCAGCCGCGCCTCCGCGGATGAAACGACCAGGAGAGTCAAAACGCCTTCATTTCCGTGCGTATGTAATACGGACACCCTTCCGGAGGCTGAATAATGGACCACTAGACAAGGTACGAATTTCAGCATTCTGATACATGTTTCTTAATCAAAATTTCACGTAGAACACGATGCGGACAACGAAAATTACCGAAAGCAACTCCTTACGATGATATTTAATGATTCTTGATGCGTAAATTCAAACCACCCGCTCATGAAAACTCAATGCTCTACGTGATTCACATCACGCGCTAAACGTTATCATGACAGTCTCTGCGATATAAAAATCTGGCAATCTCAATCTTGACGCTTTGGCTCAGCTATAGCAAATTGCTCATAGTTTGAACAACACATGGTGGGAAATGAACATTGCTCGATTGAGAAGCTTGCTGAAACCGTTGTAGTGCTCGATTTGACTCACGTAGAGCTTTGAGTTTCTTGTGAGTGGGCAGTTCGAATTCATCGTAACCAATGTGAAATAAAACGTTAATATCTTCGTTAAGAGTTGGTTTCAGTAATTTTCGTTGCGTGAATCGTGTTCTACGCGAAATTCTGGTTAAGAAACATGTATCAGATTGCTTAAATTCATACCGTGTCAAGTGGTCCATTGCATCCAACCGTTATAATGAAAATCTGCAGTCAGTGATCGTTGCATGAGATACTAAATGAGGGTGCTTGTTTCTCTTACGCCTCAACTTAAATTCGGCGTCGCATAGTGTGCCGATGATGTAAACTTTAACTGAAATTTACCGCCCATTGTCAATTTTCTGAAAAATGCATTGATTGTTTAAATTTTTCACGTTTTCGGTCCTCAAAATCACAAAACATGCATGCATCTGAGCAAGGTTCGTAGCGTTTGCTGTAACCTTTTATTGATCACTCGTTCATTGTTTGGATTTTTCTTTCTCCGCCTGGAAAAATACTTTGAACGTTACACTTTTGAAGAACAATCCTCGAAGCTGGCCTGAAGTTCAGCGCCTAAAATTTTGGTTAAGGTTCGACAAAAATCATGTAGATGGCTCCTCTTAAGTTTTCCTGTATTAGCGCTTTCAGGACGAGTCTCAACACTGACCCTTTGCGGTATTGGGCAATGCATTTCTCACTTTTGTGGTTTGCAATTTTGGGTACCGTCCACCTTATGACACCAATAAAACCAATGAACTTTACGAATCACGGACAGTAGGTCTACTCAAAAAATGTAGATATTTTTTGAGTAGACATCACGGACAGTAACGGACGTTTTTTTCGTAAATTTTTTCGAAAATGTGAGCTAGAGATCGAGCTCATTTCCCCCTCCCCATGGTATTTTCGGAGACTAGTTCTGGCGAAATAACTGAAATTCCGATTTTTTTAAAAATCTTGACTTACCACAGATTGAAAGAATACTTGTTATTTCAATTTCTCGCGATAAAGTGCAAATAAGTTGCAATTCTTCACTACATCGCATATTACCTAACATAAAATGTGTAAATCTTGACCAAATTATGTAAAATTATTGCGATTTCATGGTGAAAAAAATGCAATTTTATTGAACCGAAATTTGATTTCAATAGTTTTATTGCACTGCGATTATACATGGAGCTAACACCGAAATCCAAGAAAGTCAAAAGACATGGTTTAGTAGTTCTATACCACTCATATTTGACAACTATGCTGTTAATTTTTTATTCTCATCTATTTACCATTCACCCAACTCTTCTGGAAATAATTTCCGATTTCCGTAAACTCTTCACCTGGCGGTGGGGCCGACGACACGAGCCCGTAAAACAAGGTATAAAAAAGTTTGTCGAAACACGAAAAAAGCCGCGCGCCGACGGAAGTTGCGTAGCGTGTAATTTCTGCGCGACCATCATAAATATCTCTCGATCATTGTTTAATTTGAATAAATGGTCTTTAAAATCGTCATTGGTAATAATTTAAAGCGGGATTATTCACCTTAAAGACTCACTGACGCAGCCTTCCTGGGTCTCAACTCTCACGAACTGGCCGCCCCGCTAATTATACGAGGAGAAATATTCCCCTCCCCTTCCAGCGGCTGGTAATTAATTGATATCCCAATACTGTTATTAAAGTGTTCGAACAAATTTTATTTGCTTGTCTACTCGAGTCATTCGAAATTTTACATATTTTCCCCTTGTTTTTGAAATGTTGAGTTTTTTTGTGTAGGTTCGATTTTTTATTCCCCTCGGCACAGCTAATATTTCGTACCAACATACTTTCTTCGTTCGAGCACATGATGCAGTAATGACACAAGGATAGAATTTTTTTTCTCAGGAGAAGACATTGGATACCGATTAAAGATTCTAGATTGCTCTATGAGCAGATGAGAGCATCACTAACACGGCACAGATAATGAAGTCATTCAGGTAATATCGCTTGCAAACTTATCTGAATACCTTTATCATTATTATGTACTGCCCCCCCCCCCCCAAAAAAAATCCCTCGATATTGTCCGCGGCTAGAGGGGATATGTCTTTGCGGTAAAATTTTTTAACATTTTGTCCAAATCGCATCACAAGTTTTTAATATTCTGAGGTCCAAATCAAGCACTCTCATTTTAGTCTTTTCTAATTTCACCTAATTTTTTCGTCAATTTTACCTCGTAATTTTCAATGAACGGATTATCTGCGTAATGTCTAGTAAAAGTCCCTCACTTTAACGCAAAGAGCTTTTCTACAAAAATTAGATCGATTGGAGCATTTTTAAGGTTCCGAAATTGATTGCAATATTTAAGAATTCAATTTTCTGAGAATCGCAGCTCTAGGAAACTGTTGATATTCTTAGCCGATTTTGCTTATAAAAAAACGGCTAGGGTCCATCACAATATTAGGGTTTTTTTTTAAGCCAATGAAAAAGCCCGAGAAATAATTTTAATTTCCTGAGGTTCCGAAAACACATTATCGACTTGAACTGAAATTGTGATTTCGGGCAACTAGGCAGGTCCTTTATGGAATGAACGCGTGGGGTAAGAAGTCTGAAAATGTTTAAATTGCATAAAATTTTAGAATAATTTCACGTGATTAGCACAGTTTTCCTCGAAAAAATTTCTGAATACTCCTATATTTTATACTTCAATGTAACCACATTCGAAACTGTAATTGATCGTACTCATTGGAAATCGCGTTTTTTGTCGATCGCATTGGCAAACGAAGCACAAAGGCTTGCTACTGATGATCTGAAAATTCGCCTACGGACACAACTTTTGGCGTAATCTTACGTGGTGAGCACAGTTTTCCCCTAATTATTTACAAACCATTTTCCCTTTGCACTATTGTCACATTCGCAGATGTAACGAGTCGCACTCGTTGGAAAATGTGTTTTCTGTCGATCAAAGTTACAGGCAAAAAACAAATGTCTGCCACCAAAGATCTAAAAATCTCTGGTGCGGTCTCAATCTCAGCATGAGCGAATGTTTAAATAATGAGGTCTCTATGCGTAAGCAACTCGCGCCTACTTTTTTGCGTTGCATTAAAGTCTCTAAACTGATTCCTGCATTTTGCCGTCTTGGTGATCTCTTATATGGTTCAGCACCATCAAATTTTTAAGGTATGGGACCTGAGGAGCGTCTTTCCGCGGCACCCGACAACGCCGCACAGTAGATTGAGTCAAAAGGAGAGGTCGGACAAAATTTGCAAGCTTCAAACGCTTTATAACTCCGTCAATACAAAACTTTGAGGTTCTAAAAGTGGTTCTATTGGTTTCCTCGTAAAATTTTCTACTCTGAGCATTCCTTGAAATGTAAAATGTGAAGAAATTAACACCAAAATTTGCAGTTGTTGTCAAAAATGTAATGTCCGACCTCTCTAATTGACTCGATCCACTGTGCGCCGCGTCATCGGAAAACGCTATAATCGAAGCGAGGACAGGAGGACGCTTAGATTTTGTTGCGCGGCACTGTACAGGTAGAGTATGTGGGTTTTTCCCGCTGCTCTTCACCGTCAGATCTCGAAATTTTGTTGAGTTGCATTGTCATTATCAGTGTCAATAGAGGCCGCAATATTTCCAATCACTCATAAAAAAATCGGAGAAAACTTACAAGAAAATCATTTCTCTGTCCATCTGTAATATTGAGATAGTATGCAAAAGATCAACCAGTTTGCTTTATGATGCGCTCTCAAGCTCCATGTTTGAGGACAAGGACTTACTGCCGTTTTCTAGCAAATTACATAAAATCCTGCCTGAATACTGAATACTTACACATAAATTACTGTTCTTCGAGAACCCATTCATCAAGTGTAGGGGAATGTGCTCTTTCAATGAAATCATTCTGTCCGAGAATTTTAAAACAAGATTTTACTGTCACCGCGTTTGACAAAACGCCTTCAATATTCACGAGTAGGCAATTTCTTGACCTTGGAGCACGTTGATTTGTATCTATTTCGCCGTGTCGTTTCGCCAGTTGAATGCAGGCCTAAGTGCATTTTATGATGGTGCCAAGCAAGCTTGATGTTTGCAGATGACACACTCCTGTTTTCTGGGAAGTGACATCAATTTCCATCCTTAGCGCCCTCGACGAACCTTTTATGAAAAATGTGTGCAGAAAATATACCTTACATCTTCCAGATCTAAAGTAAACGGGGGAGGAAACACTCGGATTTTTCTAGCAGTTCAAATTTTTTTTAAAGCATCTACTCACGTGCATTGAAAGATCAGTGGTTCCTAAGTTACTTTATACTACACATGAGTGGATTTTTATTTTATTTTTTCCTCTTTACCGTTTTTCATTGAAAATTTTAAAGTGTTTGATCTGCCAAACAATCAATGTTATATTAATTTGAATAAGTGTGTCATTTCTGTTTTATGATTGAAATCAAGCGATTTCAAGCTCCAAGTAATCTCACCCGTTCGTAAGTATACATGCAGTGAATCCCCTGTGAAACATAGTCGTCGTTTTATAATTTCTCAGGTGACATTTTTCATTGTCACAACGAAGGGTTACATTAATTAGAGCAAGGCCTGCTTTCAAAACGTAATTAACTTACTACTAGCAGTCTTCCCGCTCCAATCCTCTTTTGAAATTGACATCAATCTGTTTTGGATATAATTACCCACGCACTGCAGTTACGTAAAAACTCGGAGTGTCATTGTTTCGCCCGAGCAACAAATTTTCCCCGCCTATAGACGACGAAGAGTTGAACGTTGAGAATTTGGGGGGGCCCCCCAGTCTCTCTATGTAAAAGAGCTAGCCGTTCTCCAACTCGAAAACATCAGGGTCAGCGGGAAGGCCTCGACACTTTTAGATCCCAACAACAATGATTTTGTAAAAACAATTAGTGATAATAGGCAGGGGGACTCGTCACAAAAATTAAGTATTTATTGTGTGATAAAGAGGATAATGGAGTGGTTAATGAATTGTCGGGGTGCGGTGCCAGGTTTCCGGTGTTCGGTGGCTCTCACCGTTCATCGGGTTTTTTCTCGGGATTCGGGAAACGGGCAGCGGCAGCAGGAAGAGGCGCATCCCATAAATCATGAGCGTGTTTTTTTTTAATTCATCGCCAAGAAGCGAGAACAGGAATAGGTCTGGATAGCCGATAGGCGCTCGCCCTGTGTGTTTTTTTTTTTTTTTTTTTTTTTTTTTTTTTTTGTTGCGCCTTGAATTGTCATCGCGTCGGTGGCTGCTGTCGCTCGTCCGCACCCGTATCCGTTGACAATATTGACGCAAGTCTGCCCACACTTAAGTCACACCAAAGTCTTTTGGTAATACAGGCTGCTCCATAAGCCCGCGTTGATTTTCCGAGTCCTCACTGGAAAAAAAAAAAAAAAAAAAAAAAANAAAAAAAAAAAAAAAAAAAAAAAAAAACACATTCGATCCAGAGTCCAGACTCTTAAAAACATCGACAAGAAAAAATACTCTTTTGATTCAATCAGATTTAAGCTTAAATCAATAACCAAGCCTTTTAATTTGAGCGGATTTCCTTTTGATCTAAGCTTAAATCTGATTGAATCAAGAGTCCTTTTTCTTGTCGATGTTTTTAAGAGTCTGGACTCTAGATCCAATGTGTTTTTTTCCAGTGTATCCAAGCTTTTTTAATAATAATGCTTGATTTAAAAATCAAATCTCCAGCTTTTCAAAAGGATTCTTTTTTGCATGCTTGAAAATCAGACCTTCTGAGAAGTTCACCAAGCACAAGCTTTACCATCACTTACAAATTATCTAAAATTGTGATAAAAATGTAATCATCCGTGTACTCTAAACCATATTTTTATAAGAATAAAAATAAGTAAAGAACCAAGCCCCTTAATTTGAGCGGATTTCCTTTTGATCTAAGCTTAAATCTGCTTGAATCAAGAGTCCTTTTTCTTGTCAATGTTTTCAAGAGTCTGGACTCTAGATCCAATGTGTTTTTTTTTCCAGTACTGAATATTTCGCATGAGTCAAGAATTTCTGATTCAAGCACTCCTATGTAAAATGTTGCTAGAAACACGATAATGCCACTGGTTTTCTCTGAAATCAACTCCCAAGCTCAAAAAAAGCTCTCGAGAAAAGTTGAGGCCGCAAGGGGATATCCCACGCTATTCTGAGAGTCCACTCCACATCTATGTCGAGTCAAATTCTCCATGCAAAGGTAAGGAGCAAATACACTAACAGGGTTGCCCTTTTTGTTTGATGACTTCAAAAGTGAATACACGGCAACCTTGCTAATGCGGTTGCTCCTTATCATGGAGAGTTAGATATGATATAAAGATGGACTCTCAGGATAACACGGGTTATACTCTCCATTACGGCCTCAATTTTGAGAGCTTTTTTTGAGCTTTGGAGTTCATCTCAGAGAAAACCAGTGGCACCATCATGTTTCTCGCAAAATTTTACAAAAGAAAAAGTACTTACATCAGAAGTCCCCCGCACAGGTGCAATAAGAGCTCCATTTTGGATCATACTCGGCCCAATGGATATTTCGAAGCGAACCAGATCCATATACTTACGAGTTTTGAAAAGAGACTTTGGGTCGAATTCATAGTCTTTCTTAAAACTGCTCCTTTCCACATGAGGTTTTATGGTTCACACTGTGATTAAGAGAGACAATATTTGCAGATCCTGATTAAAATCTAGCTTATTATAACTCCGAAAGTAGATCCTCACAAGGAATTACAATGATTGGCCACAACAAAAAATCTATAATTCGTATCCATTCAAGTTTCGTAAAATTTTTGACAGTTGAAAAGCGCAGCGGATGAGGCCATACTCCGTGTTTTTAGAATGCCGATATTTTCGTTAATATTTGAGGTACTCGCGTCCGAGACTAGTGCTACCGTCCCAATGAACCAGAGATGGTAGAACTGGCCTTTGCTAGACTCCTGTAAAGGAGGCAAAACAGGGACCCGGATCTATGGAGGTGCCTGTAGCCTGGCTATGGCCAGAGATTGGAAACAGCTAGTGAAACACAAAGCGTCCTAATTGGAGTGAACACTTCCTTTGTCGCGGGAGTTTTCACTAATTAACATCGGTTCATGCAAATACGCATACATTACAAGATTACCTCGGCCTGCCTCGCTGCCTCGCACGGTGTCGCGCCTCGCCATCCGTGTCTTGGTGCTCAAAGCTCCCGGGAGTCGGGGCCCCAGTGGCGTGGCGTGCTTTGCGATATATCGATCGATCTACCCTTCAAACCTATTAAAATAAATCGATAAATGGGGTGTTCGCAGCGAACACCCTGATAGTCGATTCTTTACCATAGCTTCAAATGGGAAAATATCGATAATCGATCAATTACGCCACGCCACTGCGGGGCCCGGACCCTGGCTTCGGCTAGAGTACCTGTATAGCGAGAGTATGGACAGATCGCTTCATGGAGGGCTTAGGGCCCAAAAGTGCAGCCACCCTTTTAACCAACTTCTAACGCACAAAATTTCACTGCCAGTCTGCAGATTCCAATTCTAACCATGATGGCCAAGAATGTACAGAAATGAGCGTTCTTCCGTGAAATTGAGTAAATTTATGCAAAAACTGAGTCAAACACGTGCTTAATAAACGACGGTTCGTAACAATAGTATTAGTAAATCGTTCTGGATAATTGAAATTCATAGGTTGGCTGCATTTCTGGGCCCTAATTTTATTCGTAGAAGCATCGGTGAAGGCCTGATGGATTTTCGGAGTTTCACATCTGTCCATACTCTCGCTATACAGGTACTCTAGCTTCGGCGTGACCGCTGTCACCTGACGCGCGGGAGTCCAGGACACGCCTCCCGGTCCCTGCCTCCCCCTCCCCCTCCCCGGGAACCATCAGGCGACCATTTTACCCCCCTCCCTCTCGAGGCTCACCACCCACGTTCCATGCTTGTTGGTGCTGCTGCTGGTGTCGCTCACTTTCTTCGCTTTCGTGCAACCCTCTCTTTGTTTCTTTGTCTCTCTCTTTGCCTTTTCACACGGACTCGTATGCAGCCCCGAGGAGCGAAGACAATCGCCCAAATTTGAGTGGGAGCTTCATATTCAGTAGGCCTCTTGTGCCTGTGAACGTACCCATGTCCACCATACTCAGCTTTGACAGGGGAGGACAGGTGTTCCCAGCAGCCACTGCTAAATGCTCTTTCAAGTCTGTCGTCCCTCTTCATCACACTTTCCACCCGTATAAGACCAATATGAATTAGACGTATTAATGATGCTGAAAGGGACGATCCAAAATTAACCAATAAGGAACTTTGTGCATAGGATGTTCATTTTGATTTGATCCATCCGTAAATATTTCCTCTCATTAAAATATCGAAAAAGTTTTACGGCATATCGGTCCCGTATGAACTTTTGAAAAGTTTTGAAATTCAAATAAACAGCCATTCTCGTATGTAACGCTCGAGGCGAACGGATATTTTCAGACACAACCTTGGATTTCTTGGCGATGAGCGTTTAAATTTATTACTACTGGTTTAAAGCTGAACTACTCAGCTGGTACTGTTTTTCCTAATTTTTGTTCAATTCATCCCCCAATTCCTTACCTACATTCCCTCTCTCATTCCCTTGGTACACTGTCGTCCATTTAGTTCCTTGGTCGATTCTGGTTTATACGCCTTACAACCGGCGAAAGTGCAATCCTTTTGCCCGTTTGTGACATTTATGATGCCTAAAAAGGGAAGTCAATCAGAAATGGATTCCAGATGGCGCTACTCTGAGGAGAGAGGGACTCAACTTTGAACTAAGTGCACTTTCTTCTAAAAAATTCAATATAAAAAGTATTGAACGAGCTCATTGCGTCATGATTGATTTGACTCCTACTGAAGGAAGAAAGGAAAGGTTTGGACGTGCTTCATTATTTCCTCTCAGCAGGCTGATTATGGAAATTTATAGACAAAGCTATAGACATAAAATACAGAGGGAAAATGGAGAAAATCCTGTCGATGGAAGTGGGTAGTTGAGATGGGCAAAGGAGGTGGTAGGTATGTAATAGACTGACTAACAGCAACCGACGATAGGCTCTACAGTTGGTCCATCATTCCCCCCTTTGTTTGTAAGAACCCCTCCTATTCGTCGAAACGGGTGGCTGTTATAGACTATGGAGGAAAATGATAGACTAAGTATAGGGTCTCTCGTGCATGGGTTGCCTTTTAGATAGTCTATATTACCTGCTTCCTTTGTCTTCTGCAGCCACCCGCTTCCAATAGGATCGCTCCATACTCCGCGTGTCTTCTTTCTCTATCGCTTTGTCAATCAATTTCAATAATCAGTTCGCAGCTCTTGGGTGCTGTATGCAAACTGGGGCGGGGTGTTTAGGCTCAAGTTTCTAGCGGGAGAGTCACCGACTCGGCGGGCGACCGAGGTTCTCTGGTCGTTTCCATTCCAAATGACTTTTCATAAGTAAAAGGTATCCGTAGTGACAAAACTCAACGCCGCACCACGGCACGGCGGTGACAATGATGGCCCCGGAGATAAGCGCGAGCGGACATTCTGTTCGTTGGAGGAGCTCGTTGAGGTGGCAGCGATCGCTCATGAGAAGGGACGGACCGAAAACGGTAGCCGCGACTTCACCGATCACCGGACAGCCACACCGGTCTCCATCCCGATGGCTCCTCAGGAAAATCGAAAGATGAAACCCCTTTGAAAGTGAGCAGCCTCCAATCGGACGTGTCTTCATCGGCTTGTCACCGGGGCGTTGTTTACCAACCGAGGTTGCCTCATCTCTTCGAACAATATTTGGATAGCGTTTACCTAGAGCACCTATCCTGCCTTGCTGAGGAAAAACGCCGTATGAACCTCAGGCGTTGCCAAATTTTCTCTGATACAACACGAATTTCCTGGTAAACTTGAGATTATTTTTCATCCAATTTTTCAGATAATTTCTCTGGTAAAAATTGGCAGTAGAATGTGTGTTCCAAAATACTATAGACCTGAAGACGGCTGTAAGATTTCCAATAGCTTCTGTAGCCGGCTGTACAGTTCCTTATAGCCTTTTATAGCCGCTGGCGATTAAGCAGCAGCCAGACGATAAAGTTTATGCTAAACGTTACTAAATACGGATACTAGGACTTAGTTAGATTTTGGACTACCGTTCTCTTTTTGTGCCGTAGTATCTTGATTCATTTTGCGAGGAGAGCTCCGTACTTTTGAAGGATGCCTGTCATTCTTAATATGTTGGAGAGCCTTCAATTTCTTATGATACTGTGCAATACCTCTGGTGTGAAACAGTTGCCTCAGACGCCGTGGCACGCTGCGGCGCGGCGGGCGGGCAGAGAGCGCGAAACGCGCATATGGGCGCCTACAAACCTAACAGGGATACTTCACGCATTGCGCAATGCGTGAAGTATCCCTGTTAGGTTTGTAGGCGCCAGTGCGTCGCCGCTTCGCTTTGTGTTAGGCTCTAATATTTCATCTCGCGGAGTCAGCGTTTTTCAACTCATGATTTTGAAATGTTTGCACACTCTGTATGACCTATTCTCATTTTAATTGATGGAAAAAAAAATATGTTTTAAAGGAAAATATAATGTGTGTTTTGTAAATATAAAGGTAGTTCCGTATCAAACTTAATGGTTTCCAAAGCACACGAATTTCTACACAATTTCTTATAGCCTTTTATAGCCAATGGCGATAAAGTGTAAAGCCCGGCGATAGGAACTACAGCCCGACTGTATACTTTTTTATAGCTTCGTATAGCCCGGCTATTTGATTTGCTCCGCTTTCTACAGCCAGCTATATGAAGGCGCTTTTTGCCCCTTATTTTGATGTATCAACTGTCAACCCCTCGTCGATGTGTTATATCGGCATTCTAACTTGACTGATGATATGAAAATAGTATATTTTCCAATTCTTTACCATTTTGATTGATGTAATTTGGTGTCTACCTTTGATTATGCCCTAATTTTGCCAGAAAGGATCTTGAGAGTCTGGCTGGCCCTTTGAAGTTCGGATCTCCAGATAATTATATTCGAGTTTCAAGAACTTCTATCCTTGAGCTCCTTTCCGCCATCAACCTCACTCCGTCCTCCCCATAAAAAAATTCCTATTGATACCAACGACCCCCAAGATTCCCCAAGATTTGTGGTTTGAAAGAGAGCAGTGGAGGTTAGGAGTCGTAGAGCGCAAGGGAGTGCTGTTAAGCGACTTATATGTATGTATGTATACCAACGACGAGGGGAAAAATTGAGCAAACGAGGATTCTTCAATCGCATCAACTTCGCGCTTCTAGTAGAAAAGGTTGATATTTAACAGCCAGCAGCTGTGGCTTAAATACGGTTAATTCAAAACGCTTAGGGCTGAAAGCTTAAGGCTTGGGGAGCATGTTTTTCTAAGGCCATATATAGAATTACATAAAAAAAGCCATACATGCATGGAGTGTGCACGTCTAAAGCAAAAAATAAGTCTCGGAATAAGATATCTTCTCGCAGAGCGCGTTTTTTATTCATCTGCACCGCGAGTGACTTCCCGTTGGTTTTGGTGAGCTTTAATCCTGACAACATTTCTCCTCGAATCAGACATGAGACAACGCTGGTGAGTGGTGATGGACGACGGCAAATCTGCTGCGCTGAGGAAGAACACCGTATGAACATTCAAGAGTTGCCAGATTTGCTTACATAAAATTTTCATTTTTGAGGAAAGTTATGACTATTTTTCCTTGAGATTTTCAGGACATTTCGGTGGAATTGCGAACAAAATTATGTGAAAACGTGGATGAAAATATTCATAAAACCAGGAAATTCGCGTTTTATCAAAGGAAATTTGGCAACACCTAAAGGTTCATATGGCGTTCTTCCTTAGTATGGCAGAAATGCTCACCAGGGCTCGAGGCAAGAGCCGTGGCCGCCAGTGGCGTGGCGTGCTTTGCGATATATCGGTTGTTATGCCATTTAAACTTATGGAAAAGGATCGATAGTCAGGGTGTCCGCAGCGAACACCTTAATAATCGATTCTTTACCATAGGTTTAAATGGCAGAACAATCGATTTATCGGAAAGCACGCCATGCCACTGGTGGCCGCCAGGTCGGACACGGCTGTCAAAGCACGCCGTTCGACCGGAGACTCGCGCATACGTCTCACGGGGTAGATCGATCGCCTCGAAAACTCGTGGGAATCCGAGGTATCGAACCATCGGCCGAACGCGTCGAGAGACATGACTGCTACCGAAGGGAAGAGGCGATAACGAAGTCATCCGGGATCTGGGGGCTGGAGAATCGTCGCGCTAAACCGTATTCAAATTCCTCTCTGGTTGCGATGCCTTTGTCATCCACCCCGCCGCGCCAGGGCAAAACGTCCTATGAACATTCCACCACCGCCAGATTTTCAACTATATATAATAAATTTTTCGAAGAAGCTATAAATGTTTTCCCTTGAGATTCTTGGAGTTGGCAGATTAAATTGGGCAGAAAATCCTTGGAGAAAATTGAGGAGGGAAGTTGGACTGAGTTAAGCAGAAAGGAACCAACCCACATTTTGGAAAAAATTGAGTTATGAATGGTTTTGAACTCAACCACTTCTCTTCTATCTATCGCCAAAAATTCAAAGTTTTCGTTGGAGCAAATTTTGCAGAAATTGAACTTGAAGATTAACTTTTACATTGAGTCTTATGCAGGAGCTAAACTTTAAGCCTCTTTTTCTCGGTTCGATCCCGATGTGGCTTGGTTCCTTCCTGTTCAACTCCGTCCAATTTATCGGTTTCCAAGGAAACTTGAATTCTATCGGAGGGAGTTCGGCAAGGTAGGAATGTAGATACGGCGCTCTCGCTGAGGACGGACTACTGCCGTGCTAAAGAAGAACGTCGTATTAACATTCGAGGGTTGCCAAATTTCCTTCGATAAAACGTTTATTTTTGACGAAAGTCATGAATATTTTCCGTTTATATTTTCAGAATCTTCAGGTAAAACTGCGCGAACTAAATTATTTGAAAAATCTGGAGGAAAATATTGATAAATCTACCAGGAAATTTTCGTTTTATCAAAGGTGATTTGGCAACGCCTGAAGGTTCATACGGCGTTTTTCCTCAGCACGGCGGAGTATCGGAGGGTGCTGGGTGCGGCAACGACGGCGAGGGGGACTGGTTTCCTGGTGGCTGGTCGAGGTGAACAAAGGACCACGGGAGATGGACTTGAACTGATTCCGAGTGACGGATTTGATGTTGAGTCGCGGCAAACATTATTGATCATAAAATCTTAAAGACCAGCCAAGGAACATTCCTAATCCTCCGGTGTGAGCCGCGCCGGGCGCCCGGCCTGCGGCCGCCGGGGCTCACCCCGGGATTCCTCGGTAATTATAATTTATTTAATAAACTCTATTTTTCCCCCGGCTCGGCGGCGCGCGCGCTCGCGAGAGCTTCGCTTTATTTACACTCAGTGGAGCAGCGATTATTTAGAATATTTTCAAAGTCATTGGTCATAAGCTACTGTACAGCGGCTGCGGGATTAGCGCGGTGCGCTGCCCGCAGAAGATCCTATCAGCTATCGTGTTAATTTCACCCGATGGCTTCTCCTACCGCGCTTTCATGCCGCCGTCCTCCTCTCCTAGCCGAGACTCTTGAGTCACCCTCTCTGCATATATTGCCTAGAGTCCCTTTATACTGAGAGTCAAGACAATGTGAATCCATTTCTGATTGGTTCCCCTATTTTAGGCTAGAGTCCCTTTATACCCAGAGTTAAGACAACTCGATTATCAGCTGACTGGCAGCCGGCCTTGGCTGGCCAAGGAGGCCGAAACGAGTGCACCCAAACGAACGATATTGAGGGATAAGGATCAGGAATCCTGCGATGTCTGCCACACAAGAACAACAACATCAACAAATTGATCAATTAAAAAGAAAATGCGATTGGTTTGTGAATAATTTCTTAATCTATTTTCATTTTGGACCGATGGAAATAACAATTTACTCTTGATAAACCACAATTAGGTAATATTTTCATTATTCTTGTTCACATTCGAGGTACTGCCATCTTGGTGCACTCGTTTCGGCCTCCATGAGCGAGAACCAATCAGAATTGGATTTTTTTTTAGGCCACTTTCAGCCCAACCAAAAGTGAGTTGTCTTAACTCTGGGTATAAAGGGACTCTATTTTAGGCCTTCACAGTGTCACAAACGGGAATAAAGATCACATTTTCACCGATTCCAAAGCTTATAATCTGGAATGGACCAGGGAATTACGGGTTCGGCAAGGAACAAACGGAATGAGAGAGGGAACGGAGAAAGGAATTTGAGAATGGGCCGATCAAAGATCACAAAAAACGTTCAATTTCTGTAATCTTTATTCCTGTATGTGACTCCATGAGGGGGTGTTGTCTCGACTCTCAGTATAAAAGGACTCTAATAATGCCGTGCTGAGGAAGAACGCCGTATGAGCCTTCAGACGTTGCAATATTTCCTTCAAGAAAAACCGAATTTCCTGAGAAAATTGTGAATTTTCCCCGCAAATTTTTCAGTCGATTTAGTCTAAAATATCTGAAAATTTCAAGGGGAAAATATGCTTAACTTTCTTTAAAAATACATATTTTATTCGGGGAAATTTGGCAACTCTCGAATGTTCATATGGCGTTTTTCCTTAACGCGGCGATGAGGGTTTCTTCTTCTAACCACCATTTTCTAGACATCGAAGCGACACGCTAGTGACTAACTGGATTACATTTTGCAATAAGGAACCACTATCGCTGGCTCTCCCATAAAAGCACCTTTCTGCATAGAGAAACCAATGGCATATATGTTGTTTCTAAAATGAACCAGAAATAGTGGCTCCTTATTGCAAAATGTGTTCCAATTGTAGCACAGTCTTGACACTTCGTTGTCTCCTTCGCGAAGGAACGTAACTCCACTCCAAGGTTGCAAAATTGACTCGAACAATTCATTTTTTATGGGAAGCAACCCGTTTAATTTTCATCAAAAATTTTTTGTGTTTGCAAGAGGTCAGAAGAACAATTAGTGATATTTTCGGTCGGAAATTTTCCGAATTCTCCCGGTAAAAATCCCATTTGCACGGAAAAATCTGGCATCATCGAAGTGTAGTTATATTATTTTGTGAGAGAAACGATGACTTTACTGTATACTGTGGACACTTCATACTACAGTCTTGAGAGCTATGTATTAGTGTTGCTTGAGTCTTTCCAAGTGAAGGGATGAGAGCCAGACAAACTTCCTTGCATTGCAACTTTTCGCAGTTTCATCTGACAACTTTTTTCCTCACAATATATCGTATGCATTTTTCACATCGAAAACAGGAAATGTTCGTCAAGTTGCAAAGGGAATCCACAAAAATTTCGAAAGAAAATTTGCAATCGTGTTTGAGAATATGAGTGAATTATCCTATGAAACTTTTGCGGGTACAATGTTATCGTTCCCAACAAACTATTATATTATAATGATGTATCGAATTCGAATGAAAAGTAACCAAGGTGCGGTATTATAAGCTTTTTGTGAAGATAAAATATTGCGGTGCCTCACTAGCAACGCGCGCACAACAAGTAAAATAAATAGAACTTACCTGGTGATATTTCCTCATTATTTAAAATGTTTCAGGTAAACTTGGTTGATGGATAGATGCATAGCAGGCCACGAGAGTTTTTTTTTATATGAGCGTGATAGATGGCATTACACGCCAGTGACTGGTGCATTTGGATCAGTCATAGTGGAGGCTATACTCAGGGTGAAGTGATGTATGCGCATTAGCCGGCTCAGTCAGGGGGTAGTCGCTGGCATCGTTGTCAGATGTTGGAGAATAATCAGCAATTTTCCCCTCAAAAGTCTATGTAAAGCAACTGCAGTTTTTCGCACAATCTAGCAACTTTGGTTGTCAGACGCAAGGGTACACGGCTATGACCCATTCATCAGCGCTGTCCAGCTAAGAACATGGTATGAACCTTTGAATTCTGTCAAATTTCCCCGTATACAATATCCATTTTTCAGGGCCGGATTTAGGGGGTGGCCACATGGGCCGCGGCCCACGGCGGCAATTTTAGGGGGCGGCAAATTTTGCAATTTTTTAAATGTAAGTATTAAAAAAAATTGGATTCAGAAAAAAATTACAAGCAAGAAAAAGCGACAAAATCTCTCATTTCCAGAGAGTATAGAAAATTCTAGTTTTGTCGTCTTTCGGTGATATAAGAGACAGAACCTTTAATGAGTAGAGTATGGAACGACGCGGCGCAGAGAGCAATGATGACGAGGACTGGAGATGAAAAGGAGAAGCCCTCCCTCGGCGCAGCGGTCGGCATTTAACACACATCAGCGCCTACAAAACTGCATGAATACTTCACGCATTGCGTCAAACACAATGCGGTGAGCATCTTTCGGCAACAAAAATATTTGTCTTGAGTTAACTTCTTCAACTACTGTGCAGTTTAGCGTGGGTCTTGATTATTTTCATTTTTCGAGTTGGTGCGTTTTCGTTCTCACTGATTCAATTTATTACAGTTTTTAGATCTTTTGAAAAGTGATTTGTAAAAGTTCATGCCCTCTAGGGCGATCAAATGTTCGAAAAATGATAATGCTCCCGTTGTGACGTGGAAGCACATCGAGGCAAGATTCGGAATAAGCAAATCGCCGCGGGAATCTCAGGAGCTTCACCCCCAGCTGGATGATCGATAATTCCGGAATCCATCATCGGCCGGAATCCGGGGCGAACCGAAAAGAGATTGAGACATCGCGGCCCGGAGACACGCGTCGGGGAGGAGGGGTTGAAAAAGCTTCGCGATGTGGGATACGATGAACTCGTTATCCACACACGACTTGCAATACGAGGTGGTTGTTTTATGTATTCAAAACACGGGTTCAGCTCTTCCGTCACTCATCGAGAGCGCGTCATTTTTTCCCCGACTAAAGGAAAGAACCATCAGTGATTCGGACGTATTTCTGTCAAACGGAACTATGTGCATTGTGACGTGAGCCCTGATATGCATATATTCTTATGGGTCTCAGGGCTCATGTCTCGGTGCACATAGTTCCGTTTGACAGAAATACATCCATTTGATTAATCTGCCGAGTGATTAATTGACACCTCCCTCGCCTGCCATGCTGTCGTGATAGCGAAGAGAGCAATAAATGGATTTCTGTATGAGCCATGATTAGCACAGGCTTTTATGGGTCTCGAGGTTCATCCCAGCACGCACTTACTGCCCTTTTCGCTATCAGAGCACTCCTTGGGCAGGTTACTCTGCTTCGCTGGAAGTTCATCGCCGTTCTGTCGAATACCGTGCTCCTTTCGAACCGTTGATCGTTCCCAACGGATTTATTACGGATGAAGATAAGTACCTGTAAGACTTCAACTCGTCCATACATAGGGTGTTTATTAATTCATGCCTCAACCTAAAAAAGTATCTTCTTTGAGCTTGTGCAAAATATTATTTGGTCAAAAGTATTTTCTTAGCTTACTTAGGGTCGAGGTGCATTCGACCTGACCGTCCAGGTTTTCATCAAAATACTCGGTGGTAGTACACGTTAAATTATTTAGCTCGAGGTACTTATTTTCGAGAGGAATTTTCATTACTTGAAGGACGCATCTCGCAGTTTGTTCATTGTTTTTTTTTTGTATCTTCCTCACACTCCTATCTGCGAGGGGAAAAAACCGAAGTCAAATTGAATGAAGTCTAGAAATGTAAAAAATAAGTAAAGCGTAACAAAAATTTGAATGACCAAAGTAATACCCCAGAAGGTAGAGGGTAGTGCCAATCGGCATCAAATAGAAATGATAACATAATCTTGTATCAAGTACACATTATAGGATGCATTATAAACGGATAAACCAAAAGGAGCTTATACCTAGAGAGAAAAAATGCGGAAAATGCCAGAGTATAATGCGCATACTGTTATCCTTATAGAACTATAATATGTATAGATCGGATTGTATATTTAAATAGAAACAGACGCTGAATTGGAGAAAAAAAATTAAATTCGTGTGTGAATTAACTGCACGATGGAAGAGGGTAGAGTTGAGAGGTTAGAGCTTCAATCTTCTCTATCCCGAACTTATCGCACAAACCATTCACCACCAATTTTCAGTTTATTCCAGCAAAAATTGTATTCAACTTCCTTCAGAGCATCCCCTCAATATTTCCTAAAAACTCCTTAAGTTCTTGGAAAAACGGATATAATTCAATAGAATTTTGAGTTCATGATTTTTCTTCCCTCCTCTCCATTTTACGTTTTGTCTTAGGCTTGGTCATAAGAGATGTAGGTATATAGGTGGCTCTAGGGACGAGAACGCATGGGACACTCTGTAACTGGGTATGGATTCCATCGCTTACGAGGAGCAATTCGTCTTTGCGCCTCGAGGGGTCGCCACGGGAGCAACACCGCTGATCCAGAAGCTTGAGGCCAATCGGTAACTACGAACTTCGGTCTTCGAACCCGACCCCCCAACTTACCGAATTCAAATCCGCCCATTTACCCCCGCTGTTTTTAAACCATCACTCTGCGTCTCCGCAACCCTAATTTCCCTCGATTTACATCCCGGCGGGGTCGACGCTGAGACTCCGGGAACTGGAGAGATTTTATCCTTTTCAGGGTTGCTCCTTTGACCCAGTTAGCGGAGAAAGTTATTGGCTGTGACGCTCGTGATATTTTAGGGAGGTATGATGATGCTCCAAGTGCAGTCTTCTCATATTATGGGTTCGAATACGGCCGCTCACGAGTAAAGAGATCTAAGTATTGAAGATATAAATCGAACACTGCACTGTTGAAGTAATATTCTGATCTTTTTATTGATGATAAGTCGAGTCAACCGACTCATAGATTGGGTCAAAGGTCAAATGAGACTTAGACTTAAAGGCAATCAAAGTAACTGGGAGTCAATTAAAGTTATGATTTGAATTAAAGTCAATTAATATAAATCTTTGATAAATATTTAAGTGTCAGCACTTTCTCAAGATTTTTTCAAAAACATATTTAAATTACTTTTAAAATATTTTTTAAAAAATAGTTTTACAAAAACATTATAATAATACAATATTAACACGCTGAACCCAAAATTAATGCAACTATAACTGCCGTTTCAAACAACGCTGCGTTGTCTTCTGCTATCAATTCTGATATCCAATTATATCCTTTGGATGCTGTGTAGATTTAAATGTAATGATGCGTATTCAGTTCCTGGATGGGCCGGGTGGGTTTCTGTACTCTCAGAACAAAAATCTCAACAGCGTCAGTCAGTTATTGGCTACATGACTCCTCTCTCTGAATCAATCTCCGAGTATTCTACGCTTCGAGAGGTCCTAACTATTTCACAGCAAGCGACTGAGAAATTAAACCAAAAATTTACTGTGGTGACTTTTGACATGGCTGCCGCAATCAAAGCATACAATGTTATTTGGCAGAGTAATAACTTCCAAAAATGTAGTAGTTAATATCGGCGCTTTTCACACTATTTGCTCGTACCTCGGATGCCTGGGCAAAATAATGGCTGGTTCAGGATTTGAGGATATTTTAGTTGCATCAGAAATTTGTGCTAGTGGCTCCGTCAATAAAGTCATGTCAGGGAAACACTATAACAGAGCAATTTCAATTCATAAAACGATGATGGAATCATTGGAGCGACTTTTGTTCACCGTTTACGCCGACAATCATCCTGAGAACTTGCCAGATAAAGTTGGCTGGGAGCGCTTCAAATGTCTAGCTGAGAATCCTAATGATTCTAACTTAAAACTAGTGAACAACAATGAGTCATGTAAAACCTTTTTAAGTCAGTATGAAAAATTCAAATTAGAGGTGAAAGAGGGAAATTTAGGCAATACTGCTCAATTTTGGATGGAATATATGGAAAAAGTAGCGATTATATTACGATTTCTCCGTGCAACTAAAGAAAATAATTTTGACCTCCTTCTATCGTCCTTACAGGAAATGATACCAACTTTTTTCGCATGTGATCATTATAACTACGCAAGGTATTTAGTAGTTTATTTCCTTACTCTGTTGAACTTGAAAAATTCTCACCCTGGAGCGGAGGAGCTATTAAGAAATAACGGATTTAGTGTGAACCGATCTGCAATCCCTGGATCTCGCAATGCTGTTGATATCACCATCGAGCAAACAATAAACTGCTCTGCTAAATGCGCTGGTGGAATAATCGGATTTAGCAGAAACTTCTGGGCTTACACCCGATGGTGCGTGACCCGGCATAAACGTGCCAAATACGTTGAAGTATTGATGGAAAAAACGGACATTCAACACTCGTCAGATTCCGCCCATCGTGATTTGAAATCATCTCAAATTAAGTTATCCGAGGAAAGCATTAGGAAAGTAATTGAAGCGTTTGGTCAATTTTTCAACCCGTTCGAGGTTGAAACCAAGGAGGACCTCTTTTGTTTATCATCTGGAAGACCTTTGCCTCGCACAGTCGATGTTCGCCTGTTGAAAATTAATGAAATCGGCCAGTCGAATTTTATTCAGGATCGAATGATCACAAAAGAAATCAGTTTTCATGACTCGATTAAGAGAAACAACATCAAAACTTTTAAAGTGCTCCAGGACAAAAGAACTATTTCGACAACACAAAATAAATTAGTCGAAATACGTGCTGAAAGAAATCTTTTCGGTCGGATTCTTCTCTTGTCTCAAAATCATGAACTAAATTTGGAGGAGATTCTCTATTATTCTTTGAGTCCCATCCCTTGGGCTTTGGCAACTGCAGACGGGGGTCCGATGAAAACTGATAAATCAAAACTCATTCATGTTTTAGAGCAAGGGAGTACAACAAAAGAAATTTCCAAAACAGAGGAGAGTATCTTAATTATTGACGGAATGGCTCATTTCCAGGCATATGTCAATATCCCAGAAAATTTTGGGCGAATTGGCACAAAGCGTCTTGGATCGCTTGCCAAATTATTCCATTATTCATTTTGTGACCGATACGTATCGCGACATATCGATCAAAAATATCGAGCGATTGAGAAGGGGATCAGGGGATACTTTTATGATTAAAGGACCCTCGACCAAAATACCCCATAATTGGAAAAGTTTTCTATGCAACAAAAAGAACAAGAGCCAACTTGTTGATCTCCTCTTTGCCGAATGGAAGCAAAACAAATACGCCCGCTATTTTTACGGGGAAAAAGTATATTTGACGCATGGAGAAGAGTGTACCTTGTTTACTTCCAGTGATCGCGTGAAAGTTGACTTCACCTCCCAAAGTCAATTAAAATCTAACCAAGAAGAGGCGGACACGCGAATAATTCTGCATTGTTTCGAGTCGAACAATCTTGATAACTATTCGTCAATTAGAATTCGTTCACCAGACACAGATGTTTTTATGCTCCTTCTTCGATACGCCCACGACATTAAAAAATCTGTGCTTTTTGATACAGGGAGTGGTAACCATCGAAGAGTGATTGATGTAAGCTCTATTGCAAACAAGTTAGGACCTGATTTTTGCCATGCTTTGCTTAATTTACACGCATTTTCGGGCTGTGACACAACTAGCTCTTTCTTAAGGCATGGCAAAAAATCAGTACTGTCAAAACTTGAGAAAAATCGACAGTTTGTTCCAAGTTTCAAACTGCTTGGTCAATCTCCAACCGTGTCGAATGAGCTACTCTCCTCTCTAGAGGAATTTGTTTGTTGCATCTATTCCTCTTCAAAAAAAAAAAATCTGACATTAATCAGCTACGGTTCGAGCTTTTCTGCAAAAAATACGGCGCAGCAACATTAAGCCCCAGTAGCATGGATTTAAGCTTGCTACCGCCTTGCAGAAGTTCGCTAATTAATCACATAAAAAGAGTAAATTACCAGTGCTTGATTTGGAACAATGCTCATATAGCCTCACCTCAAATACCACCACCAGAGGAGCACGGATGGAAGCTACTCAATAATGGAGCACTGGATTTTGAATGGGTCTCCGGAGAAATAATGCCAAGAAATCTCATTGACCTTTTAGATAGCACTGATGAGTCCGAAGAGTTAAATTCGGATGTTGATGAGCCAACTGAATTTGAAAACTTGGAAGACGAAATCTTCGCTGATCTCGAGGAAGACGACGACTAAAAATTTAAAGTCTCTATTTTGATTATTTAATGAAAGTCATTTTTAATATTTTATTGAACCATCCGTAGAGTTATAAGATTTTGTAATTTAGATTTTAATAATGTTGAGACCTGTCTCTAAATACTCTGTAAACGAAATAAATTTTAGCAAAAAAAAAAAAAAAAAAAAAAAAAAAAAAAAAAAAAAAAAAAAAAAAAAAAAAAAAGAATACCAATAACACTACCAATTAACGTTTATTAATGTATACTTATCCCCCGACCAAAAATTTCAAGAACTTAATATTTCTCTCAACAGATTGGAAAAATTCATTAAGGAAATGAGAACCCCTATAATTCTAACTGGAGATTTCAACTCAAGATCCAAAACCTGGGGAGACAGAATAACCAATAAAAGGGGGAAAAGACTAGAAGAATTCATTTTTGCCAATAATCTATTAATATTAAATGATAGTAGTAAATTTAACCCCACATTTATTGGACATCAGGGAAAATCCGTGATAGATTTAGTAATTGTTTCCCCTGAATTGGCTGATAGGTGTAATATGAGGATCCTAGAAGAGCACTTTATCAGTGATCATAAAGCTATCAATTTACAATTTGGACAAGAGGTTAATCAATCTAAACAGGAAAAAAGACAAGGATGGTTCCTTAACCCCAAAAAATATGCAGAATTTAGTAAAATTACGAAAGAAAAATTATCTGATAAATGCAAAGATCAAGAACTAACACCAGTTCTCTGTGAAGAAATATTACATGAATCCTGTGATACGATATTTGTTAAAAAATCTAACGCTAGAAATCTGAAACCATTATACTGGTGGAACGACAAAATAGCTTTACTTAGATCTAAATGCCAAAAGATAAGAAGGAAAATTCAACAAATGAAGAAAAGAAATAAACAATACTTACCTTTGAATAATGAACTCAAATCCTTGAAAGAAACACTTAACAAAGAGGTTAAAATATCGAAAAAGAAAAGTTGGACTTCACTGATGAATGAGCTTGAAAAGGATCCTTGGGGTTATGCGTACCAAATTATAAGGAGGAGAATTAAAAACCCCAGTAGATATTACGAATCTTCATTATTAACAGAAGAATTATATCAAACAGTTTATGACCTATTCCCAGATCATGGAGAGACTAAATGGACTCCTAAATATTTTGATAAAGAAAAAATTCCTACCATCACAGAAGAGGAAATGAGAAGAGCATGTTCTAGACTAAAAACAGGAAAAGCACCTGGTCCTGATGAATTCGATCCAATCTTAATTAAAATATTTGTAAATACTAACATCAAAGAATTCACAAAGATGTGTAATAATCTATTGTCCAGAGGAAATTATCCAGAGAACTGGAAAGTCGCAAACTTAGTCTTAATTCCTAAAGGTGAAGATCCAGAAAATCAGAAATTTAGACCTATATGCTTACTAAATAGTATTAATAAAATATATGAATATATAATATCATGTCGCATAATGGAGAGTATGGATCTCTCCCCTGACCAATTTGGTTTTAGAAAAGGACGATCAACTGTTGATGCACTTAGAAAATTAAGAGATATTTATGAAAAAAATATGAGAGAACCTTATCATAGAAGGAAACTTTTAGCGGTATTGGGACTTGACTTTAAGAATGCCTTTAATAGTCTCAATTGGGTCGATATCATAAACGCTTTTGAAGCAAAAAAGATACCTACGTACCTGATTGAGACTATTAAAGGATATCTGTCCGATCGCATAATCCAATGCAAAGGATGTATCTTTGGCATCAACAGTGGGTGTTGTCAGGGTGGAGTTCTATCACCTTTATTATGGAATATAACCTTTGACAATATTGTAAGAATGAGAACGGACCCCAAATCTGAGAAAATCGCATATGCTAATGACTTATTAATTATACTACAATGTTATGATAAAGAATCCTTAAAAAAAGACTCCTATAAAATCAAAAGAGAATTGGAGAAAAAACACCTAAAAATTGAGTCAAAGAAATCCGAGAGTATTATTATCACTGGAAAGAAAAAGGATAGACAAAATGCTAAAATCAGAATAGATAAAGATGAAATTGATCCAACTTCATCAATGAAACATCAAGGAATAACATTGTCCAAGAACTTATGTATGAACACACATATCACAAATGTGTGTGAAAAAGCAAAAAAAGTCAATAATATGTTAAGAAGCATAATGCCAAACACAAAAGGGCCTTCATTTTACAAAAGACTCTTATTCTTTAACTCTGTGATTTCCATAATCTCATATGGCATCCATATTTGGGCTCCCGCTCTTAAGTCAAAGAAGAACATAAATAAATTAAGACAAACACTAAGACCTATTAAAACATCTCTCATATGAGCATACCCGAGTATCAGTAACCCATATTTTCGAGTATCAGTCACTGTCGACTATACTTCAAATTTGTAAAAAGAACCAATAAAATTACTATAATTCAAAAAAAAAAAAAAAAAAAAAAAAAAAAAAAAAAAAAATAACAGCTGCTCATTCTCCAAGAACGATTAGTAAATTTTGATACAAAAACGTGAACTTTAACGATTGGGGGGTTGGGATGGAACTCGATGCACAGCCACCTCCACGTGGTGGGTTCTGGTAATCATTTCAACAAACGAATTACCTAATTGATTTACGGATATAATTCTTTTGAAATGAGCTGAGAGCTGTGAGTTTCCGCTTTCATTTCACGTTCTAAAAGTGGAATAAACTTTTTTTGGGAAGGGAGGACTTCGACGCCTATTTAGCCCCCCCCCCCTCCCTCCTTGTCAATGCGAGCGTGTCAATGACATGAGCCTTTGAAGTCGCATTACAAAGTGAATTTTTCGTATTTATTTCATTTTTTCGGTGATTGATTTTTTTTTCTGGGGGGAGGGGGGGTCGTGACCCCCCCCCCCTCTCCCCCGCCACCACCCTCGAGAGGTCGCATAGATGTGCTCTCAACAAACAAACGCTACTTGTTTTCATTTTGCCGTCCAGTTTTGCGAAAGACGCAACTTCAAGGAAGCGGTCAATCTTGCCGGTTTTGATAGGGTGGGTACTGCCGGGGGGCCCCCTCCCCCCTCCACGAGGGGTTAGGCCGCACCTCGAATGAAAAATTTATGCTCCATCATTATAGGGATAAAAAATTTTACGTTATTACCAACCTTCTCCGCGTTATTGACGAGAAATCGCGGCGAAACGGTCATTTTCGCGGGAATTTGAGATATTTTGACATTTTAAGCCCCCCCATTTTGGGATTCCCGCGGGTCATGGCCAAGTCAAACACAACTCTTCTAGACCGAAATTTCACGAGCTTTCAGAATGATTAGGTGAAGTTTTGCCCTAAAATCAAGCCTTTTCGGGTAAAAGTGGGAAAATTCGCGGAAAAGTCGGAATTCTGAGCAATTTTTGGGGGGGGGGGGTTAGGGGGGGCTTACTCCCCCCCACCACGATAGAATTCGCGTAAACAAGAAAAATCTTATTCTACTAGTTAAGAGCTTCAAGAAAATCACCATCTTCAAAATTCCCACGGGGGGGGGGGGGGGGAGGTTACCCCTTGCTGGCCCACGGTCTACCTCCTCTGAACGACCGTCCGACCGTCGTCCCCTTCGGGGCCGGTCTCCGACATTTTCCGCCTCTGGGCACCCCCAAGCATGAAGGCCTAGAATCGCCTATGAGCGGGTCGGTTGAGTTTTAGACGGACTGAAAACATCTAAATAAATCCTCAATCGCGCTCTAGAAATAGCGAAGTTTGTGGGAGAGCAAAAATTAAGTTTATATCTTCGATTAAGCGGTTTTGGAAGAATAACACTTGGAAGTTGTTGGATAAACAAGAAGACTACTTTGTTCACGTCACCGCTTACAATAGATGGACATTCTGCACTTGATAAAATATACTAAAGTGACTTGCGAGAGCTTAAGAATTGACAGATAATCATAGCTGAGGTGGTAAACGCAAAGTGAGGTACATCGCGGAGTTATCGGGGCACACAGGGCCAGAGAGAGCAACTTAGAGGCTGCATTGCATCAGCCATCCGTTACACCGATAAAAAAGATATTAAAGAAATGAGATGATTTGTCTGATTGTATGCAAGCAGTGGCTTCAGGCCTTAAAATGCTCGTCATGAGAAACTAAGAGAGAGAGACAGAAGAAATGAGGGAGAAAAGGACAGATGAAAAACTGTCTCGGGGCGAATTTGGAAGAGAGGTTGCGTAATACGCGACAGCTCCTTCTCCTCCTCCTCCCCTCCCCCCGCCCATTCATTTTCTCGGAATGTGGGGAGCTTAAACTTTATCTTACAGGAAGGCATATTTTCTAGGATGGCGGGCGGATAATTATCTTAGAGGGGACGAAAAATCTCTTGAATATTCACACCCTTGCATAGCTTTTTTTATCTTCTTCATTCGTAATGAACAAATGAGTTCGGCTAAAATATTAGCAATATTTATTTATTATGACTTTTTCATCATAAGAGTTTTTTATTTCTGATTTTTTTGGTTTTAAATTTTGGGTTCTAATTTTTTCAATTTAAACTATGATTGTTTGTAAAAAATTTAGTTTTAAATTTTTCAAGTTTATTTTCAATTTTCTTCAACTTTCTAACCTCTTTATACTAAATTTTTTTTATCTGTTGATTTTAAATTTTTGTGTCGCATCATTTTTACCTTCTCTATGTTTGGTTACAATTATTAATTTTAATTGTTTCCATCTTTTTTCATTTTTTTTTTTATTGAAACATGACCTTTAAAACTTCACTTACATTTTAACTGATTAAAAATGAAAAAATAATAAAAGATTAGGTGTCTGATTCAAATTCAAAGACAAAGTCATCACACTTGCTGGCTAAATTAATCAAGTGGGTGCCCTTAATTGACGTAAATACGCCCGAAACTCTCACACGCGCAGGAGGAGCAGTACGGCTCCGTCGCTTGGACGATCACCGATGTTGAGCTACGTCGATCGTAGGTAGCACTTCGATGGGAGATGGCTGCCGAAATGGATTTGTGTAAGTAACTCGTGACTGGAATACCTCGCTGCAGCTCTCCCTGGTAGTCAAAATAGAGAAGTTAATGTGACTGTCATCATAGCTCTCATTCAATCTTTCCTTCCCACAGTCTTCCCAGAAGTACCCACTTCACTTACGTCAGCGGCACTTAGGTCAGTCCCACTTACATCAATGGTACTTGCCTTTGCAACAGACCTAACCCTGATCTAGCATATTAGTGCCCGCGGAAGCACTGACATCAGCGCCCGGGAGCACTGACATCAGACCCCGGGAACATTGACTTCAGTGCTTCAGAACACTGACATCAGTGTTCAGGTCTGTTCCAAAGGCAAGTGCCTCTGATCTGAGCACTTGCCATTTTTACCAGGGAAGATACGCAATTTTGCAATTTCATCGTCAATTTGTTTAAATTCAAACCCGGAAAGCGTTAAAACGCGAATACACGGTAATTATTAAATGTAATCTTGTCGAGATCGGTAAGTAAAAACCAAAATTTTTTTCGGATTTTTAGCTTTGATCAAAACTTGTTTTGACAATGGAGCCCTGCCAAAAACTTGAAAACCTTATCTTTAATGGGTTCTCTTGGAAATGTTAATATAAATAGGCTGATTTAGTCGCTACGTCATTTCATATAATATTGAATCCTTGATTTAAATGTGAACAAACACAAAAACATGTTCCTGATTCGCGCCCTTTGTGCCATGGCGGTATAATGCGTCCAAAAGTTTCTCAAAATCGAAATTTCTCGTCTTTAATTGAGTCTTTAATTGATTTATGACCGGTCATTGACTACATTTTAATAAATCAACCTAATTAACGCATGAAGAATGCGTATATCTTAGTTTATTTAGGTTTGAACCAAGAGTTCGATATCATATCGAATGACGTAGTCCATGACCGGATTCACCTACTTGCCGCCCATGGGCCGCCTGTATTTTGCCGCCCCCCTCTCATTCGTTTTGAAACTCGATAAGAACCATCAAATGAACGTGTCAGCGGGGGAGGGGTGCATAAGACGCATTTACTCGTGTTTAACACGTTTTTTGGAAAAGCCCTGTCAACACTATTAGCAAAAGTTCACGGAACTTTGCGCGAAAGTTAAGTTCCGTAAACCTATCTCTGTGTGGACAAGGCCTTCCATTCATAAAAAATGAACGAACAAATTATGAAAGAACAAACATAAATGTGGTTCAATGATTTTGACTTCCGCCACCGCGCCGCGCAGACCGCACCATGTTGGACGCAATGCGTGAAGTATTCACGCAGTCTTGTAGGCGCTATGCGTTTCACGCTGACCGCACTGTATTTGGCGCAATGCGTGATCTGTGGCGCAATCTGTTTCACGCTGACCGCAATGACCGCACTGTGTTTGATGCAATGCGTGAAGTATTCGTGCAGTCTTGTAGACGCTAATATGTGTTACATGCCGATCACCGCGCCGTGGGCTTCTCCTTCTCATCTCAAGTCCTCGTTATCATTTCTCTCTAAGTCGCGCCGTTCTAGGCCAAATTGCGTGTTTGGTTTCTCTCGTAACTCGACTTATTGAGGGTGCTGTCTTTTGTATCACTGAGACAAAATTAGAAATTACTATACCCTCAGGAAATGAGAGATTTTGTCGCCTTTCCTCGTTTGTAATTTTGTTTTTATAAATCCGATTTTTTTTATACCTACACTTTAAAAAATTGCAAATTTTTGCCTCCCCTAAGATTTGCCGCCAAGGGCCGCGGCCCATGTGGCCACCCCATTAATCCGGCCCTGACGTAGTCACTAAATTAGTCTATTGCCAATACGTCCAGTTGATAGGCTTGGCCTCTGACTGATAACTGAAAATTATGATGATCGATTAACCCATGATTTTGGGTTCGAGTTGACCCCTTCTGACTCTTGTTCCCCTCACAACTTGTAAATCGATGGAAAAAGTGCGAAACCGCACCAAGGATTTTGGGGCAACTGAGGTCTTTGGATTCCTTGCCATTTTCTTTTCACAATACGTCCTTGTGAGTTTGGCCAGAAGTGCTCGATACAATGTTTGAAAGGATGCCTTCAAAAATGATGGAAACTTCAAAGAAAGTCGAGTGTGAATTAAATACTACCGCTTGGGCAGCGAGAGAGAGAGGGGTGACAAGAGAGTAATATCGCATCCAACATAAGTAGGAGGAGAGGCTCCACGCGGCCTGGCGCGGCGGGTGGAAAATTGCAAAGCTGTCTCAATTATGTGCGAGCGGAAAACTTACCAAGGCACGCTTGTCCTCTCGCAGTAGTAGGTACCAATGCGATATCCTCCATGCAGAATGCGGTATTGCCACGGATAATCAGAATTTACTTTCGTTCTCCACCATAAATATTCCCGAAAGATTATAGAGGGAAATAAGAGGATAAGAAGTTGACAAAAGATCACGAGAAACGTCACCAACTGATGTGATTATATTCTGCCCGTTTGTGACATCCAAGACCTGCGGGTCGATTATTGAAATTTAAACCAGCCCGATAAGACATTGAATTGCGATATATTGCATGGTTAAGATAGGGCTATGTCTTGTCGTGTCGGGCTGACATAGTTTCAATAATCGGGCCGCAGCGATGTCTTTACTCTCCCCGTGAAGGGACTCCACTAGGGAGGATAATAATTCGATCGAAAAATGAAAACGTGAATCGACACTGATTTGATTCTTAAATTATTAAAAAACCAGTGTCGATTTGCTCGACACGAATCGATCCGAAAAAATAGACGAGAACCGATCGAAGAACCGTGAATCGATCGAGAAAAACCCGCGAGTCGACTGCCAACCCCGTGAGTCGATCGACAAATCCACGAACCGATCGACATATCCGTGAATCGATCGACAAAACCGTGAATCGATCTCATTTAGTTCATCGAGCAAATTGGTGTCGATCGATTCATGCTGATCGAATCTACACCGGTTTTCTAATAATTTGTCGATTGAATCGGTGTCAATAGATTCACGTTTTTTTATTTTTAGATCGATTCATGCCGATCGAATCCATTCCCCCCTCCCTCTATTAGATATTCTTAGACCTCACACCCCATGGAAAAACAGTACAATCTCCTTGCATGCCGATTATTGAAGTCGATAGATAGAGCTATAGACAAAGAAGATAAAGGGATCCTATTGGTGGAAGCGGGTGGTTACAATGGACAAAGGAGACGGATAATAGACCGCAACTGACGGCAACCCACGAGGGACCCTAGAGTTAGTCCGTAATTTTCTCCCTCAGTCTAAAGGAATTGAATCTTTATGAACGTCTTCATACTGATTCCGAGTCCTAAACTCTAAATATTTAAAATTTTATAATCGACTAACTGTAGCCAGTCAATTATTTTACGACTCTCTTTCTTAACTCTCATGATATTAAGTAATTAATCTGTTGTTACTTCTACGCACATTACTTATAATTTAAGCTAATTGTAAATATTTCCTGTGCTGAATTCTTACAAAAAAATAAAACTTAAAAAAAAAGTCTAAAGAAACCACACATTTAAACCAATGGGATCGTTCCATACTCCCCATGCCTTCCTTGCCTATCGTTTTGTCTATCAATTTCAATTATCAGCCCGCTGCTCGCTTCACTGAAAAAAAAAGTAGCCTGGACCAAGCACGATGATTCTTGACTTTGCCGCCAAGAATTTGTTTTATCTTGTTTTAAGCTGACTTTTTCTTAATACAAGAAAAATAATGCTTGGTTTAAGCAAAAAAGTAACGTATAATAACCAGCAAAATTATTGATTTAAGAAGAAATACTTCTTGGCGGCAAATTTAAGATTCTTTTTTTTCAATGTTGTGAAGTTTAGGACCCGGGGATCCCTTACCTCTTCCTCGAAGGGACTTTTGATATTTTTAGGGAAAACCCAGTGAAAAATACGAACTATGCACTCTCCCCCCCCCCCCGGGGGGGGGAAGAGGAATTCCTGGGTATGCGACGAGCTCGTGCGGCAACGCCGAGGGCAGAGTTCTGGTTGGAAGCTGCCGGGTATAGGGTGCGATGCCCAAAGAACTTATCGTAGCGAATCATGGTCTGATAGATGGCTCTGCCTTCTGGTGGCTTGTTCGCTGTTGGCCGTTCGGCAAGGAAGGAGCCGCGAGGAATATTAATGAAGTCCGCGAAGCCGAAGCCGCAGCCTCCTCGGGCGGCGGCACCCCGGCCCCCAAATACCCGTGCCCTCCACCCCCACCCCCCGCCACCCCGGGCTGAGGAATTAATTTCGCAGTGATTGTTGTCGCGTCGTTGTTTGTTTATTCTACTCCTTTGCGGGAGCAGCAGGGGCCTACTAATCGCTTTTTACATCTCATTCCGAGTCTACTTAGCCGCCAACTCGCCAATAAATATGCTTTGCTCCCTTTTGTTATCTATTCCGCTATGAGCGCCGCCGTTGTCGCACCGGGCAAGAGAAAGCTTCCCGCGGGAAAATAACTGGACTGCATTTTGCAGTTGGGAGTTATGAATTCTGGCTCATCTGAAAAAACATTCACGTGCATAGGGAAACTAAAGGCACATACGCTGTTTTTTAACCGAGCCGGAATTTATAGTTCCTATAATAGCAAAATGTAGTCCAACTGGACTCGATCCGTGTCTGACTTTCATCGTGCAAGGAGGGACAACGGTCAAAATCATTTCAGTAGATAGGAAGATCATACACTTCAAACGAGGGGGGGGGGGTGTAAGGGGCGTCCGAGGAGTTTCCCACAGAAAATATTCGAAATATAAAAGCATCTAATTTGCAGTTTGAGTCAATTTTGTCGTCGATAATTACCAAATTTGAGCGTTTTTCCTTCTTTTTTCCTCCGTTCCTCCGTTTTTTTTCTCCATTTCCCCTCTTTTTTTAGGCGAACGAGGGGAAGGAAGGCGTACGCCCGCCTATGTTTTAGTTGAGATATGAAAAAATGTTTTTAGATTCTTAAAATAATTGAAATATATACACATGGTCAAACTGACCAATGAGGAGGAAAAAGCAACCCCCAGAGCGCTGGACAATCGGACTGCTGCATTTTACAATTAGGAACCAACAAGTTTGACTTAGTTTAGAAAAAACGTAAGTGGCAGTAATTTTTCTATACATATAAGTGCTTTTAATAATGAGCCAAATCCTCATTGAAAAATGAAGTCAATTATTGAATCAAATTTAGCAGGCGAAAACAAATGCGATTACAGTGTTTTCAAAACCGTGCAATCTCTTATTTGCTGTAAAAAATACCAAATTTATGCACAGTGAAAGAATTTTCACGGTATTATGCGTTCCTTTAAAATTCGCAATTTTTCAACAGAAAATAAATAATATGCTATAAAGATGAAGATTCACAACTTTTACAACTCTTTGATTGTTCTGGTCCCCTTCTGTCAAATTGGGAAATAATGATCCTTATTTTTAGCAGTAAAGCTCACAATCAGGATCCTAAAATATTCAATTTATTCTCACTTAATTTGATTGGTGGTGGACTCGAAGAAAAGAGGCTGCGTAATAAAATATTGTTTGAATATCATATTTTAAAGAAACAGGAGATTATTTTATCAATAGGATTCAAGTGAAAAAAACACTCTTTTTGTTCAACACAGTTTTGAAACTAATATAACTTCGCAGGTATGTACTTATTATTTTACACACTGTGGGTGTTTTTCTTCCTTTCTTTTTGCTGGTCCCTACAGAACTTTTTAAAGCCTATTTATTTGAATGATAATATCGATAAAACTTGAATACAATTATTCGAGCTTGACGGATGTCGGTGTTGCATACGCAAGGGGATGAAGGCGCTAAGTCTTTCTCTCGCTCACTGTGACGCGGAGTCAGAATGGGCTAACTTTGGTGCTTTGGGATTTGGTACCCATCTTTAGGGACATTTGTCAACGAGATGGGATGGCTCCTAAATGACGTTGGACAATGGATTTGTTGCAAAAAAGAGAAACATCCAACAGAATAGATCTCTGAAAAGTATAAAATTGCACAAAAAACACGTTTGGTACATCAACAGTTTCTGTCCTTAATGTACAATTTGTGCACTCAACAAATAAGTTCTAATAAGTTTAAGCTGTAGCTATGGATGTGTTTGTATGCGCTTCAAATCCCGTGATCAATAATTAGCGACCAGACTATCCAGAACCAGATGTAATTCGTTCCTATGCAACAATTCCACAATGTTTTTCGTGGATGGTCCATTTATGACTGGTTGCTCGCTTTTTCCTCGCTTAAAGCGGGTATGCGAGTATTGATGATGGGTCAGTTGCGTTACCCATAAAATTGTGTTCTGATAATTTAAGCTTATGGAATAGCAAAATAAATAGGATCCGCTCAATTGCCAAGTTTGGACGCCTAATATTACCGGAGATATAGCGCATTAAAAAACCCCGCATATGATATCATCCACTGCTGTTCCAGCCTCATTTGTACAGGTTGGTGGAGGTGAAATGCAGGTGAAATGAACCGCGTTTAGCAGAAAGGAACCAAAGTTAACTGGGCAATATTTTACAAGAGAACGTTTGTGTGGATTCCTTTGAAAATATTAAGGAATTTGCTTTGTACTATGCAGAAAATTCACAGAAATTTGCACAAAAATCTGCACAACCGTTATTATAGATAAAATTAAATTCCTCGATTAAATTTCGCAATTGCTGATGTGGTTTGGTTCCTCTCTGCTGGAAACGGTCTAAATCAAGAGCAAAGAAACCATAGTATTCACTGCAGTGGTGAATGACGTCATATACCTACGACACCTATGTTGTTTTTTCAACGAATGATATCTCCGTTAATATTAAACCTAAATACTTGGCGTTTGGACGCATATAATTACTGTTTGCTAGTCTATAAGCTCCAATTATCAAAACACGATTCTGTGACTAGTGCAACCGACCCTTTCTAAGTTACCCTACACGGAGAAAAAACTTCGTGCGTGGGACCCGAAGTTTACGTCATATGGATCTCTGCGGTTTTCGGATTGAGCACCTGAACACTTAAGGTTTAGCTGCCGAAGTTCAGTTCAGACATCTGAAACTTCAGCTCTTCCATCTGAAGAACTTCAGTTCTTACATCTGAAGTACTTCGGTTTTCACATCCGAAAAACTTCAGATGTAAGAACTGAAGTTTCAGATGTCTGACCTGAACTTCGGCAGCTAGACCTTAAGTGTTCAGGTGCCCAATCCGAAAACTTCAGAGATCCATATGACCTAAACTTCGGGGCCCACGCACGAAGTTTTTTTCTCCGTGTAGATGACTCTTGAAAGATGACGGCGAAGCGGCGCTTGGGAAAGTTTCAAACTTGGCAAGGACGGAGTGACGATGGTTGCAAATAATGTGATAAAAATTGACACGGCCGCTAATACGATACACGGAGTTGCAACCGGGAGTTGCGCTGGAACCCCGCACACTACGAGGGGAGGAGATGCGGGGGGGCATGGAGATGAGAGAAGGGGGACGCGACATTGCGGCCCAATAGAAGAGCTATTATGAGATAAAGGTGTAACAGTACAAGATCTCCTAGAAATGACCGGAATCGGAATCGACCGCAACTATGCCTATGCGCCAGTATGTGCAGTGCAATAGCGCATGCGCCAAGCCACGCAAAGCAAGGGCTCCCATTCCGGGCCACCGGTCCGCAGCGCTGCCATAACCGATCATATGCAAATGCGCCAAACGCGCAAAAGTGTGGGGAAGGAAGGAGCTCCTGGTGATAAAGAGTAGTCCAAGCGAAGGTTACACATTGGAGTTTTGAATTGCAGAATACGGAAAACGCGACAATTCAGGCGCGCACAGTGGCGTAAGCGCAATGTGTGAAGTAGCCATGCAGTCTTGCAGGCACTAACAGTGCGCGCTGTGGAATACGCGCAATACGTGAAGTATACATGCAGTCTTGTAGGCGCTTTCGTGCCTACCACAGTGCTCAGCGCGATCATTCAAACTTGCGCAGCGTTTTTCAACTCGTGATTTCACAGTTTTTTGCACAGGTGCACTCTGAATGGACATTTTATCATTAACTCTGATAAAACATTAAGAAACTACACAAAACTCTACTAACACAGCGAAGGTTTTTGGTCGGTCGGTATGCCACTCGAGCGCGAGCATTTACAATGAGGGGCACGCCCCCTGAGTTCCCTGACTGCTTCGCGCTCCAACCCAGCAAGGCGCTTCGCGCCTCAGACGTTGAACGTTACAATATATACGTTTATGATTTTATCTTCTCTATATAAAATGATGAAAGTTTTGCGTGACGCAGAACGTTATCTAACGCTGGGCGATGACCCCATCCAGAACATTACCCTCCNGGGGGGGGGGGGGGGGGGGTGATCATTATGCGCCTACTCAATCCGTTACCCTTTCTCATGCAGGGTCATTTATCTCCCCCCACCTGGTTTTTCCGCTCTTTGCCGACCATTACAAGTTGCGAATACAGAGAAGAAAATTAGTGGAGTTTTGTGTAGTTTCTTACTGTTTTATCAGAGTTAATGATGAAAGGTCCATTCAGAGTGCACCTGTGCAAAAAACTGTAAAATCACGAGTTGAAAAACGCTGCGCGAGTTTGAATGATCGCGCTGAACACTATGGTAGGCACGAAAGCGCCTGCAAGACTGCATGAATACTTCACACATTGCGCGTATTCCACGGCGCGCCGGCGCGCGCTGTTAGTGCCTGCAAGACTGCATGGATACATCACACATTGCGCTTACGCCACTAAGCGCGCCTGAATTGTCGCGTTTCCCCGTTTCCCGTCTTCTGTAATTCGAAACTCCAAAGTGTAAACAGAGAATTTATGTCAATAATTTTTCGACCAAAGAGATATTACGGAGGAAGTACTGTCCCCTCTTTAAGGAACATTATGGGGCCTAGGATGGACCAATTTTGGATTTTAGGTGTAATACAAATATAATTCAATCACTCAATTCTCGCAACCGGGCAAAATTAGCACGTCGAAGGTGAAAATGCAAAAAAACGAGTATTCCGTTTGCGTTGCATCAAAATCTCACTGGTAAAAAAAACCTCTTGGACCAATGCCGCGTTGCATTGACTTAAGAGTGCAGTTTCTTGTCGCCGGATTTAAGAGTTTTGAACTCTTGTTTCAAGCAGATTTTGCATTGATTCAAGTGGATTTTGCATTGATTCAATTCAAAATCCGCTTGAAACAAGAGTCCAGACTCTTAAATCCGGCGACAAGAAACTGCACTCTTGAACCAAGAGGTTTTTTTTTACCAGTGCTTCTCTCTTATTTGACTTTATTGAAAATGAAGAAATGAGCACAATGATTAGAGTCTTCGCAGAATATTTATCATTCAGAGGAGAAAAATCCGGGAATTTTCGAAAAAATAACGTTTAATATTTGTCAAAAAAAAAAAAAATTACGAAAGAAACCTGCAGCGTCGCAGAATGAGGTGCGCGTTTTAGCAGTTTCAATTATGACGTGCGTCTCCTTATGAACGATCTTCAGAATCATAATTTATGCACCAGTACATTTTAAAATCCGTGTCGAGACGCGCACCATGGAGCATACATTTCCACTACAAATTAAGGTTCATTTATTTACACTCGCGAAAATGAATAGAGTTGTAATTCAAAATATATTTGAAAAAGAGAGATCCCCAGTCCGTCGATCCGTCGAGGCGACTCAGCAACTCTCAGCATCTTCGCGCGGCAGCCAATGAAATCAATCAACCAATTTATTGAATGAATCAACTCCTGCGTGCTCGTCCCGACCAAATGTTCCCTTCGTATTTTTTTCTCGCTCTTCCTTTATTTTGCATCAATCATAAGCTCAACTAATTGCGGACGGGCGCTTTCTAATTTTTCAAAGGTGTCTTGAATGCGAGTCTGACACATTGAAGTCCGCATCCGCCTCACACGGATTCTGCACGGGGATATGTTAACTAATTCAGCCTGGGACCTTAGTCAATTCAAGTTGCTGAACGAAACCCGCCATAACGCACTGAAAAAAAAAATCTCGGTGTATTTACTAGGAAAAGGGTAAAATTACCAAGAATTCAGGGTTCTATTTGATCCCAGTTTTTTCTTGGTAAAATTACCATTTATGGAATTGGTGACTTTACCGAGAAATCTCGGTAAAATTATTGACTTTCTCAGTAATTTTACTGATCCCCGGTAAAAACGCCAATATTTTTTATTGACTGTGGTAGAATTACCGAGATAAAGTGGCAAAGTCACCGGGAATTGATTACCAATAAAAGTGGTATTCTTACCTGAAAAAAACAGTAAAAATACCGGTTTTTAGGTAAGCTTACCAGTCTGTCTTGGTAAAATTACCAATAATTGGTAAAAAAAGTGAGATGGTAAAGGTACCATTGGACCTTAGTAAAAACGCCGAGAATTTTTTTTCAGTGCGTGTACGGCATTCTTATTTTTAAGAGAGCGACTGCACAGAGAATAAACTCATTGAAAATTTGAACCATGCCCTGAATTTCGAAAGGTAATCCGTGGAAAACCACGATTGTACGCGGGAAACCGGACCATCCTTGAGTCCTGGCCAGTTTCCTTGTGAGGGGAGGAGAAGTGCACACGAGCGTTCGCAAAATCGCGAAGGTCTCTTCATACAAGAGTTGAAGACTTACGTTACTTCGTAGCTTTGCTGACATAATGGTGTAACTAAACTTAGAGATGCACCAAGGAAGCATTTAGTTATACGGACTACAGAGTTCATCGCAAATTGCAGTTATACGGCCTTCTGTCAGGAGCGTGACAATTTGTGACAGTTCCATCGCACTTTCTTACGCCTCAGGATTCACGCGACCGCAATATTCTGACTTTTCATTGGTCAATAAAGGGTCACAGAGTCGGACTGGCTCGCATCTGAGGGCGTAGGTCCTTGGCTGGTCAAAGGGGCGTAATGTGATATTTCCTGGTAGGGCATCCCCTGCGTGAAGAGGGATTCAGAGAATTTTGGCAAAGCAGCACAAGTTTACGCTATTTTCTGGTTCGAAGTTTATTAATCGTACATAGTAAAAATTCCAAATTGAACGTATTGAAGTAACCGACAGACATCTGAAATTAAAGAAAATAAAAAATTAAAGCCCATTAGACGTATCCAGGCACCATTATTTCCAAGAGAACCGAGTCAGTGGTGCGTTTTACACGAGCTTAGGACGTGGGTCTGCAAATCCATGCCAAAAAAGAATCAGATAAGAACCTGGAAAAAGAGGAAAGAACGATAATCAACACAGCCGAAGACAGGAAAGACGTATTGGGGCCTCTTTTGAGCGTTCACCACGTTAGTATAATGGACGCTCTTTCCCGTCGTTTTCCATCGGCTGTGTTACTAAATGTGTCATTGGTAAGGCTCGCACTGCTCCATTGGTATAGGCGCCATTTTTCGTGGCGGGAAGCAATACCAATTTCTTCAATTTTTTTCAGTCACCATTTCTACCTTTTTTCTCCTATTTTGCCCACTTTATGTAATCCTGGTAGTCTTGCCTTTGAGAAATTAATATTCTTACGTCTTAAAACTCTGCAACGTAATTATATTTAATGACTGTTTCAAGGATTATTCAAATATTTTGTTGTCGTAGTTCTAAAAAAAACTTCGAGTACAAAGTACCCCTTCACTAATGACCCCTAAGCTATATTTTACTTTATGATGGCGAGACATTTCTTGTATATATGTATGTTTATGTCGCTCTTGTTTTAACTTTTCGCCCGAATCTGAGCGACACCTCATTAACAGCATATAACATAGCATTGAGAGGTCACGCTGCGCGTCATCGCGCCTTCAATTTTTCAGATGCAGCACGGACGTCCATCAAGTACGAATAGTTGTATCTCCGCGCCGTCGTTAACGCGTATCCTTTCCCTCGCTTTACTTCCATATTGTTTTTGTTTGCGTTCGTCTTATTCGTAATGGTTTTTCAAACTAGTAGCATAGAGAAGAGCATTGCGAGTTCACGACTCACGCCATCGCGTCTTACATTTTTCAAATGCAATGTGGACATCTATCATGCGCGATGAGTTGCATTATGTTTACACTTTAAATGTCTCTTATTTTTAAATTTCGAGATAAATTACGGTTAAGTTTGCCCGAGATATGGTATGGTATGTCCAAATAATAGTCATTTTGAAAGGAAGAAATATGTTTAAAGGTCTCTCAAGAGGTCTATGAAGGGTGCGTAGGCCTAAAAATCGAACCGGCCATCGCTTCTAAGGGAGTTACGCATAGCGAATTAAGGAGGGGGATGATAAAGCGCCCGTATGTCAACAAACATGTGAAAATATCACAGAAAAGTGTTCACGCTTCAGAAAGAAGTTCTTGGACCTCTGCCTGCAACTATCATGCGTAAAGAAGTTTTACTCCTAACTCTCTCTCTTTCCGTTCATTTGAGGATTTTCCGCATATATTCTCGGTCGTAATTTTCTCCTCTTCTTATTTTGCTATCTGTCAGACTCAGAGGGGCGCGTTTTCAGCGCGCCAAGGGGGTGTAGCCGCCAATGGCAGATTGGCCTTATAGCCAGGCCGAGCCTGAAGAGTCTAACATCACAGAGGTGATGCCTGAAATTTACCGCTCTTAGATTTTCTCGCCAACGGTGATCACAACATTTATCATTGACGAAGAGTGGAGGAGGGGCAGAGGCTGATGAAATTCGCGGGAAGGAAACCGGTTATTGGTGAAACTTGGAGGGAGAAACGGTGATACCATCATCTTCCGTGCTCGCAAAACAGATTAAGAAGTCATCAGTCATAATTCTGGAAACGGCACCTTTTTAAAGGCTTAATATTCCGTTATTCAGCCCGTGGATGAAATATGGACGTAAATAAATCTGTATCGTATTGAGGATTGTCCCATTAACCTACAAACAATTGACGCTGAGACAATAAAATATCAACAAGAAAAACGTAAACACCGCTTTTTAAGAATCTTTGGATTCTAGGGGGCCAAGGGGAGGGCGGTTGGACTGAAATTCGGATTCCTCAGAGTCATTGGCGGATCCAGCAAATTGGCAACATTGTCTTTTCTCCACTTAAACCTATGGAAATGTATCGAGTATCAGAGGGGCCAGGTGCCCCGGCAAGAATCGATTATTTAGCATAGGTTTAGATGGAGGAAATCCAGTGTTGCCAAATTGCTGGGTCCGCCTCTGCTCAGAGTCAATATTTTATTCGTTTTCGCGGTCCTAGACTTCGTCCGACCCGAAAAAACCGAGAAAAAAGCTTGGTGCGGGTAAATCTAAGACATCCTTTGCGCATAATTAACGTGAATTCACGTGGAAGCACGTCCTTCTGGTCACGTGAGGCCTAGAAAACGCAGAATTGTATGGGAGATAAGGCTCATCTCAGAATGTAGTTACGCCTCTACACCGGCAGAGCAACGATGGCAGCGCGCACATCGGAAACGGAACTAAGATCGTTGTACTGGGGCCGGAAAAACTGGAGCGGCCTTCGAGAGAAGGGTCAGCTGCCGAAGATAACTACTGGTGGTCAGTATAATAGATGTCAAGACTGCGATGCTGCGGACAGGCAGAACTGCTTAATTATGGTTGCGTTGATCGCTAGATTTATGGCCCAGTTTTGAGCGGCACC
Organism: Bemisia tabaci; assembly: GCF_001854935.1. Classification (NCBI taxonomy): domain Eukaryota; kingdom Metazoa; phylum Arthropoda; class Insecta; order Hemiptera; family Aleyrodidae; genus Bemisia; species Bemisia tabaci. The sequence continues at coordinate 5,601,269 of NW_017566728.1, forward strand.
GGACAAAAGTATTGACGAATTCCGGCTGTCAAAACTGCTCTGCTTCATTGACGTGCTCAGAGCGGCGCGGCGTCTTAAATCTGATTGTCTCTCAGGACCTGCCAATTCAAATTGATGCTGATTAACAACCCGGTTTTTTCGGGTCTCGACTCCGCCCGCGGTCACCGTAATTTCACAGTTGAAACCACCTGTTCGTCCCCGGAGGTGTATTCTATGCAAATCCACCCATAGATTTATGCGGAGGAGCTGTAAGATGATCACTTATTTTCTTGTATCTATTGTCTTCATTTTGAAAGCCGACAAGCTCATTATGCTGCGATACTTTGGCTACTGGTCTTATAAACTCAGCCACGTTTTTGTGTTGTGTGTGGTCGATTTTTGAAAACGTTTCTCGTGATATAATTTTACCATAGAACACCCCCCGTGGTCACAACGCGGTGCAATCCCGTACGGGATGCTTCGCGCCTGCAGGCCCTATACTTTCTGGATCGTAATTCAAAAATTTACAGAAAAAAGGGCTCAGCTAGAGTTTATTACCTACCGGATACCGATACCCGCGACATTCGTGGAAAGCGGCCAGGTAGATCTCTAGAGCGAACTGTGAAAAAAATTGAGAATTTGAAACAACATCGGGCTGTAAAATTTAATTGATTCAACCGACCCGGAACAGAATCAACTTTGACACCAAATGCAGGAATAGTTCAAGAGTGAAGAACGTCTACAGATGAAACTAGAAGCCGCACCTTTAGGCTAAGCGGAATAACTTCTTAATACGGAATCTTAATCTTAATCTTAAGCGGAAGTTCTTAATATGTACGATTGCAACTCTAAGTGCACTGCCCTAAACGCCGTACGTACATTCGAGTTGCCTAAATTCCTCCAAGAAAATGTCTATTTTGAGCAAAGTTATGAATATTTTCTTTTCAAATTTGCATATCACGTAGATCTAATTACGAGGAAGGTTCTCGGAAAAATTGAACGGAATATATTCACAAGTTTCCCTATAAATTCTTATTTGAGCTAAGGAAATTCGGCAACCGAGGAACCGAGGTTCATACGGCGTTTTTCCTTAGCACGACAGACTGTATCAAAAAATAAATTTTCAGCAGCTTTTCTTGACTTGCAGTTGAATTCTCTTCCAACCCACGCTTGTTTTAGAATATGCTCATAAACAAACTTAAAGAAATTTTTCTATTGAAAGTAGGTGTAAAATAATAGTTCCTAATTAAAAAATGTAATCCATTTTCCCCTATTTTCCCCTTTGCTAAGTCACATGTCACATGTAATGACGAGGACAGTTTTTTTACTCTAGGTGAAAGAGACGAGAGCACAGAATACACAGGAGGGCATCACGGTGCGGCTGACGCAGTGTGCGGCACGTATAATCTTAACAGAATAATTTGAGCGCAACAAATGTACACAATAAATCCATGCGTATTCGTAAGGTTACAAGATTAATTCGGAGATCAAATCCTCATTGTTGAGAATCCAAGAGCCTCCTCTGAAAGTGCCTTGCTCAATTTTTTTCAATCAATCGAGTTCTGATTTGAAAAGAGACATTAGTAAAACTAATAAGCTTGCTTATGAGGCATGATTAATGCCAAGTTATTTAAAAGCTCCGCTCTTGGTTTGAAGTATGCTATTTAGAGGTCCTCCTGCTTTCCACAGCTGTCAATGTTGCCATGTGGGACATTTCTGTAGTGCACATATTGCTAAAGTATAGACAAAGGGTGCCACTAGGCGTGATTAATTGATTGATTAACATGCATACTGCTTATTTACTCCATAAGTAATTTTGCATACCAAAGGAGAAGAGCAATATTCAGTTTTATAAATGTTGAACGTTAAATTATTTTATAGACTTAGGAAATTGAAAAATTTCGTGTCTCTGTGGTGTGTTCCATCAGATATTGCACTGGAGATTCAGGTTGTAAGAGGGAAAGAAAAAAAAAAAAGAAAAAAAAAATACCTACGGCAAGCAAGATTAGAATGTTTAGCCTGTGAGATAGATCAAAATGTATGGAAAGTTATGTTCTACACTGAAAAAAAAAAATTGCTAAAATACGGTGACAAATCACCAAATCAGTAAAATCAACCCGGTGTTCTTAATCTATTTTGATGAGTTGTCACCTTTTTTCACGATTTCATGTGTTGATTTTAGCAGTTTTTTTTCCAGTGTATGCAAATTACTCTTTAATACTGTCCCTTCTACAAAAGTTTTGTTCTGGACAGTTTTACAGCCATTAAAACGGAGGGACGCATAATGCTGGGTGCTGGGATGTGCCCATGCTGGAAGGAGTAGTCTTCAAATGAATGAAATCAAAAGAAACTAGGAGGCCTGCAACCTGCAACGTCTAAATACGGTATATTTTATTCTTTTGCACATTCTTCAGTTTTGTTAGCAAAAAATACGTCCTCAAGAATCCTCTATTCTTATTTCATATTCCTATGGCACAAACGTTTCTAAAATTAGAACATACACATTTGACTGTAAGGTTTATCATTAAATGTCTCATGCCAGGAACAAAGAGTAAACCTTTTACCCACACTTCATATAAACCTTTAAGTTACTGAAGCACACCTCGTTTAAACGCGTGGCTCCCGCCTAGGTGTTTTCGGGGCGTTCATAAATTTCGGTCTTTTTGACTAACTTTATCCCCTTGGAGCGCTTTGGTGACGTACGTTTTCTATCCTTAAACTCGTAAAGTCAAAATGACGTAACGCTCTCTTCAACCTCCTCCCTCCCCCGAGCGTTGCGTATTGTACGAACGGTCTTTTTCCATAAAGTTCGTAAGGAGCTAGACGTCAGCCTCTGAAACAGACCATCTTGTGTCCCGAAAATTATGTTGAAATTTAAACGACATGGCAAGCTCTAAGTCATAAACATTACGGAATGAATAGACCTCGTTAATTATTGCACTGATACGGGCCTGATCACCTACCTCCCTGATCAATCATTAATCAATCAATAGCCATCCGGCATGGTCCAGTTGATATTGCCAGACTTACAACTCACGGAGGAGGTTCTTCCAACAGTTTGAGGCCCGATGTTTCTTCTGCATATTTGACACGGGTGGTGTTGTGAGGTCGGATTCGACTTTTGAGCCCTTGCTCGAAGCTTATTGGTCGACGCCTACTACCCCTGATTCAAAGCGCACCTTTCAGGTATGAAGAATGTCCTGTTCGGATTGAAGCCATGGAAGAAAGGTCGGAGTCTGTACAATTAATGGCCATTTCGACCATTGTCGGGTGGAGGAATGCTCGATTGATACCTCTTGGAATGAAACCGAGTATTCAACTTACGCGGCAAGACTTCCGTTTCAGAGCTTGTTTGAAGAGGATTGTCATTGTTTCTCCGTTTTGCGAATTTTTGAAATTGATCCGGGTCTAAATGTGCTAATAAACTCCATCTTGCCTCGGTGACCCATCATTGACTGTTGACTATACTTAGTGAATTCAATACGGAAAAAAATTATCGTGACAACCAGCCGCTGGTTATCGCGGCTATCCTATTTTTCCGTGGAATTTCCGATTTTTTATTTCTACTACATACAAGGGTTCGTCATTTCCCGCCCAAGGGAACGTAACGCCATGCCAATGCCGCAAAATTGACTCGAATAAACTTTTTACGAGAGTGAAACTTGCATAATTTTCGTCAAAAATCTGTCTGATTTTTGCATGAGATCAGAAGAAAAATTAGTGAAGTTTTCAGTTGGATTTTCTCGGATTCTTTTGGTAAAAATGCAATTGCTTCATTTGCTGCAATGCTTCCATTCATAAGAAATGAACGAAAAAATTATGAAAGAACAAACACAAAATTTGGTTTAATGATTTTAACTTCCGCCGCCTCGCCGACCGCACCGTGTTTGGCGCAATCCGTGAAGTATTCACGCAGTCTTGTAGGCGCTATGCGTTTCACGCTGACCGCACTGTGTTTGGCGCAATGCGTGAAGTATTCATACATTCTTGTAGGCGCTATCCGTTTCACGCTGACCACAATGACCGCACTGTGTTTTATGCAATGCGTGAAGTATTCGTGCAATCTTGTAGGCGCTAATATGTGTTACATGCCGATTGCCACGCCGAGGGCTTCTCCTTTTCATCTCAAGTCCTCGTCATCATTTCGCGCCGTTCCAGGCCAAATTGTGTGTTTGGTTTCTCTCTTAACTCGACTAATTAAAGGTGCTGTCTCTTGTATCACTGAAAGACGACAAAATTAGAAATTACTGTACTCTCAGGAAATGAGAGATTTTGTAGCATTTTTTCGTTTGTAATTTTTTTTCTAAATCAGATTTTTTTTATACCTACATTTAAAAAAATTGCAAAATTTGCCGCCCCCTAGATCTGCCGCCATGGGCCGCGGCCCATGTGGCCACCCCCTTAATCCGGCCCTGTATTTTAGGTTAAATTGCGTACAAAATAGTCTAAAAATACTGGGGGAAAATATTCACAATTTTCCCAATAAATCCGGTTTTTATCGGAGGAAAGTCGGCAACGTCTGGAGGCTCATACGGCGTTCTTCCTTAGCATGGCGCAATTGGTCTGAAACTTTTCATTCAGGTACACGAGAATTTTAATACTTTCTCGGTGCAAATGAGTGCGTAGATAAATGAAGACAGCAGTGACTAAGAAGGAGATAAGAATGTAGTAACGTGTTTCTACTTGCCTCGTATCCAACCAATTTTCCTACCCCTTTTAACAATCCTCCTAACTTTAGAGGATCAAATCAATCCTTGTTCTTACGCGAAAGGCAATTTTCACCTTCCGTCTATAAAAAACTAGTCTTATTCATAATTAATTCATTATGTATTATCATTTATTGTTCCATAATCGGTTTCCAATAGGCTGGTTTTCGGTTGCAAGATTCTCATGATATATGGTTTACGAAAGCGTCAAAACATCAACACCTCCGCAGACTGTCATCGTGAAAGAGGCACCCTGGCATGGGGTCACCCTAATTTTGGTCGCCGAGGTGTTCAGGTCACGGAACACGGTGGTTTGTTTGGGAACGACGACAAAAAGGAGCATACCTGCCCGGGGACCCAAACAAGGCGTGTAAATAACACTCAGTGACGCATCACTGGCCGATTTGTCAGGGTGTTTTAACAGCTTAGCTGGGAATTCTATATACGCTAAATTCTATGCCCAATTGATTTTCCGGCAAGAAAAAACAGAAAACATCGACGCGTTGCTCACTGCTCATTCCTGGTGAGGATTATTATTTCTGAAGATGCTGCGACTGCAGTTGTCGGATGGCATACCATAAGCCTCAAATATTAAGTGTATGAAGATTGTATCTCCTTTATGATAAATTTAACGACAAAATCCTATATATTAAAATGCAAAGTTCCGAATCTTGGGGCATTAACTTTGAGAGAACCACCGGACCGATTTGCGTGATCTTTTTTTTANGTATGGTTTGAGCGGCAATGCGATTTGAGTTCGGTAATTACCAATGGACTCCATTGCAGCAAAGAATGTAAGTTTAATCGCATTCACCAAAAGTATAATATTTGGTACCAGATATCTGGATATCTTTACCCTGCAGTATCAATATGTCAAAAATCAAGTGGACTAATAACAAAATTTACTTTTAGTACGTAATACATACTTCTGGTAAAATATATCATGTTCCTTTTTTCAATTATTCAGTCATAAGTAGATCACATTTAGCAAAAAGGAACTAGCGTGATCACAGTGTTGTAAAAATGTTGCTTTCTCATAATTAACTAAAAAATCTCCAAGAACAGCAAATATTTTTTGCTTCCGACCAAAAAATCGTTCCTTTTAAAGGAAAATAATTGTGTGAATTCTATTACTGTACATATATATTGAGTATTGTTTAAAAGGGAAGAAGAAATTGCACGATTTTTAAAACACTGTAATCGCGCTAGTCCTTTTTGCTAAATGTGATCAAAGTAATCATAAGGTCTGTCTGCATTACACCATTATCTTTCAACTGATCGACCCAAACCGCTGAAATGTCATGCCACATAGTCGTTCATCAGTGTACCCTGCTTACCCTGCCCCTGCGATTGTTTCGAACAGAAGCTGTGTGTTAATCGTGATTGATTCATGGGCTCTTTTAGACTTGTTTGGCCTTTTTTTCGAAGGAAGGGGACGACAGAATTGACAAATGTGCACACTCAATAAAATCTTATTATTGAAAACTGTTCGTGCTCACGCAAAATTGTCATTCTCTGGAGGAGTTATAGAAAAGTTCCAATAATTTGATACCACCATAGGCCCCTGCTTCGTGGCATCAAGCGGAATTGTGGGAATTCGAGAATTTTTGTAAACTTTGAATTTTTTACTCGAAACACCGAGACGAGGTTACTTAAGTTCTCAATTTTCAAAAACAATAAAATTTTGATAGACACTCACATGCTCATTTACGGAAATATTTGCAAAAATGAATAGACGCAAACCTTCACTCGCTGTTGATGATGACGGGACCTAAAGATTCGAGACGCGTCCTTTCATTTTACAAATATTTACGCAAGTGGGTATTTTAGTGTTTAAAAGCAATTTTCTGAATTCTTATTTCATTATTATTATTTTTATTCCACTTTCTTTTTATCTGCTTCTTGAAGGGCCCAGTGGCTGATAAAAGTCACCAGTCACCTCGAGGACCATCTCTCCGGAGTTAATTGTCATTAGGCTACTAATGGGTTGATGATGGAAATGGTATCTCAGCATTCTAATAAATCGATGACTGCTTCTTCCAAGTAGTATTATATACAAACATTTCCACACATGTGGCAACGTGGATGGTCATCTGTGAGTCGGGAGTGGTTTAGCGCCATCGAAAATCAATTTTGTCGATATCGGTGAGGATTCCCGCGCTTTGGGAGCAACAT
>NW_017566728.1:5608470-5641099 GCF_001854935.1 Bemisia tabaci
CTTTTATAAATCCCAAAAGCCTCATAGTCATTAGAAAATTATCAAAAAATAAAAATAAAAAAAAATTTAAACAGTAACAAAAAAAAAAGAAAAATTAATAATGCGAGCTTTTTATAACATTTTTCGGTAGAATGGCAGTCTACACCCTGTAACGCAGAGAGGCAGTTAAATTCCTTGATTTTCTGCCGCAGAATCATCATCATTATTAAATAGATTCAACTAATCGCTCCGATTCCAAATAAGCTACTGCACCACCATTGCTAGCTGTGGAGGGTGCCCGTAGGGCGCCCGGAGCAGCTAGTGCATAGTTATGTTTAAAATAGATGTTATTAGACCGCACGTTATTAGCACGATCATAAAAACCACGCTAAAAAAGGTATGGTTTGAGCGGCAATGCGATTTGAGTTCGGTAATTACCAATAGACTCCATTGCAGCAAAGAATGTAAGTTTAATCGCATTCACCAAAAGTATAATATTTGGTACCAGATATCTGGATATCTTTACCCTGCAGTATCAATATGTCAAAAATCAAGTAGACTAATAACAAAATTTACTTTTAGTACGTAATACATACTTCTGGTAAAATATATCATGTTCCTTTTTTCAATTATTCAGTCATAAGTGGATCACATTTAGCAAAAAGGAACTAGCGTGATCACAGTGTTGTAAAAATGTTGCTTTCTCATAATTAACTAAAAAATCTCCAAGGACAGCAAATATTTTTTGCTTCCGACCAAAAAATCGTTCCTTTTAAAGTAAAATAATTGTGTGAATTCTATTACTGTACATATATATTGAGTATTTTTTAAAAGGGAAGAAGAAATTGCACGATTTTTAAAACACTATAATCACGCTAGTCCTTTTTGCTAAATGTGATCAAAATAATCATAAGGTCTGTCTGCATTACACCATTATCTTTCAACTGATCGACCCAAACCGCTGAAATGTCATGCCTCATAGTCGTTCATCAGTGTACCCTGCCTACCCTGCCCCTGCGATTGTTTCGAACAGAAGCTGTGAAGCTTGATTCATGGGCTCTTTTAGACTTGTTTGGCCTTTTTTTCGAAGGAAGGGGACGACAGAATTGACAAATGTGCACACTCAATAAAATCTTATTATTGAAAACTGTTCGTGCTCACGCAAAATTGTCATTCTCTGGAGGAGTTATAAAAAAGTTCCAGTAATTTGATACCACCATAGGCTCCTGCTTCGTGGCATCAAGCGGAATTGTGGGAATTCGAGAATTTTTGTAAACTTTGAATTTTTTACACGAAACACCGATACGGGGTTACATAAGTTCTCAATTTTCAAAAACAATACAATTTTGATAGACACTCACATGCTCATTTACGGAAATATTTGCAAAAATGAATAGACGCAAACCTTCACTCGCTGTTGATGATGACGGGACCTAAAGATTCGAGGCGCGTCCTTTCATTTTACAAATATTTACGCAAGTGAGTATTTTAGTGTTTAAAAGCAATTTTCTGAATTCTTATTTCATTATTATTATTTTTATTCCACTTTCTTTTTATCTGCTTCTTGAAGGGTCCAGTGGCTGATAAAAGTCACCAGTCCCCTCGAGGACCATCTCTCCGGAGTTAATTGTCATTAGGCTACTCATGGGTTGATGATGGAAATGGTATCTCAGCATTCTAATACATTGATGACGGCTTCTTCCAAGTAGTATTATATACAAACATTTCCACACATGTGGCAACGTGGATGGTCATCTGTGAGTCGGGAGTGGTTTAGCGCCATCGAAAATCAATTTTGTCGATATCGGTGAGGATTCCCGCGCTTTGGGAGCAACATTGTGAATATTCAATAGAATTCAACGCGTTCTGGGACCGGCGACCAAGATCCTCGTTTGGTTTTAGGAGCTCATTATCGGCGAAAAAAATTAATTACTTGCACCTTACACCATGTTTGCCTCTGTTCTATGAGAATCCACGATATTTGAGCTCTCTTTTGCCAGCTCACGATGAAGAGGTTGTGAGAGCGGATGTCCAGGGCGTCTAAAGTTTATTAACCAGCGGAATTTCAGGGAATGATTTCGTAGCTCAAAATAGGATTTTTCAATCTATGCTCATGGGTGCTGAAGTTAAACCCTTCTGCACAGCTATGGCTTACTAATATTAAAAAAATGTTTTAAAAAATATTCGTTTTTGCAAATTTTGAGGACAATTTTTTGTCAGTCAACATGCAAATTTCAAGGTAAAAGTATTTGTTTTTTTATTGTCAAATCCGAACTTTAGGTCAAACATAGGTTTAGTTTTTTCAGGGAAAACCATGAATACGGGTGTTATAGATATTGTTTTTCCCCTCAGATATTTTTAAGAGGACTATTGTTATTACACATGCATACGAGTAACTTAACGTTCACTAGCCTCTCATGATCTTCTTCATCTTTTTGTGATCGCTTTTAAGGAAAAAAACACGGTTAACGTTCTCTACACAAAATCACGAGGATCCAGCAATTTCTTTGACAGAGTTGCTAGAAAGGACACTGCCGGCGTGACGGTAGCATTGAAGCACGATGAATAAAGGCTGTACTTACCCGAGTTATCCGCAGTTGTAATTTCGCCTTATCCGCGGGCATATCTCGTGGGTAATTAAACGTCCCACCGAAGCTTATCATACACATTTCTGCTTTCCCATGTTAATATTTATGTAAATTTGTGTGTATCGTGGTAAACCTCTATGCCCTATTACGGTCATTATTCATTTACCAACCAATATATACGTGAATAAAATTGCGCTTGATAAGAGGAAAGAAACTCGACGAAAAGTATGGCGATTATGTATTTTTTTTCTCCTCAGCGGGGCACGCTCGCTAGTTCTTCATTACGCGGCCGGTCGGAAGGCGCGGCGCCGCGGGGGAGGGCGGGGGAATATTTAAGCAGAGGCCAATTATGTGCGACTCGAAAGTTACTAAGCCTTGTGAAACTGAAACTTCTGACCAATGAAGGAACCACTGGTCTAGCGTAGCGGGCGGCTTATCGTGTAATCAATGTGGAAATGTTTAAAAATTAATGAGTCCGGAGGTTCATTAAAAAGGGGGAGGCGGGAGGGAGGAATTACGCCAATCATATGGCGTGATTCGTCCTCTTGTACCCTTCACAATTAGCAGGTATAGCCGGAGAGGGGGGCGGGGGAGGGGAGCGAGGGTTCCCCCGCCGTCATTTGCCCACGGTTCCCTGTCAAGCTTCGACGATGAATTTATTATGACCGCAATCGAGTGGATTAGACCTCGTAGCTCAGACGCGTCACGGATGCAGCCACGAAGGAAAGCACAAACGAGCCACAGCCCTCGGTTCCTATTACGCTTTGACGCAAATCACTGCCATGCTTCCTTCACCGCAAATACAGAATCTATGAATCCTACGAATAGATTCACTCAGGTGGATGTTGTTTCAAAGTCTCGCTTGCTTGAATTTTTTGTTTGGGTAATTTCAGAAGACTTTTATCAATTATAGGGCATTAATAAAACGCTAGATTGGGTCCTGGAAACAAATAGGGAGGGATTTAAAACATGGGTAAACAAGGCTAAATCATTTAAAAACACTAAACGGCAGGACGTTTCGAGGTGTTACCAGATCAATTTCAGCTGCAAAAAACACAAAAATAAGTAAAAAATTGAGTGGCGACCTGACCTCAGACGTTATCACGTAACCACTAGAATTATTCAGTACCGAACATCCGAGGCAGACATAGTTGATTGGGTTCCTCCTGGAAACGGGAGCAGAGGGCACCCATTGAGAGGGTGGAGGGATAGAGTCGGAACAGAAATTTGAAGGTGCTCGATTCCCGTAGGGTTGTGGTGGAATCGGAAGCAATGACGGTTAGAGGTCGGAAAGCGGCAATGGCAAAATTTTTTTGTCCTTCCACTATACTTAAATATACTTTAGGAAAAGCCTCGACGACTGTGCGTCCGGCTTATTAGCGCCTCTGATTGGCCAGTGGTGCGGTTCGGACGTATTGATGGATGTTGTACCTCTTTTGTAAAAGAACTGACGAAATTCGACCCCAGAGAGTACTGTGTGCGACATGCACATGTGTGTGCATTGAAGTGCTGCCCTCTTCCTAGTAAAATTTGCCTTCTCTCAACATTTTTGCCTTCCCCTGCTGAGATTTGAACGTTCTTGAACAGTATTGCTAATAGCTAGGTGCAATAAATTATGAAAATAAGACTATAACTTAGCCTTACCTTGCATATTTTAAATATATTTTTTAACTACACGGAAAAAAATTAAATGGCTGATTTAACAATTGAATTGCTAAAAAAAGTGACTGCAATGTTTTTAACGTAGATTTTACAACAACGAAAATGCTACTTTAACCACTATTGTAATCTAATTTAACCACGGGGGTGGTGAATGAAGCATTTTTTTTGGTAAAATCTACATTTGAAACATTGCCGTCACTTTTTTAGCAATTGAATTGTTAAATCAGAAATTTAATTTTTCCATGTAGTTTGCATATCGACGGTGTAAGTCGGCAATCACATAACTTGGTTTGCAACGTCGCAGACTTCCTGTCATACTTTATTTTTTAAACGGAAAACTCCTGCTCAACGGCTATTCTTTAAAACTGCCGTGATTTTTCCACTCTGTACGAAGAAAATTCTGCAAAAACTTCAAGGAATGGTGTTAGTTTGTTCTCTTTTAAAAAAATAACATAGAGGTGGAGAGTTTCAGACACCGCAAACGAGATATGTGATTGCCGACTTACACCGTTGATATATTAAGGGCCTCGCTGAGATTTGGCTAAAATGATCATCGTCAAACCCAGTGAGAAAATTCTTTGCAAAATTCAGAGTGCGATCGATATGTCGTCACCTTCCAGGCAAAGTATCACAAGCGCCATGCGACGTTTAAAAATTTCCGCCGCCATTATATTTTTTTACAGAGAAATTGTTCAATGAAGCTGTCCGAAAATTACACCGAATTTTCTTTGTGCTGCCGATAAAATTTAGTGAAATTTTCGAACAGATTCAACCAACAATTTCTCAGTAAAAAAATAAAATGGCGGCGGAAATTTTTAAACGTCGCATGGCGCTTGTGATACTTTGCCTGGAAGGTGACGATGTGTGCCTTGGGAATGGGTCCAAAGACGGGAGGCAACCGAGCATTTTCGCCGGCGAGGTGGATCCTCTCCTCTGCAAACCGTCCCTCCTCTGACGTAAGGGCGTATCTCAATTTTCACGTGAACCCTGTTCTCCGTACGGCTCCGGGCTTTCCAAGCCTCATGCGGAAATAGAGATACGCCCTCGCCAGTGGCGTGGCGTGAAGGATCGATTATCGATATCTCGCCATTTGAAGCTATGGTAAAAAATCGATTACTAAGGTGCTCGACGCGAACACTCTGATAATCGATCCTTTTTCATGGGTTTGAGTGGCGAGTCAATCGATATATCGCAAAGCACGCCACGCCACTGGCCCTCGCGTCAGGGAAGCGACGAAACGAGAGAAACGAAAGCAGCGCCACGAGACAATAGACGAGACGCTAATAGGCACGTTAAGTTGATTAACTGGTGTCATGGATCATTTTCTCCCGGGTTGGCTCGCGGGAGCTTGGCTGGAACTTCCTCTTCCATCAGCACCCGTGATCGTTTACCTCGCTTGGCTCATCGGTGGTCGGTGACATTCGGCATTTCCCAGCTCCTTTCCTTTTTCTCAAGGTGCGGGTCTGGGCGGGTCCACCATGAATCTGCAGTTTAAGCTTCGGTGACAACATTCTCCTCCGACCTAGGCTGTCAAATCGTACCCAAGAATCTGCGTCAATAGAAAGTCACAACCCTCAACAGCAGCTTGATTATTGAAACCAATAGACTGTAAGCTGCAGGGTGGCGAAATTTCATGAAAAATAAAATCTTGAAATTTCTCGTGAAATATTTCATGGAATTCCAGAACTTTGTGAGAGGTATCGAAAACTACCGGCTCCTTTCCATGTTTCGTCAAATGTAAAAATTAAGACTTTCTTCTACTTTTGTGTGTTTGAGTGTGGGTTGCGTACTCTAGCCCCTGAAAAATGTGAAATATTTCACAGCCTCGTAAAATTTCATGAAATATTTCACTGAAATTTCCAACCTTTCATTTCTTTCTGACGTTCCATGCCACCCTGATAAGCCATGCACAAGAAAGACAAAGAGGAAAAGAAGCGATCCTATTGGTTGAAGCGGATGGTTGGGATAGACCATCAGGTCCATCATTTTCAAGCGGATGGACCACGGGTACAAATGATGGACCAACTGTGGGTTGCTGTTAGCTGTTGTTCTGTTAGTTGCCTCTTATTTTGTCCATTGCAACCACCCGCCTCCAGATTTTGAATAGTACAGCGGTTTCACTTAGGGTCCATTTCCTGCCAATAGCCAAAAAATTATGGACATCGGGTAAACTCAGGAATTATGGAAGAATTCTTGTCACAAAAAATGCCATAAAGATGAAAAATCAAGAAGTTAGAGTATTATACATCAATTATTTGGCAGTGCCGTTATTTCATAAAAATCTGAAAGGTGGGGAATTGTTGGTTGTTCGCATGAGGGGGAGTAGAATTTCAAAAATACCGAAAAGTTCCATAAAGTTAATTTAAACTGCCGTAAATTGGCGAATAAAAAGTTTGAATTTAAAATGCAGGGATTGTCTCCCTACCCTGTACAAATGACGCCCCTATGATGGGGGAACAGTATTTTATCTGCTATTCAATGAAGCGTCTTTTGTGCGTGATTACAGAATTTAAATTACGGATAGCTGATAAACATGGCTTTCTTCTCGACGTATAGAGTATTATCAGACGGATTCCCGTACATCTCTTTTTTCTCTTTTTCTGAAGGTTATACTCCCATGCTTTACTTAAATAATAGAAATGAGTGGATAAAAAACTTTCAAAAGTAACTTTAACTCTTCTTTTCACTTCAAAATGTGTCAGTTTTCCTTCATTTTCTCAAAAAAGGGTGTAAGTTCAAAATTTTAAATTAGCCTAAATTATAGTGGTTACTAAACATTTCCCAACCAAAAAAAAATTTCTGAACTTCCAAATAAATGTTGAAAGTCCAGAAAACTTTCAATCATCCTGCTTAATGCGAAAGAAAGTTTTTGGCCTCTCCAGTAAAATTTGGTGTTTGCAGATTTACTACAAGCCTATTCATTTGTCTAACTTGCAAAACCGAATAGCTCATAACTTTTTATAAGACTGGCAATCAGCCCCGAAAGAGACCTCAAGTGCTTTGAATTCACTCACAATCAGCTTCGTTTGAGTCTTCAAATTCGAAGCGGATCACGCTTGGCGACACAATATCCGGCCACAGATAATAGACTTGTAAAACGAGTCATCAATGATTTTCCTGAATTTCGTCGCAAGTCATCCATAATACCGAGTAATTACACTCAACTCTTTTTTTACACACCGCGACTCCATTTCTCTCTTCACTGATATTTTGCTGATTTAATTGAATTCTATCCTGGGCTACATTACCACTCATTTCTGCTCACTGCTCATGCAGAGAGAAAAATTCTGAATCCTGCACACTCTACTTAATTTCATCGTCGAATAATTAGCAGAACCCAGTACCCTCAGAATTGGACCATATTTTGTAATTATAGAAAGTCTTATCTCTGTTTGATTTTAAAAACGTCACTTGTGTCATTTGGTGCCTCCACGCGCACAGGCGTGTTAATGGCTAAACCAGAAATAGTAGTTAGATATCCTTATCGTAAAATGTAGTCCAATAGAATTAATTCAACCGCAAAATCAGCCTGAATGCATTTCACGTTGACCTCTTTTCGTGTCTCATTTCTTTAAACAGAGAACTAAACAACATGACGCCTTGAAGCTTTCTTTGAGTTTTTCTCGGATTACGAACAACTTACGATTTTTTTGGATCCGAAACTGACTCGCTTCCAGGACTTTATCTCCACCTACCCTTCGTCCATTAAATAAATGTCCACCGCTATTTATGTCCACTGAACGTTAAGTCCAGTCTTTATTAAGTCCAAGTGATTTCATGTCCAACCATAAATATATGTCCAAAATTGTCCAAATTGTGGACATGTTATGTCCACATTTTTTTCTTCTCATTTAAATGACAGGAACCACCTCAAAAATAAATGCATACTACTACTACCTTCATTCTTAAAAACATTTCATTCATGAATCAAGTCATGAAAAAGAACAGACTCTAAGAGCAGATAAAAACATATGTTCATGTGTACACTGTACGGATATGATAAGATGAAAACCAAAGCGGGAGCCTAGGAAACGCTCCAATGCCAAATTAAACATTTTTCAGTAACAGATGCAGTCAAAATTGAAAGTCCTCTTTAACTAGTTATTTCGTGCGCCTTTAATCTTGTAGAAAACTGTGCAACGCCTCTGACGCGAAATAGTTGCTTAAAGCGGCGCGGCGCGGCAGGAAACCAGCGTGACACGCGCATAGGCGCCTACAATCCTAACGGGATACTTCACGCGTTGCGCAATGCGTGAAGTATCCCGTTAGGTTTGTAGGCGCCAGTGCGCGTTCTGCGCTGCTAACACGCCGCTCCGCTCTGTGTTAGGCTCTAATATTTAAACTCGCGGAGTCAGCGTTTTTCAACTCATGATTTTGAAATGTTTGCACTCTCTGCATTGATTATTCCCTTTTAAAATGATGAAAAAGAAATATGTACTACTGGAAAATATAATGTGTTTTTTGTAAATATAATAGTGGTTCCGTGTCAAATTTAATGATTTCCAAAGCATTCAAATTTATTCTTTTATGTTTTGGGCTTTTACTGTGCTGCAGCGTGGTGTAAGCGCAACCAAACACTCAAAATTGGACGTATTTGACTCAAGGAGGTCGATGTACAAATAAGTTAAAAACCAAAAATTGCGTCCTTCTTAGTTTTTTTCCTCTTTTATTAATTTTTGTATAGTTTCTTTCATCACAACTACGGCTCATTGAGATTCATATTGATGCCATTGCTTGGAAAAGGTTTTACAAATATTTACCACGTTTTAAAAATGTAAATGTTTTTAAAATGAAGTAATCAATTTCATTAAAAAAAATGTACATTTAAGGCATATTTTAAATCGGAAATTTCAAGGATAGAAATGAAACCAAGTATTTACAAAAGACGAATCAAAAGAAGAAATTAAAAGTTCATTTAAAATATGAGTTACGATAACAACACCTCATTCTCTCTTAATTTTCTCATTTCGATATTGACAATATAATTTTACACACGGACTAAAATATGACGCTTAAATTTGATTTTAGTTGACTTTACATTTGTGGACTTAAGATAGTGGACGTTTAAGTAATGGACTTAACAATGGTGTGGGCTTTAGAACTGTGGACGTAAAAATTGTGGACGAAAAGTCTGTGGACGTAAAAAAAGTGGACATAAAGTCCGTGTACCACTCGATATGTAACTAGGTACAACTAGATATGTCCCGACCATCTCAATGTGGTTTACGTTTAAGCAAATTAACGCTAAATTTTGAATTATTCGGCGCTACCTGTATGCGATAGTTTTTTTTTTTTTTTATTCTGAACAGCCTCATGAGGTCTAAAATGGTAAAAAATGGACCCCTCTGTTTCCTCAGATATTCCACCAACGAGGGCACTGTGGCATAACAGTAAAACCAATGGAAACAGGGGTTCTGAGGGAATGGTTTTAACGTATGCTGCAAAGAGCTTTTTCACTCAAATTCCTCCAGGAAAGTAAAGCATTGGTGCCGTTGATCCATGCGAAAATCCGATCATAATCGCCGCGCCGTGTTAGTCATCGCGATCATGAAACGATCAACTCCAGGCATCGCGACAAGCACTCTATAAACACATCGAAGCGAGCAATTATTCCTCCCGGCTGACAAAGGTTTAATCATGAGTCAGTGAAATTCGTCCACACAACCCATAACCATCCGCACCCTCTCCTTCTCCTTCCCCTCTCCTCCTCCTCCGAACAATTACCACGACGGATTCGTCACGGGAGAAGTAAAGAGCAGTTTGCTTTGCGCATCACATCAATTTCGTTGCTTCCCAGTCGAAAGATCGTGCCTGCTCCTCGAGATGAGCCCTGTCCTCCGTTTAACCCCGTCATCTCTAGGGCTCGTGTGGAAGTGGAGATACGCGCTTGTGACGGAGGAGCGACGATTTGATCGGCACGGAGGAAAAAAAATAACCAGAGCTGCTTCTCTCGTATTGACAATTCATCGTGCTTCCTTGAAAATGAACGTGAGATCAGAGGTAGCACCCGGCGTAATCGAGAGGAGGGGGAGGGGGATGGGAGAGGGGGGAGGGGGGATGGGGCGCTGTGTGAGAACCTGACGTCGATGATGACCGTCGTCCGTCATTTGACGTGGACGACCATCGTCCGTCATTTAACGTGGACACAGTGGCGTGAAGATGGGGACCCACCCAACGATTGCACAGGCTTGCTGATAGTGGTTTTACCTAATAACGAGGATGAGGAGTGTAAAAAAATCTATATTTATGAAGTACCTGTGGAATTGTCGCTGCCAAAATAATGTCTCACTCAAAAATAGCAGTATGTTATTTAGCAGCCCGCAGTTTGCACGTAGGTTCTTTTTCTTCTAAAAATAAATTCCGAAACGGCATTTTCCTCGTGTTAGAAGTATTCGTACAACAATCCGAAAATACATGAATTCAAACAGGTTTGATTGTACTTTACCAAACACCCCAGAACCTCGAACGCCTATTTTTTGATGTCATGTCAAAATATCCACTGATCAAAAGACCTCTATTGCTTCTTCGCCTACTGTAATTGTTTAAAGCATGTCTGTCTAAATTTTACAGTAGCGTATACCTGAATATAAAAACCACTCCCCCTATGTAAATCTCCCATGGGAAGAAATTAAGTACCTATTATATTATCTTTATCCTACCTTATTTGTACTTTACAATGTAAGTAGTTGCAGTTGCGTTGAATTGTAATTACCGATATACTATTGCCAAATTCCTTAAAACATTTTCCATGATTATTATTTTCTTTAAATAGAAAAAAATTGGAAAAAGACAGAAAGAGTTATGAAAATGTTTAAATTTCATTAATTTGAAAAGGGTGTAATTTTTGCGGATTCTCAGAAAAGAAGGAACTCTTCTTTTTGCTCCAGCGAAAGGTTGCGCTCGACTCATTGATAGAATGTATGAAAAAAAGCTTGCTCAAACATCGGAAAATTATTCTAGCTGATTTAATATTATTCCATGATGCTCTGCTAAAAGAGTCTATTCATAATTCAGAATATACGCAACCTGACTTCAGACGGTCATGTTAAACGGCACCTACAGCATGTTCCGTTGAATTCGTTGGCACGCCTTCCTCATCGCAAGCTGGAAAAAAATATGGGAGAAAAAATTGTAACTCGCATAAGAAACGCATCTAAGTTTGCCCACCGAAAAGAAAAGGGAGGCCGGCTGGAATATCAATGACCGTTTTTGGAGGTTGCGCCGACGTTATTATTGGTCGATGTTGCCAAACGAGGCTCCTATTTCCTACCTCTGATGATGCTGTGCTAAGAGAGTTTTGCTCCAAGATTATAGCTTTCTGACAGAGAATCGCTTGACATGAAATAGTGTATCATGAGTAGACTCTTTCAGCAGAACATCATGGAATAATATCAAGAAAATCGGCCAGAATAATTTTCAGATGTTTGAAATTGCTGTAACTGAGTTGAAAAAAGAACTTCAGAACTCTAATTCATAGTCGTTCTCTACACAAACTTTCTCTCTTTAAGAGGCTACATATATATGATTTATATTGTGATCAAAGGAGGTTCAAAGAGGTCCCTAAAAAGCATCATAAATAGGACAATTTTTGCCAAACTCGAGTAAAATCCAGCAACATATTTTGGGAGTCGATCCTCGAAAGAGATTACAACGATTTGCTAACGCAAAAAAAAAAAAAAAAAAAAAAAAAAAAATACGAAAGATAAATTTTTATGATTTTGATAAACTCTGAGGTTGGGGCGTACAGGGCCGAATTTACTTACTTGCCGCCCATGGGCCGCCTGTATTTTCCCGCCCCCTTCTCATTCGTTTTGAAACATCAATAAAAACCATCAAGTGAACGTGCCGGAGGGAAAGAGGCGTATAAGACGCGTTTACTTGTGTTGGTCACATTTTTTGCGAGAGCCCTGTCAACACTACTAGCAAAAGTTCACGGAACTTGGCGCGAAAGTTAAGTTCCGTAAACTTACCTTTGTATGGACAAGGCCCTCCATTTATAAGAGATGAACCAACAAATTATGAAAGAACAAACATAAATGTGGTTTAATAATTTTAACTTCCGCCGCCGCGCCGCGCTGACCGCACTGCGTTTGACGCAATGCATGAAGTATTCATGCAGTCTTGTAGGCGCTATGCGTTTCACGCTGCCCGCTGCTGACCGCAGGGACCGCACTGTCTTTGGCGCAATGCGTGAAGTATTCATGCAGTCTTGTAGGCGCTAACTTGTGTTACATGCCGACCGCTGCGCCGAGGGTTTCTCCTTTTCATCTCAAGTTCTCGTCATCATTGCTCTCTGCGCCGCGCCGTTCCAGGCCTAATTCCGTGTTCGGTTTCTGTATGCATGTATGTATGAGCCGCTTTTACGGCGCTAGGGCGCTCTGCGACGCCTACTCTCCACAGGATTCTGTCATGGTAGAGATCCTCCGGAAGCTGGCATCTCTCCATCTCTTCACGGATGCCCTCTACCCACCGCTTGGCTGGACGCCTTCTCCGTCCTCTGTTCGGTTTCTCTCTTAGTCTTAACTCGACTTATTAAAGGTGCCGTCTATTGTATCACAGAAGGACGACAAAATTAGAGATATACTCCCAGGAAATGAGAGATTTTGTCACTTTTTCTCGTTCGTAATTTTTTTTTTCTGAATCCGATTTTTCTTTATAGCTACATTTAAAAAAATTGCAAAATTTGCCGCCTCCTAAATTTGCCGCCATGGGCCGCGGCCCATGTGGCCACCCCTTTTTCCGGCCCTGGGGGCGTACACAAGATGGAGAAGGAACACTATTTACTGAAAAGCATGCCCAAAAACATTCAAATGCGCGATTCCATTCGAGTAAACCGTGGTTTTTCATGTGAGCGGTAAATTCAAATTTTTCGTGATTAAACTAAAAATAAAAACGTTACAATTTTGGTTGGAAATTGAATTCAGTGGTCTCTGTTGCGAAAGTCATTCTTTACATAAATGTTGATGCAAAAACATAAATTAGAGTGCTGAAATTCGCACTTTGGTAAGGGACCTGGAGGTTTTTCAGCCTTTCTGCTATTGGTACAAACACCAGAAGT
Organism: Bemisia tabaci; assembly: GCF_001854935.1. Lineage (NCBI taxonomy): Eukaryota > Metazoa > Arthropoda > Insecta > Hemiptera > Aleyrodidae > Bemisia > Bemisia tabaci. Next base: position 5,621,758 of record NW_017566728.1, read on the forward strand.
TTGTTTTCAGTCGGGAAGTTTGCGTTGGACGAAATCGCAAAATTATAGTCCCTGGAAACTGCCGCATTGTTGAAATTATTTTGAATTAGTGAAATTTCAGAATGCAGTGCGGCAACATTGGTGTCTGTGATAAAGATCTCATTGACGGGGCAATTCATGTCTAGAGGTAGCAGGCACACGACCAGAGGAGGCCCACAATTCACCGACCATCGAACGGCCCACGTCAACATATCGGCAAACACTTGATTTATAAGCGGGGACCAAGTCAACAATAACAGCCGAATCGAAGAAAAAAACTCGCGGACCACGACAAATTTTATGAGTGCGGTCCGGGAAATTGCGAATCTATAAACACGGGCCCCGGTGGTCTTCGATCGGTAAAAAAGGTTTCATTTATCTTCCACGCCACACCTGGTCCATTGTTTTTAGCCGGGGAGTTTCCGTCTCCAAATTCGTAGTTCCGTTGCTTCCTCGTTCAGCAATGAGGTCTCTCTCTCTCTCCTTCTGTAATTCTTCAGTCCTCATTTTTTTTTTAAAAATTAAGATCCGCGGCTAGTTAACCTTTTAATAGTCGTTTAGAGCTCATCCCAGCGGCCCGATTATTGAAATTGATAGACAAAGCTATAGACAAAGAAGACATAGGGAGTATGGAGCGATCCTATTGGTTAAAACGGGTGGTTCCTATAGACAAAGGGAGATAATGATAGACTATGTCGGGTCTCTCGTGGGTTGCCGTTAGTTAGTCGATTACCTACCTCCTTTGTCCATTGCAACCACCCACTTGCACCATTAGGATCTCTCCATATCTCTTTTGTCTCCTTTGTCTATGGCTTTGTCCATCAATTTCAATAATCTGCCCGCTGACTCATCCCATGCAAACGATGAATTTGGTAGAAAGGATGCATCATATCAAGAGATAAATTTTGAACACATTTCCCGTAACATTTTCCGATTTGGGATTTGGTACCGACGAATAACGCTTTATTTTACGGCAAGGTGCCGACGAACAACCACTTTGAAAAAGAAAAACGAACGCATCAGAGCAGTGGATCGAACTTAACAATGTGATAGTGGAACCAATCGGTTCGCTGATAATATTTTAGTGTTAAGGTTTATTTAAGTAGGTAGAGTTTTATCTGAAAATAGTGCTGCAACTTAAATGTGCATTGAATTTATTAAGTTGATAAAATATTTATTTAAAGGATAACATTAACTTGTCAAGTTAAAATTCGAATTTGTGCATCTAATCTTTAAAATTAGATAAACAACTAAACTAAAACGTATATAAATTACGCTGATAGAATGACTCGATTAGATTTTTAACGTATACAAAATTCAAAATGTGTTTATAAAAATACTTGAAACTTGTGCTGCAGTTGTTTATATAAAGAAAAATCTCTTAGTCTCATGATGGTCAATCATCCTAACGTGCGAGGAGAAAGACATAACAGACCCCGGATAAGTATTTCCTCACAGTGCCCACGTGAATAAAGAAGAACTTCATAAATCATGATGCATTCTAATCAGTGAGGATTGAAAAACTAAAGTCCAGCTCTTGGGGGCGAGATGGTGACTCGAAGGAGTGGGATGCCACGCTAGGCACTAATTTACAGAGGGTTAAAAAACGTGAACTGTCAAAATAACATTAAATGGGTGGTTCTCTTATTAGATCGGTGAAAGGTAAGGAGGCAAACCACCCTTCACGGATGTCAAGATGCATCCAACAGGTTGATGCACCCGAGAAGTCGTCGCTCCGTTACGTGAGGGCGTATCTCGATTATACTCATGAGCCCTGATCCCCGTATAACTCTATACTTTCCCCGGTTCATGTTAAAATAGAGATACCTTCTTACGTCAGAGGGGCGACGCAGTGGGCGGCTTCGGTCAACCAGCAGGTTTACACGTCGCCACCTGAGGATCCAACTCGAGTCCTTGTCATCAATTTTGAGTAAACATAAAAACTTTATACATAAACATTTCATGTTTTTTCACTGGGGAAAGTGAGAACAGGCTGAATGGTCGCGGTGGACACTGTCAATCTCATTGCGCCCAAATTCTCTTAGAAGCTCTGAAGAAGTTTCACGCGGTTATCAACATGAAAGAGAAAACAAAAGACTTCTAAAATAGCCCGATAACTTAACTAAACTAGAGCGCAACAGTTTTGATAAGCAAAGCTGAACACAAGAAGCATGAGACGCCAACCCGCACGATTAGTTTTAAAATTCATCCCGAAGTTCTGGGGAACTTTGAAATATTATTAAAAACCGGCGCTCCGCTTCGCTCCGCGCCGGTTTTTTGGGGGGGCTTCGCCCCCCCAAGCCCCCCCAGGACGCGCGCTTCGCGCGCGCTTTTTAGTTTGAGTGTCCATTCCAGTTGTTCTGTCTTCTTAAGCGACCCGCGCGTCCACCGCGGGAAGAGTGTATTTTCCGAAGGGGGGGGGGGATCAATCTGTAAGGGAATGAATTAATTTCTTGAGCACAAGATAGTAGTTGCGTACGTTGCCAGCGAACGCGCTGCGAAAGGTTGTGACGGTTAAATGGTGAGATTTTGTTCAAGAACAGATCATTTAACCTGACCCACTGTGCGACGAACAATTTGTCCAGAATCTTCCTTCCCCTGACCCACTGTGCGACGAAAAGTTTGTCCAAAAACTTCTCTCCCCTGACCCACTGTGCGACGATCAGCTTGTCCAAAAACTTTCTCCCCCGACCCACTGTGCGGCCCTGCTCCGGCCGGCTCCCCTCATGCCGCGCACCCCTCGCCTAAAACTTTCAAAGCTCGCCATTTTTAAACGGCTCGGCCGATTTAGCTCAAATTCAATACCAAACCAGTCCTAGGGGAGAACTACCACCCGTAAAAATTTCAGCTCAAAATATTCATTTTCGCTCGAGTTATCGAGTGGACAAGATTTGACCTCCCCCCATTTTCGAGCCCCACCCCTCAAAATCTATTGCCTCAAATTTCAATTTTTTTTCGCAGAATAGTAGTCCTAATGAGTCTCTACAAAATGCAAAAAAATTGGTCAAAATATCTTTCAACGTAAGAAAGATATAACCACTCAAAAATCGAAAAATCTTCAAAAGGCGGAAATACATACATACATACATACATACATACATACATATAACTCTTCACCTCTCTTAATTTAAAAATCTAAATTTTCGTTTATACTCCTATTTTCAAAATTACCTGTAAAGACGTTAATAGCCTGAGTCGCTGAATGTCTCAAAATTATAATAACTAACTAACTACATACATATATACATACATATATATATACACATGAATTTGAATAGCATATATTTTCGTGATCTACGACCCGTGATCGGTGCTCTTCACAATGTCTCAGGTCTGGGTCCGACATCATGGGAGAATGCAATAGTGTATTTCCTTCGGAAAATACACTAAAAAAGCAAATCATATATAAAATACGAACGTTTCGAAGATTAGACTTTTCTGGACTGGATCTCCCTAAATTTCCAAATGTTTTTACAGTAAAAAAAATTACCTCTTAGTTTATAAGCTTCATTAGCTTAGTAATTTTCAATGTTTTTAAAAATTGTTTAACTCTTAAAGTGAGTGAAAAGAAAAATAATTTTAATATGCACTTGTTTAACACCCCTTTATAAACCCGCAAATAATATTATCTTATCTTATAAAATGTCACAAAAACTTAATGAACCGAAATCACGACAAAGTGGGTAATCAAGACTCGAAATGACATAATATACCTTTCGGAATGTTCTTGGTTACTTTTCGCAAAGTACAATTACACCAAAACGGATATAAAAGCTCGTCAGAAGAGTCTAGCTGTTGCTTTTTTACGACTGCACGGAAAAAAAACACATTGGATCTAGAGTCCAGACTCTTAAAAACATCGACAAGAAAAAATACTCTTGATTCAATCAGATTTAAGCTTAAATTAAGAACCATTTCCTTTTGATTTAAACTTAAATCTGATTGAATCAAGAGTCCTTTTTCTTGTCAATGTTTTCAAGAGTCTGGACTGTAGATCCAATGTGTTTTTTTTTTTCCAGTGTGTGCAACATGTTTACATTGTTTTTCGAAACAATTTCAATGAGCAATATTGTATCCAAGAGTGTGAGTGGTCGAAGTGCGAAGCTTTTACGCCTGGTCACTATACCTTGGAAGCGATGTGCGAAAGCGGGAGATTATCTCGCCGCCACTCTGAGAAACTGTAACTAATAACCCCTTTTTCTCGGCGGTCGCATCACCTCGCCGCGACTTACTTTTCACAGGTGCTGCAACTTAATGAAGAGTTGTTTATGCAGATTTTCACGTCTGTGCTCGGTGCAGCAGGGACGTCTCGGCATGCATCACTGTTTAAGCTGAGACAATTGAATTGTTGTTCGGAAGATTTCATATTACAATCAAATTGTAGGCTCCGCGATGCTAATCGATGCAACTGTTTTCTCATTACGAAAGCAGCCGACCCATCGGCATCACATCGCACTGCGCCAAGCTTCCCGCCCACCTTGCATCTCGACGTTGTCATGTCGCTGCTAACGGTAAACAAGTTTTCCTCGGTGGTCCAAAAAATAGGGGGACCAAACAGGGCCATACAGGGCCGCCTGTATTTTGCCGCCCTCATCTTATTCGTTTTGAAACATCAATAAAAAACGTCAAGTGAACGTGCCGGAGGGAGAGGGATGCATAAGACGCGCGTTTACTCGTGTTGGATACATTTTTTGCGGAAGCCCTGTCAACACTACTAGCAACAATTCACGGAACTTGGCGCGAAAGTTGAGTTCCGTAAACCTGTCTCTGTGTGGACAATGCCTTCCATTCATAAGAAATTAACGGAAAAATTATGAAAGAGCAATCATAAGTGTGGTTCAATAATTTTAACTTCCACCGCCGCGCCGCGCCGTGCTGATCGCATTTTGTTTGGTGCAATGTGTGAAGTATTCCTACACTCTTGTAGGCGCCATGCCTTTCACGCCGACCGCTGCTGAAGCTGAACGCACTGTTTTTGACGCAATGCGTGAAGTATTCATGCAGTCTTGAAGGCGCTATGCGTTACACGGCGACCGCTGCTGACCGCACCGTGTTTGACGCTATGCGTGAAGTATTCATGCAGTCTTGTAGGCGCTAATATGTGTTACATGCCGACCGCCGCGCCGAGGGCCTCTCCTTTTCATCTCAAGTCCTCGTCATCATTGCTCTCTGTGCCGCGCCGCGGTTTCTCTCATAACTCGACTAATTGAAGGTGCTGTCTTTTGTATCACCGCAAAACGACAAAATTAGAAATTACGATACTCACAGTAAATGCAAGATTTTGTCGCCTTTTCCCGTTTGCAATTTTATTTTTATACCTACATTTAAAAAAAAAGTGCAAAATTTGCCGCCCCCTAAATTTGCCGCCATAGGTCGCGGCCCATGGCCACCCCCTTAATCCGGTCCTGGGACCAAAAAGCCATTTCTATTGCAAGGAACACAAAGAAATAATATTAATTTCTAAGCTGATAGATGTTTATCAGGTAATCGAAATGTGACGACAAATACAAACGAATATTGGACTGGCCACATGCGTGTGTGAATTCATAATATTTTCGATCTATCTACACTTCGTGTTGTGGGCTTTAGCTTTAAGGGCGAGCTCGCATTTAGAAATCTTTTAAAAAAAAAAAAATTCGACTCATAAGATTAAAATGTGAAAAAAAATTGTCAATTGAATTGATCTGTAAGCACTGTAATATGTATGTTTTCAATACAGTTGTCATTTTCTTAGAGAATCTTTGTTCAGCAACTGGTATTACTGACGCAACATTTACAAGACCACAACCGAATTGTTCCAACATTAGTACAAGTTGAGCTATGCGTTTATTCCAATTTTGGGAGAAATGCCTACGGAAGGGGGAGGAATATGTCATGCCAGCCGAGTCTCATTTAATTTTTATTTATTTATTTATTTATTTATTTATTTATTTATTTATAATTTGTACAATTGAGCCTCTGTCCGAGGCTATGGCACACGTCATTTATTCGGTGCATGGTGAACAGTTATATACAGTGATATACATATGGTATAATTGTAACATTATACTGGCCTACAAGTTCCTGAAGGTTATAGAATACTTTTTCGCATAAGAAAGCACGCAGCCCTTTAAAGAACGTCGTTAGGTCAGCATTGCAAAAGTGTAGCTTCACATTCCAGAGCAGTGCGTTGAACATCTGAATTGCCGAATTTTTAGGAGGAGAAGATGCAGGCTTGCCTTACAAGAGGAGGGGGGACTCTTTATGGTGACTTTTGGCCCTAAAAAAAAATTCCTATTTTATGATAACATTGAGGGCACATCCATTTTAAAAGCGAAGTGAAATTGGACTTAAGTAGGAGTCGGACAATTAAAACGTCTGAATTGCACAACGGAGTAAAAATAATCGAAAATGATTGAAACCTTTTTTCTTCATTTCACCAAAGTTGGTTGGAAAAACAGGACACTGCAAATATTTTTGAAGTCAGTTGAGGTTTGTATAAATCAGTAGAATTTTCCAGATATACTTATGAACGGAGAAAAAACCAACTCGACAACACTGTGACCACGTTCATTCGAGTTTGCGAATGCAGATGGTTTCCACTGTATGATTGCCTGTGGATGCTGCTCATCCCCTGACGACTGGTTTCATCGGTCGATGATTCTTCTTCCTGTAAAAGGAACGGCAGGAATAGTGAATCCGTTACATTTTCTGCACGGTGCAAATCTAAGGATGCAGATACCTATCCACAGTTTGCACAGCCCCGCACAGTCACCGGAAGTGACGATTGCAGCACTGCAGGATGAGGAAGTGTAGCAATACTGGCTGCACTCTAATTTCCTTCCTTGTGCATAAATAAAATGCCCGAGATGTGATTAGACCGTTATAGTTAGGTGCAAACTAGGGTAACCTAGAACAAAAGCGGATACTCGCATAACCCTCATATACGTGGAGAGGCGATCAGCCAATCAGGAAATGGACTATTATCATAAAAAGTCTGGCTAACTGCCTAGATCATTTTTCGCGCGAAATCACGACCGTTAGGAATGCAGATGATCTATTTTTACAGATTTTCCCCGGAAAACCCACAATCTTATCTCAATTAAACTTTTTAAAATTGAAGTTTAAGGCTACAGGATGATCTGAGATATTTCATGTACTCGCGGTAGAATATCTTAGTCAATTTCAATCACTATTATTAGTAAAGATATTCCGGTATTTCAAGCAGTAATACTTATAAATTTCCATATACATATATTATGCAACATTCTGAGGTGCAGATCTAATTCTGAAAGCAGTGAATCCTTATATAAATATGGATTCTAATAAAATACACCATAGTTTATTTAGTTATTCTCTTTACTACCAACAGGGATGTGATAATATTAAGATTGAAAAATTTGCATCCAATCTTACAGAAAGCCGAGGAGTAGAAGAATGGGTATTATTGCGAATAGTTGCGGCTAGGAGCGAGCACTGAGAGAGCCAGAGCGCCTTCAAGTTCTTACTTATGCAACGTAGACAACCGTCGAGTACGTATAGTTGTATCTACGCGCTAGCGTTGCGCTGATCAAACCACCGGAGCGCCTTCAAGTTTTCATATTTGCAATGTGGATAACGATGAAGCACGAATTACGTAGTTGCACCCAGGCCTTAAGTTGGCAGAATACTCTATTCAAATTTTCAGTTTGAGCTTTGCTAATACATTCCAAAAATATGACATTGGTAAGACACTATAATATGAAATCTAGTTCTTGATTCCAATTCGAAATGCATGCTATGAGGCGTCACATTTGCGAATGAAGGTAAAACTGGACAAAGGAACAAACTCTATCACCTGCAATAGTGAAAAATAATGCAATTTCTTTGGAAAATACACTTAAAGGTGATAACTTTCAGTATTCTTTATACAATATCGGATCCTTCCCCCGGACAATACAATGGGAATAAATTTATCAAATTGGAACTGATAAAAAAAAAATTTCTGTTGTCAAATTTGTGCGTGGCAGGTTTTTCTGAGCCAAGCATTTAATAGAAACCATATAACACATTTGCCTTGCTCAATGTAAAATGTACTTAATTGAATCGCAATGCTAAGACAGCGTGCTCAATTAAAAATTATTTCAATATTTTCGCTCCTCTGGCGTGACGGCATATCTCGATTTCCACATGATCCTTAAAACGCATGGATTTGCATGTAAAACAGGGTTCATGTGGAAATTGTGGTACACCCTTTCTTCAGAAGATCGACGATATTTAGAAAAACCATTGAATTGCTCTTGTTAAGCACGTCCTCTTGTATGTTTAAACTGGAGCAAGAAGTGGATTGAGGAAATGGCTTTTATTTTCGGAAGAATTGGAAACATGCACCTGAGTATGGAGTTTAATGGTTCTCTAGGTGGTTTTTCCGAGTGATCTCCATTTTCAATGCGCTCTAGCTTCCGCCGCACTTTTCCAATACTTCTCATGCGATTATTTCTAACATATGATACCAGTCAATTGAACAAACAATGACACAAACTGACACAATTGTCAATTGATGGTGAGGCTCCTAAGCCACGTACCTGGCTTTGCAACGTTGCAGACTTCCTGTCATACTTTACACATGTTTTATGTCGAATTCCTCAACGTTAATCACTGGAAAAAAAACACATTGGATCTAGAGTCCAGACTCTTGAAAACATTGACAAGAAAAAATACTCTTGATTCAATCAGATTTAAGCTTAAATCAAAAGGAAATCAAATTAAGAGGCTTGGTTCTTGATTTAAGCTTAAATCTGATTGAATCAAGAGTATTTTTTCTTGTCGATGTTTTTAAAAGTCTGGACTCTAGATCCAATGTGTTTTTTCCAGTGATTCTTTAGAATTCCCTTGATTTTTCTGCTACGAGCGAAATTCTGAGTAAATTTCGAGGAATGATGGTAATTTCCTCTCATTAAAAAAAATAAAATAAAACATGAGCAGAGATTTTTAAACACCGAGAACGATATACGTGGTTTTAGGAGTTTCACCGTCGATAAGTGTTTGTTTCAATTTCTCAACGCAAATGCAATCGGGCTATTTAACGCCGATTTAAAACAAAGCTCAAACAGGAATAAAAATCAGTGTCCGTGCTGGGAATCGAGTTAAATTTAATCACCTAATCGTTCATCAAAATACACTCTCCCGCGAGCATGCGCACTTCCCGGTAAGATATAAATTTCCAGAGACCGGAAGGGGCGCTTCTGACTGCGAATGGCCATGTGAGCATAGAAGTAATTATAACTGTGCAATGATTTATCCGCTTGCTTGGGCCTTGCAAACTTGATTTGAATTTATAAAACAGCAACTGGAGCCTAGATCCTTGAGTCGCCCCGGTAAAGCGTCCTTTTGTTAATAAGACGCTCTCTTGTTATTTTTTTTTCCTGTTCAGTTCACAGAGTGCTCTGATTTCCGCGCGGTTCAGATGGCCAAACTGATTATCCCGGCCATTGCACTGCCATAAATAAAGGCATGCGCTGCCGAGAAAGTTCACCGGTGGGATTAAAAATGTGGTAGAAAGCTCCAGCGTTTCTGTCATGAGAACTGGGACTTGAATACTTGCAGTGTGCTTGTGTCTGTGAGAGTCTCACATCACCCTGTCACACCCGCGTCATCGTCAGGCGGTGAGGAGCAAAGTATGTATTCGCGATCTCCCATTGGTGGATCTCGGAAGTTGGCAACATTGCTTTCTCTCCTTCATTTAAACATATGGAAATGTATCGCACTGGAAAAAAAACACATTTTATCTAGAGCCCAGACTCTTGAAAACATTGACAAGAAAAAAGACTCTTGATTCAATCAGATTTAAGCTTAAATCAAAAGGAAATCCGCTCAAATTAAGAGGCTTGGTTCTTGATTTAAGCTTAAATCTGATTGAATCAAGAGTATTCTTTCTTGCCGATGTTTTTGAGTCTGGACTCTAGATCCAATGTGTTTTTTTCCAGTGTAGGGGTGGCCAAGACGTGTTTCGACATCGAAATTTAGGGTCTTCAAAATTTCACGCAGAATGTGTTGAAAGCGCCGAAGAAAATGTTCAAAATCGACGCGTGAGTCAGAAATGAACGTTTATAGTCGACGTAACGCTGTAGAATTGCTCGTAAACATCCTAAATGAACTTATGTCAAATCTGCTAATGTAAGCAAATCATTTGCCAAAGCAGTAATGTTGAATTTTTCCCCCAAGAAATTCTTTCCTAAATCTTCAGCACCACATTTATGTTATCGCTGAAAAAAATTCAGCACACTGAGAGAATATAGCATCGTTAAGAGTACTGAAATCGTTCAAAGGGCCAATTTGGCACGAGAAGATTGTCTATTTTTGGGAAACGGGAAGTTGAAATTAACAAACTCGGGAACGCTGATCTGCTTCGCATTCAGTTTTGAAATACAATTTATCATATTCCCACCATCTCGTGTGACAAAAAAAATTATGACCTAAATATAAACGAGATATTGTAGCCAGAGACAAGAGGCCTCACTGGTCTCATGGCGACAGGTGGAAGCTTTTAATTTCGGGGATGATGAGCTTCGGGTGACGTCATGAGCCGAAAAAGTTTTTCAAACTTTGGTTTATTTGCAAAACGAAACTCTCACCACGTTGTTGACCTAGGTGGATGCTGTACACACTTTTAACAACACAGTATGAGAAAGAAACAATGCTCAATTGAGTAGTTTGCTAAAGCCGTTGTAGTGCGCAATTCGACTCACGTGTGCTTTTGTTCCTCTTGCGACCAGGCAATTCAAATTTCCCGCATCCAATGGACAATAAAAGCGTTAATATCTTAGCTAGAAGTTTATTTCAGTAGTTTTCGTTGCGCGAATCTTGTTCTACGTGAAATTCTGGTGAAGTATCATGTTTGAGTGCTTTAATTCGTACCTTGTTTGATGGTCCATTCAATTAAAACATGCTAACACACAGAACTTTCCTAACTTTTCTCAGAGAAAATATTTTATCGGGAGAAAAGAGTGCTCATACGGTGTCGAAATACAACATGGGCCTATTAAGCCCCATTGTTCGATGTCGCGATTATCCTAACGCGAGTTCGAATAATCGCGCCAAACACGGCGGTGCGGTCGGCGTCTCACTCATATCAGCGCCTGCAAGACTGCGGGAATACTTCATGCATTGCGCCAAACAGTGCGGTCGGCGTCAAACCTGTGTTCGCGCCTTCAAGACCGCCTGAATACTTCTCGTATTGCACCAAATGCAATGCGAGAGTTATTTGCGATAACTATTCGACTACTACGGACATAGGCACATTGTCACTGGTGGATTGAAGGCGCATCACATACTGTGAATATGACTCGACATTCGACCATACCCTTCCCTGGCTTGCGCGACACTAAAATCGCCGGCAAATTAGGTCCACGCGTCATTTCTTTTGACAGTCGCTGCCCGGTTTTTACCCCAATTAAAGGGTAAATATGTATCTAATTGCTACGATTCAGAAACTCGAACGACGTTTAAATGATGAAGCTATTCTGAAACTTGAATTGCATAAAATTAATGTGGGTTTAGTAAAAAGAAAACAGAACGAATGAAAATATCGCGTCGAAATTTTTTGTGATTTTATTTTAATTATTCCGGAAATTTCTCGGAAACTTCTAAAAATCTGTTTTTTTTTTTTTTTTTTTTTTTTTTTTTTTTAACTTGGGAACTCTTCAGAAAAAACTGTGTGTAGATTTTTAAAAAAGGTGTTCATAAATAATACATTAAAATTGGTTTATAACGTTGCAATCAAAGATAAATACGCTTTCTTTCGTGTGCACCCGTGGCTTTTGAATCCATTCATCCATTAAATAACTTGAACATGATTTTTTTTACGATTTTTTATAAGTGTAGTTTTTTCAGCGGTTGGCGGCCGCGTGGCGACCACAGGCCTCTAGTTAAAGAAATATTTGCGGAGAAATTATTGCAAAGAAATTATTGAGGAATTTTCGCTGATCTGATCGTAATGTAGCGCCCCATGCAAAGCATGGGTAACCCCTGGTAATGAAGAAATACTGAGGGTATATTAAATTATGGTTAAAAAAGAATATTTCACCAGTAAGTGAAATTTAAAGTATGTGCACTGTGACGTTCATGAATCTTCATACTTATATTTCTTTAAATTTAGAAGAAAGGAATGACAAAAATGTAGGTTTATTAGCGATTTTTATAGTTAAGAGGGGGAAGCGGTCAAGAGGAAAAACACGTATTTCTTAGGTGCTGCTCATTAAATACATAAGGCTAAATTTCAGCTTTTTCGACCCCTTCTTCTTTGCCTGTAATTTTTTTGGGACGTAAGTTCTTGGTATATCATTTGACATGTAAAAACCAAATGTTGTATTAAGATCTCGACCCCTTGTCCCCTAAAGCGTTACATGTTTTTTGAGCGGTTCTCTAGGGAGGGCGTGTCGATCTGCGTTACGAGAATTGGAAAAAAGTTTCTTCGATCCTGAGCCAAGGCTCTTAAAAATTTCGATAACAAAATTTCTTCCCAGTCGATTCTTTACCATAGCTTCAAATGAGAAAATATCGATAATCGACCACTCACGCCGCACCACTGGCCAGTTGAAATCTGCAAAGCAGCCCAATAAGCAGGGGCGGAAAAGCTCAACGGTGGACTAGGCAGAGGTATCGATCAAGTGCGCGTGGGCACGTCCGGGAGGAGCCATCTGGGTCACGCCCACTGCATCGCGATTGGAGGACTCTCTGAGCCGCTACCACCAATCCGGGCGCAGCTCCCCAGTTCCAGCCGCGTTCCCCTTTCCTCGCTTCCCTCCGTCCTCTCAATCTTGCTCCAACCCCGAGACACGGCTATTATAGCTGTGCTATGCGCGGGGAGATCTCTCGCTGATTCTGCGTTGCTTTCCGTTCAGCCTATCACTCTATCGATGAGAGCAGAGTGCAAAAATGACGTTTAGAGAATATGGACTTCGCGTCTCAGCGGCAAACTTTATTGTGTGTGTGAGACCGTTCAAGTAATAATTAGGGGCGAAACGTGAATAATCGATTATCGATACTTCCTCATTTTTAGCTAAAGTGAAGAATCGATTATTAATGTGATTGCTGCGAGCACCCTGTCTATCGATCCTTTTCCATACGTTTGATACGTCATGACAGATCGGTCGATGCATCTCAAAGCACGCCGCGCCATTGCAAGTAATGCGTATAGCGTGCACTAATAGGCCGCATTCAAAATCGTTCCTCTTGCCTCAGAGGACCCATATGGTTGACATGTTGATTAAAGGAGGTTTAAGAAGATGCTTAATATTTCATCATAAAAAGAACAATTTTAATGCGATCTCGAGAAAAAAGTCGAGCGTGCAAATTTGGAAAAGTCCCTTCATAGGGATTGCGCCAATTTGATTCTACAAACAATTAAAATTACAGAATTATGAGACTTAAAAATTTGCCGGAGATGCAATTTCAAGGTAGGCTTATAAGCCTACTTTAAAGTTTGTCAAAATTCTAGAATTTTTTCTTTTATATTTTTTTTTACTTTTTGCAGTGACAAATCATTTTAATACCTTGCGTCTTGTGCCTCTTCCTCCAAAACTGTCCACTGTTGAATTTTAATCGAGGGTGATGTCTGTGCGAAGTTGGCACCCGGACTTAAAAAATTTCAAATTTTCTCTTTTGCTCATCATGCCTCATCATCTGCTCATCCCAAAAGTTACATCCATTTTTTTTACTCAGGCATGTACTCTTTGAACTTGAACTTTCAGGGAGGTCGTAGGTCGCTTACCCTAGCACCCTCATCTTGTCCGATTGGCCTAAAAGTGGTCTCAAACAATGAAGAATCATTTGCCCACCTTTGATTAGCCCTTCGTTTTCATAGCCCCTCTCTACCCATCTATCAACGAATGGCGGCGTTTTGGGGGCACAATGAAGGCAGCAGCCCCCTTTGTCCAATTGATTTAATTTCAGGTCAATCTAATAGAGTCGAGGGGAAATAAGGGTGTCAAAACTCTTCTAGCCATTAAAATTATGACTAAATTTAAAGTATGCTCAATGGGAATTACCTACTGCGCGGCAAAATTTATACCTTTCCCTGAGAAATCCTGACTCAGTTTGGGGCATACTTAAGGTAACCTTTCCAAGTTTCGGATATGATGAACCCACCAATCCCGGTTCATGGTGGCTCTCGCTCTTGAAACTTTGAAAGTGCTGTGCTTTTTCTCCTTTACATTTTATCCAAGAATACCAATATTTTTGCATCATTTTTTGGTTAAGGAAAGCTGATTTCAAACAACCAATAAATGCGTTTTTTGTATCAGAAAGATATGCAATTTGCAATGTAAAGAATATTGCAACATATTTTAATGTCATCGCAAAATATTACGATACGTGCCCCTTCAATCAGTAGATAAGCAACATACACAACACTCCGATGCAGTAGAAATTATTCTACTATGTATTTGCAAGTTATTGCAACCTGTGCTATTTGGGAACCTGGTTACTCTCATTCGCACCTCACTGTATAGCTGTCAGGGCTCCCGATAAATTTCGGTGCACCGCACTTGTGTGCAAAACTCGGTGCAGCTCCGTGGCGATTGTGGAAACCGTAACACTGTTTTTCTTTCATTTAAATCCGTTCAAAATATCGATTTTAAGTGAGGCGTCACTTAGAATCGATTATTTTACGTTTCTTCAGATGGAGGAAAAAGCAGTATTGCCAACTTTCAAGAATCGCCACTGGTGAAGCTTGAGGCGCCACAAAGAGTGGACTCGCCATTTTCCGATAAAATCGTTTAGTTTTTTATTTACGGACAATGTTGTGGGTTTGAATTTAGTGTCGCCGGATCGCATTTGATGAAAGACACACTTATTTGAACATCAACATCACTGGGAAAAAAAAATCGCTTGGATCTAGAGTCCAGACTCATGCATGAAAACAATGGCAAGAAAAAATACTCTTGATTCAATCGGATTTTTGCTTGATTCAAAACGAAATCCGCTTAAATTAAGAGGCTTGGTTCTTGATTTAAGCTAAAATCCAATTGAATCAAGAGTATTTTTTCTTGTCAATGTTTTTAAGAGTCTGGACTCTAAATCCAAGCGACTTTTTTTCCAGTGATTTTAAGCAAACTTTTTTGTGTAACAAAATTACACTAAGTTTAAGATGCAATTAAACTGTCGTGTTTTAGCAGCGATCAGAATTAAAGTTACTGTAGACCGTGATGTCCAATGAGTTTCGTTTTTTTTTTTTCATTTCTGCGCGGAATACATAAATGTAAATTTTTCAAAAATTAAAATATGTTAAAAAAGTAGGATTAATCGCGGCAGAGACGACATTATTCTTTGAAGTCATGCATTCATACTAAAACCATCTCAAGAATATATTTTGTCCTACTCAGCGTTTATAATTCTAAGAGTCTCAAGAAGGAGTGACACTTGGAGAGGGGAGTAAACATTGATAATTTTTAGACGCAGGGACAAAAGCCTGTCATGTTACAACTACATCCCCTAATTCACGGAACACTGCGAGAATGAGAAAATTGATGCGATATCTCATGCTTTGATGATACGCAGGTCACGCTTTAATAGAGTGGGAATATAATAAGTCTGGAATGAAGAAATGCTCGCCTGTTCATGTTTATTTTGAAATATTTTAAAAGGCTGCTCGGAGCTCCATATGGGTGCGAGGACAGAAAAGGCGTGAACCATGCACAAATTAGGGGCCACTGAGCTTGACCTCCTACCCGCCCTCCCACCCTCAACCTCAAACCGGGTTCCCCAGCTCAAGTTTGACCGAAGCGAGACGCAAATCGAAAAGCAATAAATAAATCACCGACGATGTGAAGTCGATAAATTTAAATCAAGCTAAACGAAGAATGTATAATTATGAAGCAGACGACACCTTTTTACTCGAGATCAACCCTCAAAATCATCCACGCCGCCGCCTCCGACGCAGGGACACCTCCACTGACATCTTCGCACCTCAGCCGCTCCCTTCTCTTCTTCTTATTCCGAGGCACCACCGTCACAGCACCTCATCTTTTGTTGCGGTATCTTGTTATTTGCTTGATTCTGGACGGCGTTGAACGGATGCCAGCCAAGTCAAACAAATTGTGAACAAGCGTTTAGGATGCATCTTTCATCCGCCTCTGTCAACGTGGAGCGCGGGAGAAGATTAATGGACCTCCCCGACCCCGCCCTCTTGTTCCGTGTAAACATAACCTCATCGTTGAAGTTTTTATTCAAAGACCTCTTTGGTTACCACTTTTGATGCTTGTCAAAACTCAACACTTCTGTTCGGACCCACATCATCCGCGTGGGAGATCCTCCATCTGAGCGAGCATCATTTGCGTCAATCGTGTAAGCATAGCCCGTAGCCTCAGACATAAATTGGGACTCATCATTTATGAAATGACTCTCTCTGCAAATCAATAACGCTTCCAAAATGTTGATGTAGAGAGCTGGGATAACCTGTTATAATGGCCAAATCACATGTTTAGGTTTGCGAAAAAATTTCTCTTGTGTATTTTTGGCTACGTAATCCGCAAATGGACGTATTTCTGCAAAACGGAAGCAGAGACAGGTGAGAAAGAAGAGGTGTGCTGTGCTCGTTAATCGAGGGCCGGAAGAATGCATGGGAATTGAATCAGTGAGAACGAAAGCACACCAACTCGGTCACTGAGGAATGCTCAATTTTCATTAAAGAGAATCGGTTTTCATAAAGGTCATTGAAGTTAACGCTCTGTTCTAACTTGGACCTTTAAAGTGTCCTTTACTTGTCTTTCGGTACCAAAAATCATTTTCTTATGCTAACTTCTTCAACTACTGTACAGATTTGCGTGTGTCTTGATCATATCCATTTTTCGAGTTGGCGTGTTTTCATTCTCACTGATTC
This sequence comes from Bemisia tabaci, assembly GCF_001854935.1. Lineage (NCBI taxonomy): Eukaryota > Metazoa > Arthropoda > Insecta > Hemiptera > Aleyrodidae > Bemisia > Bemisia tabaci. Next base: position 5,638,613 of record NW_017566728.1, read on the forward strand.
AATCATAAAGCGTACCAGTGACGTCTGACGAGGCCGCCACCGTCGCCGCGGCCCCACTTCGGAATCTTTAACTCATGAGCTCTGTCCACAACGCTTTTGTCACATGCCCACGGCTCATGAGTGTGCCATTCAATTGGCACATAGTAATTCTGTTAAACAGAATGTAAAATCCCGTTTTTCAATTTCTCCAAAGGGAATTGCGCCCTCTTTAATATTGTTTTTAATGCCGCTTTCCAGAGCATACCCCATCTTCCCCACTCGTCTATGGTTCCGTTTGGCAATGATCCTAGTTGTTTCCATCATGCACCAATTTCTTAGACAATGAAGATGTTGCATGTGTGAGGAATTTGCGATTTGACTATCGATTCATGTGTAAAAGTTCGCGAGAAACACGATGGTGCCACTGGTTTTCTCTGAAATCAACTCCTAAGCTCCAAAAAAAGCTTTCAAGTTGAGGCCAAAATGGCGGGGATATCCCACCCTACTCTGACAGTCTACCTCTACATCAAAATAAACTCTCCATGCAAAGATAGGGAGCAAATACATTGACAGGGCTGCCACTTTATTTGGGGACTCTAAAATTGAAAACACGGCAACACTAATGTATTTGCTCCCTATCTTCGCATGGAGAGTTTGTCTTGATGTAGAGGTGGACTCTCAGGATAGTGTGGGATATCCCCTCCATTTTGGCCTCAACTTGAGAGTTTTTTTTTGAGCTTGGGAGTTGATTTCAGAGAAAACCAGTGGCACCATCGTGTTTCTCGCGAACTTTTACGTAAGAATCAACAGTCAAATCGCAAATTCCTCACACACGCAACATCTCCATTGGTTCTCCTCGGGAAACCCATTTTATACGAACACTCGATTTTCCGGAAAATTGGATTGGTGGGGGGAGGGGGACTAAGGTCATATCCGGGGGTAGCTCTAAAAATTGCACAGAAATTATATCCACTTGATCCGCGCAGACCTATGTTATGTGACAGAGACGCTTGGATGTCGTAACCCGAGCACGCTCTTGCATCGGAAAAAAAAGTTTTTCTGCTCGCATAATGTGTCAATTAAAAACCAGACAGAGAATATTTTGCGCGTTTATTTTTTTGCCTTTACTTTGATTTTTCCACTTGAAAATTTTTGCACCGAGTTTTGTCCTCCCGTTTTCTCGGAATGCAGCTGTCGTTGAGGACTACATCGTCGAAAAAAAAAGGATGCAAGCTTCGTGCAGAGCCTCGATATAAATGTCATTAATTCTGCGAGGACAGGGAAAATACAGCTCCCTTGAAAAAAATTGAGGTATCAATTCATGAGACATGGGAGATGATAAAGTTAGACCAACATTTTCCTGCTTGACGTGTTCTGTTTTCCAGCAGAAATAATAGCTAGAACTCCCTGAAAATGAGCCATACATTCAATTAATTTAGTTTCTTACATGTTTGACCTTCCGCAGATGACAAGGGATCTTAGTTCAAGGAGGCAAAATCTTCAGAGAGCCGTTTTTTCTCCAGTTGGGTCAAATGCTCTAATTTCCAGGCTTTGACGAAAAACTGTCACTGGATATCAAAGAGTACATTGCGAGTGATTTAGTTCATGCTTGTGGTATTGGAGGATATAGAGTTTCATAATCATAAAACTTTTGCAATGTTATTCCTGGAACGTGTAGATTAGAATTTGACATTTTTTTTTTTTTACCTCAAAAATACGTTTTTGAATTGTAGACTTAAAATCCTCATCACTTCGGCTTAGTTTGGCATTATTATTCGTATCGTGTTTGCCCTTTTTTTCTCTAATTTTCCACCCTCCTATAACTTTTTCTTCTTATTTTCGGAGAAAATAAATTGTAAAGACCCCCAAATTTTAAAGAGGTGAACAAAAAAAAAATTAAATGTAGGAAAATGTCAAACCAAACGTATTCTCTCGCCACTCTTGGCTCACAAACTCAACTTAATTTGTAACTAGTAGTTGCTGCCGGTGTGATGGGTAGGCGAGAGCTCACTGTACAGAGTTGCACAAGGACGCCAAACGCACTACTGGACGCTCCATTTATAATAAAAGTGCACAAAACAGACGGGCAGAGGCAATAAATTATGCTGGAAAACATTAATAAAATAGCAACCAGTTGCGGTGACTAATTGTGGAGAGAGGAGCACGCATAGAGGAACCTGTGAAATAGGTGTATTAACGTGTCCAACAGTTATATGTAGAGACACGCTGCATATACATGTACATGGGTACACGTATAGGTGTGTAAAAAATAGGTGCATGTACGTGGAAGGAATGGGAGTTAGCTGATAGATTTTGCCGGGTTACAAATGCGTGTCGGAGATAAAGGGAGGGAAACATAACAAAATTAAACCAAAGCTGAAGATTAAACTATCATAAACTACGGGAAACGAGCCGAGGTGTCATTAAAAAGTAGTGTGAAAGCCTGGCACCGATAATAGAGAGCACTACTTGACAGGGATACGGAGGGAGGGGGTAGGGGGGGGGGGT
>NW_017566728.1:5641272-5660418 GCF_001854935.1 Bemisia tabaci
GACTCCTCTTCGGTCCCTCTCGCCGTTTTCGCAAGTCTTTTAGATCCGCGGCCTCTGTCGGCCGATACATACTCAAAGTTAACTTGTCTCACGTTATTGTCTCACTTTTCCTGACCTGCAGACTTAAAAAGAAATTATGCAAACATCCCGTGTTCCAGTCACCCGCCTTTTGATTTTTTTCTAAGATGGCGAAAAGACCTCTACGGCATCCTTGCGCACGAGACAATAATGCTGAATTCACGCCCATCTTAAGTTCACCTTTCAACAATTGGACTCTCAGTGGCGTAGAAGTTCAGGGAGGGCATTTTTAAAAACGAAGAAAGTTGACTATTTACAACCAACTATATTTGCAATAGGTCACATGTTTTTCAAACCACCATTTTTCATTTTAATCACTGCATTTAAATGTTTTGTGAATGGTACTATGATACACCGCAGGCTTCCCTAAATGATGAAGTAAATTTGTCTACGTCCGTTCTTCTAAAAAATTATTTTTCGAGAGGATACTCTGAGGTAAAGCCGCGCCTTTGCACAAAGTTAGCTGGGAAAACTTGCAATTCGAGGTGCTTTTATCATCGTTGTGCGGTATCTTATGCCTCTGAGATGAGCCGCATTTTATGGAGGGCGGAGGAAGGGAGTAAAAATTTTGCCTGTTTTTCAGAAAGGCTATACAACTCGTATAATTTTTTCATCATATCTTGTGATGCTTTGTAGTCACTGATATAACAAAAATTTGGCGTTCAGTTCTGTAGGTAATATCAATCTAAATGCAAAAATTATTGGGTTTTCGGCTACTTCAAATGTAAATGCAGGATGAGAAAAATTAAACTACGATTCAATGAATCAAATCAATGTATAAAATACTCCTCTCTTTTTGACAGACATACTGTATTGGGCAAAGAGCAATCGCCGATAATATTCAGGCTACTTGGGAAATGAATGGAGAATCATACAATTTCGAAATAAAGGAACAAGATTGGAGAACTGATCATTTTGCCTTTAAAGTGAATAGTCACACTTTTTCCCATAAAATCACGATAGTGATGTGCACACTCACTTGAGCATAAAATGAAATCCGGGATCTCAGTTGGGTTTCATTCGGACTGGCAACTAAACTAACTCCAACACAAAGCGTAGAGTATCACAAAAGATGAAGGCGCTCCAAATCCAGATCCTACTCTTAAAGGTCATTACTTATCAAGCTTTCGTAATGCAGATACGCATTATTGCGATTTTTCCGAATTTTGAAGCGCTTGCATATTGCTGACGATTACTAACCGCCTGTGACACATATAATACTTGTTCAATGGTGTTCACTGCAACTAAATTGAAACCAGAGGTCTTACTCCGTGGGGCGAAATGACGATCTAAACTCGAGTGGAAATTTTTTATATTTGGGAAATTAGGCATTATTTTTTTTCAGCCTTACTCTCATTCATCAAATCAGCCTTATAACCATGTAAACTGTGCTTTATGTAAGAGAAAACTTTGCTTCTTCAGAAAATTATAATATACCGTAAGATTGTCTCTCCGTCTCTAGAAGATAGGGTCGTGGGGGACAAGAGAAAACAGGCGCTCTCAGTCTTAACTTTCTACGGCCATTTGAACCGCATTTTGCAATTAGAAATTGCAATTTACAGCTCACATAAGAAACGACATAATTGCCATTAGTTTTTCTAAGTATAGATAAGTGCTTTTACAAATGATTCAAACAATCTAGTTCCGATAGCAAAATGAAGTCCATTTCATCTTCTCACTGAAAAAAAAACCCGGCCCTCGAAACTTTACTAACGGGCTATACATGTAGACATACCATACCTGGGCACAGAGGCCAAAAATCCGGGGGTAGCACCCGGAAAAATCGAAGTTACGGCTCTGTCACCCGGAACATTCGGATTCTGAGTCCGGAACAGACGGTATGTCTATAAAGCCCGTAACTTTTTTTTCAATGCATAAAATGCCTGATTTTGCCAACACCCAAATCTAATTGGGCCGCGTTAAACAGAGAGAAACCAAGCCACATCAGCTATTGCCATATTTAATCGAGCAATTTATTTTTTTTACACGAGAACGGTTGTGCGGATTTTCGCGCAAATTTCAGTGAACTTTCCGCATAGCACGAAGCAAAGTCCTTAAAATTTTCAAAGGAATCCACACAAACGTTCTCTCTTAAAAAATTAAATTGCCCAGGTAAATTTGGCAATAGCCGATGTGTCTTGGTTCCTTTCTGTTAAACGCGGTCCAATTCAAACATACATCAGCACAGCGCGTGTCCTCTCAAAAATGTAGTCTCCATTTATCCAACGTCCGTCGAGTAATGAGTGCGGATCATTGTATAATTATCACGAGTAGAATAGGGGGAACTTTTAGTTTTCCCCAAATATTGTGTTAGGTCGAGGCGAAGGGAGAGGGGTGCTTAATAGGCAAGTAGCAATTTAGAGGTGGCGGTGGTGGGCCACGAAGGGGTGGGCGGGGGTGGGGGCGTGGGGAGGGGTCAGCGAATAAATTAACGGCGTGGTAATACACACGTGAGTCGCAATTAATTAACGTTCTTGTAACTCGGGACTTGTATCTTGTAAGGGGCCCGATTCCCGATCCGATGCGATCCGATCGGAGCCGAGCCGAGTTGAGTCGGGAGAAATAATCAAATCCACCCATGGCTTGTCGCTCCCCCCTTTCTGCGACGGTAGCACCCAGTGCCCCGGAGTTGGAGGGAGGGTCGGGCCCCGCCTCTCCTGCCTCGCTCGTGCGTCGCGTCGGCCCCCAACCCCCCAACCCCCCTGACCCGGACCCTCCCCCCTGGACGCCGCGCCGCCGCAACCGGGCCGGACCCGGGACTGCGTGCCTTCCTCCGACCCCAGTCGCACGTTGATGCCCCGCTCTGAACGCCTTCACCGTCACCGGCTCCTTCCTCCGCGGGACCGTAATCAGTTTTCCATCGATTTTTACCGATTTTTCCGGATTTCATTTCCGTTCATCCCCCGAGGGGTCCTTAACCGTGAGTACCTCCGGTTCCGTTTGAGTGTGTGCGCTAGAGGTTAGTTCGCCTACGAGCGTGCTCGTTTCCGCCAATCGCGATCGGTTCCTTTGGTTCTGTGCTCATCGAACTCATTGAATCTGTGTTGTGCTGAATTTTGACTTGTAGTGAATCTTGGACTTGTGGACTTAACAAACGAAGGCCGAAGAAAGTAAACGAAGTGGGACGGAAAAGTATCGACTCAGAGCCGCCGAATTCAATGACACCCCTCTTCAAAATTGTCGCAGGTAATTCGACATTTCGTCTTTTTCCTTGTAGAAAGCATGTGTAGATGTGAGGAATGAAACGTTTTTGACTGGAAGAAATCAGATGTACCTCAGCCAAGTTCTTTCTGCAAATTTTGGGTTACTTCTTTCATTTGAAGCATTGTCCCCAATCATATTCTAATTCCGATTTATGTCTGGGAATACTTACCCATCAGCTCTTCAGAGAGCAAATGAATGGATAAAAAATAAAATCGCCGATTACAATGAGCAATGTAAATCGATAGAGCAAATATTATAGGGTCTGTGGCATGGACGGAAACGTGTAGAAATGGCCGAGGGATCTCCGATCATTATGCTTAAGCATCAACAAAAATAAGTTAGAAAATCCGGTTTGCAATACCGGGCAATTGTTACGACATGAGCAATAGGATCCACGTAAAGTACCGAAAATAAGAATGAAAGGTCATATGTGTTGTATTCGAAATTGGTGGCGTAGGTTGGAATTTTCAACATACTTTGTCTGAGGTCATGGAATTTTTTTCTCCCTCGGTTTTTCTTCTTTTTCTTTCACACGAGGTTATGACCGGTTTCACACGCGTGCAAAAAAATCACGCAAGTCGCATCAAATATGCACATAAACGTGTAAAAAATTGTTTTGAGCGCAGTCCGTCGGTTAAAATTAAGTTTTTGATTGACGCATGATCCCGTACTGACGCAGGTTTCAGAGCTGAAATGCTTAATCAAGTGTCTGCGGGAGACAACTAAACGTTTCCATCACATTTGATCGCTTGCTCCCCTAAATGTTCACGTGCCCTATGCGAGTGTTGGGAAATTTGTCACTAATGCTGGAAGCTCAAAGTTCTTGGGATTCGTGGTATTGGATCATGGAGTTCATCAGAAGGGGGAAAATGAAGGGTGTTTTTCTCATTCCCTCTAATGAATTTGACATAATTCGGAGAATTTGCCGGAATGCCCTTGTCATAGTGTCTCAATCAGGTATTGACACGATAGAAAACTGCAAAATTAAAATTATTTTCCTCTCCTCTTCAATCTCTCATTTTCAACATTGACAAGGGCATACAAAAATAATTTGGTTTACTTCAAATCGTAATAGTTTTAATTGAATAGTACCCAAATACGCATGATTTGACATAAGTTTAAAAACATGAGTCCAAAGTTTGCCCCCTAAGTTTGAAAGATTCCGTTAAGAAGTCCTCGGAACTTTAACCAGGGCTACTTTATGGTGATGGCGTTTCGGACTTTTTGAAGCTCGTCTTATCAAATCAACTGTGCTCACTGAATTCGAACTCTAAGTCTCCTTCTGAAATAAAAATGTAAAATTGCTGAGGTGATGACATTCTTTTGCGACGCATGTTCAACATGACCGTCATCGAAGGGCTAGCATTCTCGAATAATAAAATAGTTAATGTTCGTAAATAAAACATGAGTTTCGTAGAAGAGATACTCTATTCACCATTAATATATTAATCATGGTACTGTGTGGTTAATAGAACTTCAGAGCCGTTTCGGAATTCACATAACTTTGCCCTACAAACTTGTCTGTCATGTGATTTTACTATGATGAGACAGGTGTTTTCTCCGCGAAAGAGGTTCTTCAGATTTGCACACCTCCATCTCCAGAGGAAGTTGAATTTTAGACTGATTTTCTATCAGAGAACTTTTCGAACAAGATCATTATACCCGTAGCAATTAGCAATTATAGAATATCACCTACACTGTCTATTTTCCTCCGATAGTCACTTCATAAACCATGGAGAATGATTTACGCAACATGCCAATTGAATCAGTGAGAACGAAAACACATCAACTCGGGTTTTTTTTTTATTTTTACTTTTTTACGGTTTAGTGACACTTACTGATAGACGAATCTGCACGCAAAAGGGCGTTTTGAAACTGCAACTGTGTGAAGTGCTCGAAGCAGCGTCGGAAAAGGGCGGTGAGAACGAAAATACACCGTATAATAATTGAGCCTTTCTCCATCATTTGAGGGAGGGGTCGTTTCACTTTTTCAGAGCCGGCAAATCACAACACTTTTCTAAAGTACTTAGTACCATCAATGAAAATATTTGACAGGAAAAAGTACCGGAAAGAGAAAAGCATTAAAGTACTTTATTGGACATACTGATTTTATGCCTTTAAATAAAATCGGGCGACCACCGGATTTCGTGGGTCCTTTCGGGTCCATATACATTGTATTAATAAGTTATACAAATATTGGAGGGTTACATGCCGTAAAATCTCACATTTTTCAGGCAAACCATGAAAAATCATTGTCTTAAGGTCCGATGAGAACGAAAACATACCAACTCGGGGACTTTTAAACGCCTGTAATACTTCTCTCTCATTAAACATAGCATATCTATTGCAACTTGGTCCTTTATAATGTCGCCAAATACTTGTCCTTCAGCACCAAAAAGCTTTCTCTTAAACTAACTTCTCCGCCCGCTGCTCAGTTTTCTGTGTCTCTTGAACATTTTACTTTTTCCGATTGGTGTGTTTTCGTTCTCACTGATTCATGTTGAGAACATAAAAGTGAAAATTCTCATCTTTACTAACTGAATATTTTAAAATATTTGAATGCTAAGGAATGAGAAGTTGACACATTGTAGTTATCCAGACCTTACATAAATTGACTTTTGCCGAACATCCAGAGCATTCAGATTCATGTAATATTAATCCATTGTCTAGAAAATAATAATTACTGAAGTATATATTTGACATCATGATAAAACCTGTAATTTAAGAGCATAATTTGTCAAACAACAATCCCACCCGTAAGCAATAGACATTGTGTTACACTTATAAGGTCTGCTAACAATATTTCTGTGGCGCTTCATCGCGGCCAATATCCTTTTTAATCAACAAAATTTCAAAATAGATGAATGTACACACATTATCAATTGTGGCTTGTTACAGCTAATTTTCATTAACATATAGAGAAATCCACAATTAGGTATAAACTTTTATATTTTTCATTAAAATGCAGTTCATTGAAAAATATTCAGAACTACTGATGCACCTATGGTTCACTCTCAGAAAATTCAGGTAACCAATATCCCTCAATTCTGATGCAATAAAGTTTTTTAAATGTCTTCGAAAATTTGAAGACATTTTATACACGTGTAGGCAATCTACCTGATTTGTAAATTCGAAATGTAAATGTAATTTTGCTTTTTCCCTTGTAGGGCGGCCTTCTGAGTCATAGCATTTAATTCTTTGAAGACCGAAATCAATTTAAATTCCCGAAACTCATCATGAGTAGATCTGAAGGATACTCAGATCCTGCAAAGACTAGATGAATTATTCTGTACTTCACGATTGCATGATAATAACGTATATGCCCGATTTTTTGATGAATTGTGCGATTTGCCACACTTTTTTGTAAATATTAAGTCAAAAACAAAGGGTCGTAATTGTTTGTAAAATTGACTCATGACCGAAATTTGCGTAGCGTGTGCCGTGATACAAAGGTTGCGAGATTGGGCATTTTCTGCACCCCTGAGAGACCGTACTGACATTATTGTTTTTTTTTTGTTTTTTTTTTTAATTTTTTTACTGTCTCGCTCCCCTTACGGGTAACATTCTTTGTGTTCAAAAATGACACGAATGAGCTGACTTTCAAGGCAAAACTTGAACTCTTTATCATCGAGAGTCATTTCAACGAGTGAGATGCCTTAAAATTATTTAGAGCTTAACGAAGGATGCAATTTTGTAAAGATTACATTAAATTAAAATTTATCAACAGTGCCGCTTGATCAGATTATGATTCAATGTCTATAACTTTGCTGTCCATGAGCATTTCAATTTGTTAATTATAAGTATTCTTAAGCTATTGCCACCCGAGCATGGGTATTAGGATCATTTTATAAACATCATGCGCAACATCGAACGGTAATGGAATGGAGCAATGTCTTACTTCTCAATGATTTATGGAACTGTTCTTGACAGTGCGATTTCAATTAAATAATATGAAGATGAACTTATTGTCAAAATCGAAGACCTCGATTTTCACCCGGTTATTGGAGAGGTAACTCGGTGAGGAAAAGACTCTATAACGTGATGTTTTTGGAAGGGGGGTGTTGTTTGAGAGGGTTTTTAAAAGTCTAGGGTAACGCTAGTAGAACAAAAATATCGAGTTTAGTTTCACAACGCGGATCCACAAATAATGATCATGAAAATGCGATCGCATGATAAAACTAAACTGTCAAGATTCGTCGTTTTCCTGACAAAAAACCGCGGTAAAAAAAAAAAAAAAAAATTAACATTATGAAATTTCCACTTGCAAATTGCATGTCTGTCGCAGGTAAATAGTCAAATCGAGCATATCGTCAAATGCTTATGCAAACGTACTCAAATATTCTTACTTAGATTGATATTCCGATTATTTTTTACTAAATTTCGACAAAAAAATTATTTCATTTTGAAAAATAACTCTCTGTGAAAATCTGCATGGAATTGTAGTAAATAAATTATTATTTTCAGTCCTTAAACGAGCATTAATCTTCAAATGTACAGCATGTCATAAAATAAAGAATTTTAAAGAGGTTTTCTGTTGAAATATACATATATGTACGGGAAGCGTTCAGAAAGCAAAATACAAGAAAAATTGATAGATTTGATTGAGTCTTACTTTCTAAACGTTGAAAACTGTTTTTTTTTTTTTTTTTTTTTTTTTTTTTTTTTGTCAAAAATACGATATTACACACTTCCTTCTCAGCATAAATAATTCCAAATGTCTGATTTGACTACTTGCCTGCAACATATCCAAGGAAACTGCTCAGCAGAATTTCAGGAATTTTTTCTTCCCATTACACGTATAAATCAGCAAAATTTTGGACAAAAATTACAAAGTTATATTTTAATAAGACATCAAAGCAACACAGGAAATGTGTCATTCAATAGTTTTTCTAGTTTCACTAATGCTCCTTTAAATTTTTCTTGTGCAGTTTGTTGTTCGGCAAAGTGTTTCTACGGATCTGAGTGTTTCCTTGAAAATTTTAAAACCGCCTAGTGCTGCACACACAAGAAAATGAGAAAAAAATTGAACTAATTATGAGTTAATTTTGCTACCTTAGAATGGAGTTATACTGCCTCATCTGGAAAACGAAAAATTAAGGTTGAGACTTCGCATCACCCTAAGCTCGTACGTAACGGGTCTTCAAGGCTCTCAGATTGGTTAAAATGTAAAGGACTTTTAAACCTGATGGAGCTATTTGTTATTGCCTTATGACGCGTTTTTCTCGTGAATGCAGAAACTGGCAGAAAAAGGAACAAAAATAGATAAAAATGGACAAAATGAGAGTACATTTTGCGGACTTTTTTTACCTAGTTCCATTGGGTCTGGAATTATTACAATTATGAGTTACTGCTTTCATCTAAACAATGTTTTAATAATTCTCTGCATTTTATACTGTCAAAAGATTATTTGCCATTCACAACAAGATCTTTGTATCGCAATTTTCTGAGAATGAAATGAGATCGACGAACTTCAATGAGTGGTCGAGATATGCCCTAAAAAAACAGCCTTCAGATTTCAAGAAAATAAACTGTGTTTTAATGCCCTTTTAATGAACTTTTAAGCTAGCTAAAAACTCATAAATATTATAAAATCTCTTTCGGAGAAAATTCCGCGCGGCAGTCTTCAGTTTAGGACTTTTTGTTTTGGTATAGGGTAAAGAACGAAGTAGAATTTTTTCATCCTAACCAATTCATAAAATTTACAAAAAATGGAGCAATTCATACGTTGCAATCATTCCGCTCCCTTTAAAAGCATAGTAGCCCATAAATGACTTTCACGAATAATACTATAACAGTTTCCACACACTCAAAGCAAGTTCAAATAAGTAATTAATACATTTATTTGTTTATCTATCGAAGTATTAAGGGAGAAAATAATGATTTTTCATTTCATCATTCATCATTACTTTTTTTTTTTTTTTTTTTTTTTTTTTTTTTTTTTTTTTTTTTAATGATTAGAAAAAATAACAGAGGCGTTGAGACGCTCGTCAATGCATCTTCAGGGAAGCTGCATGACCATCTTAACCGATCTGTATAATCATAATTTTGGTTCTTATTTATTTAAGTAATACTAACAAATGAACTCGGTAAAAGAAGCATTCCTTTTCAACTTTTCAATTCAATCACATTTCGCAACGAGGAACTATAATTTCTCGCCCAGTTTAGAAACAACGAAGGAGTTGTTAGTTTCCCTGTGCAGATATGTTTTTTTTCTTTTTTTTTTCTAGGTAAGACAGAAATATTAGTTCCCAACTGCAATAACAATTCTGAAACTTGTTCAAAACGCTCCTTTTAATATTATTTGCGATCTAGATTATGTGGTTTGCCCTCCTGGCTAATGTTGGGTTTGAACTATTATCATCGCGCTAAAGAAACAGTTCATTTTAATAAAAGACATTTTTCAAGTCCATCGAAACTGAACTCTAAATAAGTTGATAATTCGGGACTCAGTCCTTAGAATAAAAAATGTTCGATTTATAGTAAGCGATGCAAGTAACATTGTTCGAGCCTTTACAAAGAGATGAGAGGCAAAGTTTTCAACCATCAATAAGTAAATACAGCGTACTGTATACTTGTAAATCTCGTTTCATTTTCTTGTTTGGCCTTTTCATTTTTTACTTCTCTTCATGTCAATGAACTAAAAGAAAAATTTAAATTTTATTGCACCAAAGAAGGAGATAAACAACAAAAAACTGCATGAGCACACGGACAATTTTCAACCAAACAAGAATTTGGAATCCGTTCCAGTTGGCTTTCAGATTCATTTTTTGTTTAACTGTATATATACATATATTTATTTTGAAATGAATTAAAATTGATTTTTGGTAACTTTTTATTATTTAAAATCAATCCAAATCATATTTTTCTAAGACCTAGACTTAGGTACAAAAAACAGTGCATTAGAGGAAGGGATGAATTTTGAAATAATTACTTTTGAACTTCTAGAAAATGAGGAACTGGAGGTTGGAAAGTCGAAACAATTAGGTTTAGACGTAAACGTATTACCTGATGAACAAAACTTTCAAACACCATTGCAAGTAAAATGGAAAGTATACTTTACCAAATGGCGAAATATAGAAGATAATAAAACTAAGCAGTACTACCATTGCTACAATTTTAATGTAATAAAAATTACATGCTAAAATTTCCATCATTTATTATTGAGGCGCGTTCAACATATTCGTCCGTAATGGAGTCGCAATTTTTTTTCTCTACAATAGTATTTGAACAGTTGATAGTGATGAAGTAAGCAATTTTTAATAAAATATATCTACTCAAAAATGAGCAGAAAAGGAATTTCTGAATAAGTGAGTGATTTCAATACCTGCTGTCATACAGATTTTGTGTTGATTATTCATTACCAAAGCCTCGCAATGTTTCCTTCTCTCATCATCACTTACATTTACTCATAGATTCTTTTGGTTCTGATGGTCAGTATATATATCTCACAACAGAACAAAGACAAAGGTATACAGGCATCCCAAAACGAAAATAGTGAAAGCAAAACAAGGAAACCGTGGAAACAAGGCTAAAATACATAAAAATACACGTTTCGGTGTCGTGAAACACCGAAACGTCCCGTGTGTTCCCCGCAAAATAGTGTTGACCCAGTACTAATTTACCACCTTGTTCCGTACAGTTCAGACCACATTTTTAGTGTTCTATCTAAAATTAATTAATCAATCAGTCAATCCATATGAAAATTGACGAGACGTATCAATATAAATATAAAGACTTATTATTCAAACTGCATGCACACATTTTACAAATAAAACTTGCATCATTGGAATTGGACACTTTTTGTAGAATTGCCCAAGTCTATTAATGTTCCAATTTGCCACCCCCGCTCCGCGTATTGTGTCACGTGTATTGAAAATACATATCCAACTAGTGAAGACTGTGATTTTGTTAGTTTTTCTAATATCTTATGCGCTGAAATTATGATGAAGTAGACCTAAAACTTTTCTATCAGTCAACATTTTAAAATGTCATATGGAGAGCTTTTTTTCATTAAAATATGAAAGGGGTAATTATGAGTAAGAGGTCATTTATAAGGGAAACTCCCTAAAAATATGAAATTCTCGCTCCTCCAGATTTGAAAACTTTTCCAGTCCATCTCTATCCTACTTAATTGTATAAAAGAAGTGTATTTAAGTAGAATTGTTGTATCATAATAGCTTTCTAGCATTACCGTGTCTGATAAAGCCCAAGATAATTTGTACATATAAGATAGTATCTTACAAAAATGGAGGAGAGTTCGATTGGGAAAATACGTTCATGGAATAAATGAAGTGGGCTGTGAGCGCACCACTGTAAATTTTTTTTTCGAAACTAACACTTATGCTTTAACTTGTGACCAACAAAATTACTACCCCTCAGCGACAAAAATAAAAAGTTTCTTCATCTATGCGTTTACTAAAATAATTAGATTGGGACTATGATTCCCAGTTTAAGGCTGAGGATAACCTCACCTCTCTTGAAAGGACGAGAGAGGGGGTGTGCAGACCTCCTGAGCAGAAATTAATTCTTAATAGGAGTTGGAACGAATTTGTCTGTTTGATTATTTCCGATGCTAGCAATTACAGTTGGTTTGCGGAACGAATTATTCATACATGCTACTGCGGCGATTGCTGCCTACAAGCAACTCGCTCACAAGCTTGACATCGCATTGCATCTCGCTTCGTGGCTCAGTGCAATAGAACGGCGGATCATGGCTGCCAATTCTCATGTAATATCGGCAATTTTTATATTAATATACGTGAGGAACTGGGAATCCCTTCAGAAAAAGTTGCAACTCAGCGACTGAGCAATCGATTGTGCGCGTAATTCGATACATCGGCAGTGCTCTGCACAAGGGTGATGAAAAACGGCTTGTTTTAACGGTCAACCGGTTTGCTCCTGGCTCCTGAACCCCTCTCCGCCTTTCCAGGCCTTAAAACCGAGCCGCCTGCAGAACGCTTCTCTTGACCTTATGGATTTCGAGGGATCAAAAGTATACTCCCTCCGAGAGAGGACAGTGTCTTACCCAGTAGCAAAAGTGGGGACACTTTCCATTATCAAAACGTTTTCTTCAATGACGTTTCTTCATTTTTGCTTATTCGTTGGGATACTGAATTTCAAAAATTGAAAGAGGATATTGAGCCCTACTCTTTTCCGTACCCGTTATTAAAATTAAATCATTTCGTTTTTTGTTACATTCAAATTGTAAAGTATCGTCATCGGTGCTCAAAACGGGAGCAAGGGTGGTTTTCAAAAAAAGAATCCAATAAAAATGATATTCAAAGAGAGCACTGGGAAAAAAAACACACTGGATCTAGAGTCCAGACTTTTGAAAACATTGACAAGAAAAAGGACTCTTGATTCAATCAGATTTAAGCTTAAATCAAAAGGAAATCCGATCAAAAGAGGCTTGGTACTTGATTTAAGCTTAAATCTGATTGAATCAAGAGTATTTTTTCTTGTCGATGTTTTTAAGAGTCTGGACTCTAGATCCATTGTGGTGTTTTTTTTCCAGTGAGGCTCTACAAGAATTTTAAGGGCGTATGACTCTCGTGAAGTAAGAGCTGCTTTTAGATCAAAATGGAAACGGAGCATTAGGAAATAAAAGCTCCTTCGAACGTCAGGAAGGACATAAAAAATGCCGAAACTTAGGTATGACTAACACAGAGGTTATTGTGCGGGTCAAGAAAAAATTACAGGGATGAAAAATTCATGGAGACCAACCTCACCGCCGACTCTCACTGAAACAATGGAGTTGCCAGTTTTCATAGGCATGACCTGTACTTCCTCATGAAATGGTAGGGCAGTAATTCAGTTTTACCACGAAAATCGACTCTGACACAGCCAACAACTGACTGGCCATTACAAACATCTGAACTAAATAACCACGGCACAAAGGCTACAAGCACAAGGCACAACTACGCACTGAATAATTCAGACAATAAGGTGCTCTATTTTGCTTAACAGTTGCATTGTTCGGAACTTCGCTCGCGCGCAAACATAAACAAAGGCTGCATGACTGCTTTCAGCGTCACGGAATACTTATTTAAATAATTTATACGAAAGGCTCCCCACTAAGCTTAAACTTTTCAACCTTTTCGTCAAAGTTCCTGAACATAGTAGGGAATGTATATTCTTTTAGAGCAAAGCATTAAAGACTTTTACATTCAGAGAAACGGGCATTCCCCGTTGCACCGTTGAGGGGGGGGGGGCGTTATGGATTACGTGACGTTCTGTTAGAGTTTTATTACTTAGCCGCCTTTCCTTTGTAGGTGACGCATGAACCTCCTTTTGAATCACACCACGTCAGGCAAAACCGCCACATTATTTTCTTTGGACTACTTGCTATGCCAACATTCTTAATCCTCAAAAACCTGCGAGCATTTGGTTTTATTTTGTTTTTCGTGTAGACGTCTGCCTCAATTTACGCGATGCACCGTGAATCAGACTCAAACCCTGTTCCTCTTAGGTGTACAATATTTGAACTTTTTGGGTCTTAATCTTCTTTTCGAGTGCATTCCAAACTTTAATAAAGTCCGGAAAAATGAGCTAGGCGTAGGGTGTTCGCTGCCATCACCCTAATAATCGATCCTATTCTATAAGTTCAAATGACAGATCAATCGACGCATCGCAAAGCACTCCACGCCACTGACACGTCGCACACTGGACCGAGTCAGTGTCGAACAAAATCTGGAAACTTCAAAAGCTTATATTTCCAAAAGTATGAAACAAAAAAGTTCGAAAGTCGTTTGACTGGGTTTTCCTTGAAATTCCCTTTCGGAAACACCTCTTGAAATAGAAATTGTGGCGAAATAAGCATCAAAATTTGAAACTTCAGCCAAAAAATTCAAGTGCGACCTCTTCTATTGATTCGGTCCACTGTGCACGGAGAAAAAAACTTCGTGAATGAGACCCAAAGTTGAGGTCATATGTATCTCTGAAGTTTTCGGATCACGTATCTACAAACTTGAGGTCCAGCTGCCGAAGTTCGGGTCGGACATCTGAAGTACTTCAATATATACCGAAGGGTTCGGGTCACACATCTGAAGTACTCCGGGGCATACCGAAGTACTGCAGATGTCTGACCCGAACTTCGGCAGCTGGACCTCAAGTTTTCGGACGCGTGATCCGAAAACTTCAGAGATCCATATGACCTCAACCTCGGATCCCATGCACGAAGTTTTTTTCTCCGTGTGCGTCGAGATAAACTCGGCGAGGTAGTTGCGAGCCGAAATTAAGACATGTGGATCGGGGATGCAGGATCCTGTCTGGAGCCGCGTCGTCGTGGAATCACGTAGCGCCTCGAACGTTGGCGTTTAGATGAAATCGATGGCCGATAATCTGGATCGATTTCCAGGTTAATAGAATTATCACTCGGGCTACGTTCACGTGTCGCGCACGAGTGGCGTGTAAAAACGCTCGCGCAGCTCCGAATCATCACCGAAACCGAGGAGCCACCAATCCGGTTCCGACGTCCATGCTCGCTCTCAGCGGCCTCGATTTTGTGTCCAGGAACAAACGTTCCGGGGGTTTTATCCGGCACGTAGCGCCTCCGTGTATCGTAGCACCCGTAGTGGTATTTACAGACGGAAAATTTGCAGGATGTATAGAAAACAGCTCTTTTATGGGACAGCGGACTGATTATTGAAATTGATGGACAAAGCTATTGACAAAGAAGACATAGGGATTATGGAGCAATCCTATTGGTTGAAATGGGTGGTTCCTATCGACAAAGGGAGAAAATCATAGACTAACTGGCGGGTTTCTCGTGAGTTACCGTTAGTAAGTCTATTACCTACCTCCTTTGTCCATTGCAACCACCCGCTTTCACCAATAAGATCTCTCCATACCTCTTTTGTTTCCTTTGTCTATAGCGTTGTCGATCAATTTCAATAATTTTGCGATTTAAGTGCTGATTCCTAGGTTAAGTTTCCCAAAAAACACGATGGCATCACTGGTTTTCTCTGAAATAAATTCCACACGGAGAAAAAAAACTTCGTGCGTGGGACCCGAAGTTGAGGTCATATGGATCTCTGAAGTTCTTGGATCACGTATCTAAAAACTTGAGGTCGAGCTGCCGAAGTTCGGGTCAGCCATCGAGGCACTTCGGTATGTACCGCATAAACGTCAGTAAATTGAGCCAGTAATGAAATCGTTGATGCCATTTTCTGCAAGCATGACTCGAGTCCCTCCGTCGATGTTGGAAGAAGAAGAAGAAAAAAAAAAACACGTATTCTAATTTACGACTTTCCAGATTCCTCGACTTATTTCATTAATCAAAGCAGCGGGGACATTGAAACATTGAAATTTATTTACGTGTTTTTAGATATTGGCTGTTAATTTGCAACTCCCGGAGATAGCCTAAGGTAAACATTATCAGGGGCATGCAAAAAAGAAAACGATAACCAAACTTAAACAACGTCATTTGTACACCTGTGTGGTATGACGATGACTTAACTCATTTTCGAGCGCAAAAACTCCCCTAAATAATGTGCGTGCTGTAGACTGATAATTGATTTCCCATGAATATTGCGCATTTGATATCTGCGAACACGTTATCAATGTCTCTCCTACGTCATAATACAACTCTGGGGTAGATATTAAGTTACGATCGGTAGAATAAAGCATCAGAGGAGGTGGACTTGAAATTCTATTTCTCTCGACCGGACCCATTACGACAAAAAGTATTACTCTCAAGTATATCGACGATGTAAGTCGGCAATCACATAACTCGTTTAAGGTGTCTGAAAATCTCCGCCTCTATATTATTTTTTTAAAAGAGAACAAATTGACTTCATTCTTTGAAATTTATGCAGAATTTTCTTCGTACAGAGAAGAAAAATCACGGCAGTTTTAAAGAATTTGCCGTTGAGTAGTTTTCCGTTCAAAAAATAAAGTATGACAGGAAGTCTGCGACGTCGCAAACCGAGTTATGTGATTGCCGACTTACACCGTCGATATGCGAAATGCATTGGACGTATAAAATCGGATTTACCCGAAAGTCCAACAAAAATGCAGACGAAATGTTTTCTTTTCTTATTTTATCTAAGTTGTGTTGTAACAATGGCAAAAACTGGGAGGACAATACTGCCGTGCTAAGGAAAAACGCCGTATCAGCTTTCAGGCGTTGCCATATCTCCCCTGGCAAATCACTAATTTTCAGGAAAATTTTGAACATTTGTCTTCCAATTTCTGAGATAATTTTGTTTATAATTGGATCTAAAACTTCTGAAAGTTTCAAGAATATGCTATATTCTATATATTCTATAAGTTTCAAAAATATACTATTTATCAAAGGGAATTCGGCAACTCTGGAATGTTCATACGGCATTTTTCCTTAGCACGGCAGAACAGCAAATATTGGAATGACAATAAGGGATTGGCATTGGCACCCACGCTCGTGGAAGAGGCACACACACGTGCCGTTGCGAACTCATCACTTCCCTCTAATCATAGGTTCGCGAGTCTCCCTTGCAGAATAATATAATGATATGGATTTTAAATAGGGAAGGTCCGTCGACCAGTGTCTCCAAGTTCCGTAGTGCGGAGATGCTGCAAATCGTTGCAAAAAATTATTGTTTAGGTATCCATTCTGGGATATAAAATATGATCATTTTTTTCGTTGACTCCCGTTTCTTTTTCGAAAGCTATATTGTCCCAGGGAGACTAGCGAAAGTTGCCACCACCTTCAGAGCCCTAAAATGAGCATTGGATATAGTTGAATTTCATTTTGCAGTAAAAGATCACTACCCCATGCTTATCCGTAAAAGAACCTATCTGAACAGCGGACCGATTATTGAAATTGATAGAAAAAGCTGTACAGACAAAAGAGACAAAAGAGGTATGGAGAGATCCTATTGGTGGAAGCGGGTGGCTGCAATGGACAAAGGAAGTAGGTAATAGACTATAACTAACGGCAACCCACGAGAGACCCGACAGTTAGTCGATCATTTTCTCCCTTTGTCTATAGTAACCACCCATTTCAACCAATAGGCTCGCTCCATACTCCCTATGTCCTCTTTGTCTATAGCTTTGTCCATCAATTTCAAGAATCAGTCCGCAGGGAGACTAATGTCGCATATCGTCGCGTCGCCCGGCTGACAAAAGGGCATAACTGCACATCGAGATGAGCCTGGAAAAGTGTCAAACAGTATGGACAACAGGGTTCATTGCAGGATGTCGCTACGCTCTTATGTCAGGAAGGCGACAATATGTTGTTTCTTAAATGACCCGCAAAATAAGGAGCTGCTAGTGAAACGATTATAAATACGCGGGTTTCTGTCGAAAATTTAAATTGATGATAACACGAAGGTTCTCATTGAACGATGTATCGGAAGTGGAGGAAAAGCAGAATATTGAAATTGATAGACAAAGCCACAGACTAAGGAGACAAAAGGGACATGGAGGGATCCTATTGGTAGAAGCGAGTGGTTGCAATGGACAAAGAATGTAGGTAATAGACTAACTAACGGCAACCCACGAGAAACCTCATGGTTAGTCCATCTTTTTCTCTCTTACAATTAGTCTACAGGGAACTCCACTTTCAACCAGTGCCCGGAAAAAATTATCATAATCCCAAATATACCACGGCTGATTTTGGCGCCAGATATGAGAGTAGTTGCACCAGTCAGAGGTACGGTTGAGTTCGCCGAAAGTGTGGTTGGATCAACCATGCCTCTGGCTGATGCAACTACTCTTACATCTGTCGCCAAAATCAGCCAGGAGTGTAGTTGGGGTTGTGATACTTTTTTTTTTCAATGTTGGATAGCTCCATATTCCTTATGTCTTTCTTGTCTATCATTTGGACGTATTTCTGTCAAACGGACCTAAGCGCCATAGGGTGAGGAAGGTAGAGGGGGGCTTGGACTGGCGGCGGAACCGGGCGTCGGGCTCATTCGTTCCTATACTCGCAATGGTATTCCTTGACGCTTAGTTCCGTTTGACAGAACGCGCTATCCGGGATCCTAAATTCCTCAAAAGGAACTCAAATTGGCGCTTAGTTCCGTTAGGCAGAAATACGTCCATTTTATCTATCAATTTCAATGATCAAGCCGCTGGCGGCATTGTTTTCTCTGGCTTTTTCCGAATTCAGCTATCCCGGTCCGGTGGAAGAATGACACTTGATAGCCGATAGTGGATATAGTGGATGCCTGGGTGGGATTGGTAGGAGTGGAGAAAAAGTTGCAGGGAGCTCGGGGAGATGAGCGGCTAAGCGAAGAGGCGAGCAGAGGATTTGAATGCGTGAACTTGGGAATATCGTGTTGAACGTTGGGTTTTGCATTCGTAAAAGACTATGTGTGGGTTGATAAACACTGCAAATACGATTAGCAGGTGATTCCTTAATTCAATAAGCCTTCCAAGCTTTGACCTACTTCGTCCGTCATCCGTCGCGTCTCGCCGCGTCGCCACTCTCAAGAGCTTTTACACTTCAATTAATGCATTTTTCCTTCTCGTCCACCCCCTCCTCTGACTCTATCCTTCTCGCACTATCCTAGTTCGTCTTCCTCTGTCTACGTCTATGAGCGTGTGTCTCTCTCAACACCCCCTCCTATGCCTGTCTCTTTTCCCTTTTTAGCCTCTGAAGCTCATGCCCTTACCGCTCAGTTTATGCCTGTCCTTCTTCTTCTGTCATGCCTTCAATTTATTTTCCTATCTGCGTCTCTGTCACGCTATCTATTCATCTACCCTAAGCTTCCTCCCCTTCCACACGCACCCTATTTCAAGATTGCAGAAGCTCAGCGATCTTTTACAGCGCTGTTTCACGATCATGCAGCCAAAAAGCTCTCAGCAACTTTCTTGCATAACGTTGTTGTTTGTTTGTTTGCTGTTGTTGTTGTTGTTTTTGTTGTTTGCATAACAATATTT
>NW_017566728.1:5660467-5741281 GCF_001854935.1 Bemisia tabaci
GGAGGTCTAAACCTGTGAAAACTTATTGATTCGGGGGGAGGGGGGGCAGGCACCCTGACAAGAATCGATTATTTAATACAGGTTTTAATGGAGAGAAAGCAGTAATACTCCTTACGGATGTTTTGATTCGAACGACGTCAATTTTTGCGCACTTACAGCTTCTTCATAGGTCTTATTGTTATAAAATAAAGAAGAATTTTGCTATTACCTATAGCTGTTTCAGTGATTTCAGGTGTAAGATACAAAAACGCATTTGGGAAAAAACTCAATTTCGGAAATTTAAGCGTTACGGTCCTCTTTGCTATGCGACAGCAACGGTTGTAGTATAGTGTGGATACTCGGTGGTAGAGGACTTATGTAGGGAAAGTGCGGACATGTCGAAATATGGAGCTCTTTAGGACCCAAAAGAGCAGGAAACCTTTGAAAAAGAAAATTGTCACTGGCAACTTCAGATTGCAAATCAAACCAAAAAGGCTAAGAGTGTCCATAAATGAGCGTTCTTCGGCAAAAATAAGTAAATCTATGCAAACCCGATGGATCATAACAATTGCAATAATGAATCACTATGTGGATGATTTGAATTCATAGATTGGCTGCCTGTTCGGGCCCCAACAGCTCCACCACCTAACCTTTAAAATTACCGATATGTCAGCACCCTCTCTAAATACGTACTCTACTCGGTAGCTGCCAGGTATACTTGGCACGATGTCTAAGGTCGGTGAACAAGAATTTGAAACGGGAAATGCAAATAAAATTGAGTCATTATCGGCGTCCGGGGCGAGAGGGAAGGAAAATAGGTGAGAAAGGTGCATGAATCACCGGATTGATACGGAACACACGTTTAAAGAAAATCCTTCCAAAAAAACAAAAATATGATTTTTGTACAAAATTTCGGCCCAATCCAAAAAATGTCACTAATTACCAAAAACAAAAAAAAAACCAGGCACCCAAAAAATATGATGGCAGTACCGTTTGGATTCATCATATAAAAGGAAATGATATCAAAACGGCCCAATTTTCTCTTTCATGCCCATGCAATATACCAAACACCCCNAATTAACCTGACAATAAGTTATTTTGAGGAGCGAAGGAGGGCGGAAAAGCAAAGCCAACACCAGGTGAGTCGAAGGATGATTTATGAACTG
Source organism: Bemisia tabaci (assembly GCF_001854935.1). NCBI lineage: Eukaryota > Metazoa > Arthropoda > Insecta > Hemiptera > Aleyrodidae > Bemisia > Bemisia tabaci. Next base: position 5,661,613 of record NW_017566728.1, read on the forward strand.
GGAGTACCGGCAGGTTAGGAGCCTGGGAGTCAAGAGTCAGCCTCAGCGTCAGGTTTCAACGCCTTGAGGCCATTTCTTTGTCCTTATGCTCAACGAGCCGGCCGCATTGCATCCGCGCAGCTTTTTGTCCCGTCTAAAAACCACGTATCCGCCCGGAGTTCCGATGAGAGTTACGCGGTTTTCCGTTAGAGAGCGTCTTGAGCCCGAGCCGCATCTCATCTCACGTCACCTCGGCCTCTCTCTCCGTCTTCACTCCAGACCGCAATCCGATCTCCACTTGCTCCTGTTTAGAATTTCATTTGCTCCCGTTCGGTCCTTTTGCAATCTCTTCCGTCCAAAAATCCTCCGTAGCCCGCGGCGGTGGCGAAATGTAACCAGTGGCGTGCAGGCGTGCTTCACGATCCATCGATTGATCTGCCATTTAAATCTATGGGAAAGCATCGATGAAATGAAGGTACACCCTAATAATCGATGCTTTACCATACTGCCGTGCTGAGGAAAAACGCCGTATGAACCATCAGGCGTTGCCAAATTCCCCTCTATAAAACACGAATTTTCAGGAAAATCTGCGGATATGTCTCCTAGAATTTTTCGCAGGATTTCGTTCGTAGTTTGATGTAAAAAGTCTGAAAACCTCACGGAAAAATATTCATAACATTCCTCATAAATAAATATTTTATCGAAGGAAATTTGGCAACTCTTGAATGTTCATACAAATGTTGTCAAATTTCCTCTCAGAAAATATTTAGCATAGAGGAAAGTTATGCACACTGTTCCTTGAGATTTTAGGATATTTTTTTTACAAAAATGAAGACAAAAATTCTATTATAAATTTGATGAGAAATATTTGTAAATTTACTCGAAAATTCGTGATTTTCGTGCTTATACGGCGTTCTTCCTCCGTATGTTCTTCCGGCAGATGGAAAGTTGGTGGCGCCTACGCTTCCGTGATTAGGAAGAGCACCATCTGCAAATTCACTCGTTGCCAACTTTCTACCAATTTGTTTTAGAGAAAAGTTTCAAATTTCAGATATTAACTAATTGTAACATCCCCCTTGGTTTGCCGTTACCTTGTCTTTTACTTACCTTCTTTGTCTGCTGCATCCTAGCCTAGCAATAAAATAGCCCCGTTTTCTCTTTGTCTTCATTGTCCATAGCTTTGTCTATTAATATCAATAATCAGCCCACAGAGAGTATATTTCATCGCACACTTCGATGACTGAGTAGACTCCGCCGGCAGTTATGATCAGACACGCGCATTGCTCGAAACTTCTTGCTGGTTCCTGGTGAGCAATTGCGCGCACTGTCAGGCTCACATTTTTCCGTGACGAAAAAATCGGGGGGAGTGGGGAAGGGGAGGGGGCTCAACGGGTGAATTTCTCACCGAATATGACCGTAGGAAATATCCTGACGAATCACTGCTGGGCACCCTCGTCATTACTTTCCGACACGCAGGCTCACGCATTTCCGATTGAGCAACGGACTGCACAGCAAGGAGCACCTCTAATTTGAACAGTTGTTGAACAATCAAAATTAGAGCTCAATAATTATATAGTCGAGATTTTACTATCTGCTTTTACGCTCTGCTATCTCTATCACTTGCATCGGTGCAGTGATGCCAGTAATAATTTGTGTCGCCATGGATTCGAAGAACCACCCAATTCAACCAATATGATGGCTCCATTTCCCTTTGAATTCTTTGTCTATACCGATTGCGGTTTGTCAATTAGTTTCAATAATTAGTCCACCAAGTTTTAATGAATCGTCACAAAATGAAACACTTTAAAGGGAATTTTGAAGGCCTCTCTCCCCAGATAGTATATCCTCCTAACAATCAATATGGGACTCTTTGAAGACTTTAACGCAACTTAAGAAAATTGACATAATAACATGGATTTGAACAGACGCTCAGCAGAAAAGAACCAAGCCAGACTGAGGTGAAACCTAGGTTTGAAGTTTCATTTTTTCATTAGACTCAGTGTCAACAATGAAGTTTAGTCCCTACTTTTTGTTCGAAATATTATTTTTGTCTAGAAATTTTGATAGGAAAAAATGTATCAAAACTTCCATCACCCGATGTATTATTTCAAAAATATGTGTCGTTTATTTCCGCCCAATGCGGTTCAGCCTTCATTATTAAGTGTAAACTACATTTTCTCAAAATAATAAGAATACTGGGTACACGGACTTTATGTCCACTTTTTTCACGTCCACAAACTTTTCGTCCACAATTTTTACGTCCACAGTTCTAAAGCCCACACTATTGTTAAGTCCATTACTTAAGCGTCCACTAACTTAAGTCCACAAATGTAAAGTCCACTAAAATCAAATTCAAGCGTCATATTTTAGTCCGTGTGTAAAATTATATTGACAATATCGAAATGAGAAAATTAAGAGAGAATGAAGTGTTAATATCGTAACTCATATTTTAAATGAAATGTTAATTTCTTCTTTTGATTCATCTTTTCAAATTGTCTTTGGTAATTACTTGGTTTTATTTCTATTCTTAAAATTTCCGATTTAAAATATGCCTTAAATGTACATTCTTTTTTTTAATGAAATTGATTCCCTCACTTTAAAAACATTTACATTTTTAAAACTTGGTAAATATTTGTAAAACCTTTCCCAAGTAATGGCTTCGATATGAATCTTAATGAGCCGTAGTTGTGATAAAAGAAACTATACAAAAATTAATAAAAGAGGGAAAAAACTAAGAAGGACGCAATTTTTTGTTTTTAACTTATTTTTACATCGACCTCCTTGAGTCAAGTACGTCCAAATTTGAGCGTTTGGTTGCGCTTACACCACGCTGCGGCACAGTAAAAGCCCAAAACATTAAATAATAAATTTGAATGCTTTGGAAATCATTAAATTTGACACGGAACCGCTATTATATTTACAAAAAACACATTATATTGTCCAGTAGTACATATTTCTTTTGCATCAGTTTAAAAGGGAATAATCAATGCAGAGAGTGCAAACATTTCAAAATCATGAGTTGAAAAACGCTGACTCCGTGAGTTTAAATATTAGAGCCTAACACAGAGCGGAGCGGCGTATGTTAGCAGCGCAGAACGCGCACTGGCGCCTACAAACCTAACGGGATACTTCACGCATTGCGCAACGCGTGAAGTATCCCGTTAGGTTTGTAGGCGCCTATGCGCGTGTCACGATGGTTTCCTGCCGCGCCGCAACGCTTTAAGCAACTATTTCGCGGCAGAGGCGTTGCACAGTATCCTACAAGATTGAAGGCGCACGAAATAACCCGCTTTGGTTTTCGTCTTATCATATCCGTACAGTGTACACATGAACATATGTTTTTATCTGCTCTTAGAGTCTGTTCTTTTTCATGACTTGATTCATGAATGAAATGTTTTTAAGAATGAAGGTGGTAGTAGTATGCATTTATTTTTGAGGTGGTTCCTGTCATTTAAATGAGAAGAAAAAAATGTTGACATAACATGTCCACAATTTGGACAATTTTGGACGTATTCATGGTTGGACATTAAATCATGTGGACTGAATAAAGACTGGACTTAACGTTTAGTGGACATAAATAGCGGTGGACATTTATTTAATGGACGAAAGGTAGGTGGACATAAAGTCCTGGAAGTGAATACTGATAAGATTGATTTAAATTCAACTTATGCTAAAATAAAAAAAATTAACGATATCTCATCAGATTCCAATAATGAGTGATTAGACGGTATCTAATAGTGAATATTTATTGTATGTGAATGAATGCTTTTTTGTTCAAGATAAAACGCTCGGGTAAAACGTTCAAGAGTCATAACATTTTTCCATCTCTGTGGCGCATTAGAATCGAAGATTTCGTTCATTATATTATTATTCTTTTTGATTGGTCACAATAATTCTAGGTGGCGGTAGCCACCCCGGCCCAATCCTAAAAAACTCCCCCTAAAAAATGACGAGACCAAATGAAAAAAATAGTATGTTACCGAGATGATTAAAGCGCTAGTTGCAGGAAGGGCATTTCTTGGTTGCGGTATCTCAGCGATCTCTGTTAAAGTTTCATCCACTATAATAAGGGCAACTGCACTAAAACTTTTACTGAATTTTCCTTATGATCTTACAATGCTGAAAACTACAAATTTCAGAAAAACCACCCTACTTATAGCACTAGGGATTCTGAAACACAGCAACCAAGAAATGCCTTTTCCCCTCACACCGCCTCAATTTGGTAGTTTACAGAAAAAAAATACTTCCCAGTCTCATTGATCGATCAGCAGTCCTGCCTCAGGAAGGACGAAGGTTCGATCCGCGCAACTTCTCAGTCGATTTCACATTAATTCAGCCGATATTTTAACGAGTACCTATTCGAGTTTTCAGTGGCCTGTGCTCAAAGGATCCCTACGCGGTAGTCGTATCGGTGCGCTATATATAAGTTATGTTTTGATACTGTGGGGCACGAATGTCCAGTGGTTGGCAACCTTATTAACGCGAACCTTACGGACCCGGCTTCAAAAGCGGTGGAGTGAGACTCACACGACCCCGGATTAAGAAATAAGGAATAAGGATGCTGCACCTCCTGCCTACGAGAACAACTGTGGAAACATCGCATGTTGCGCTCGGTTAAATATATCAAACGATTAGCGATTAGCCAGATCAAGCTGTCCACCGCACCGGGGTCCGGGGTCCGGCCCGGGGAGCTGGAGGGTGGCGAGGGCTCCGTAGCCCCCTCTGAACCCGCGAGTATCCGCCAAGTTTCCTCTTCTTTTCATCCGTGGGCTCTAAAGAGCATGTCCTTCAAAGCAAAGGTACGTGGCTCACTTCTCAACTCCTGAGTGCTAATTTACGCGCCTGATTCTATAATGATGCCGCGCACTCCTGTCCTCCATATTTTACGCTCCCCAGATCAAGCGTCCCTGCCAGCTGCTTCCCCATAATTTCCCGGTTTAAATCGAAACTTTTCCTAGGCCGAAAGTTCTAAAATTTTGCATTTTCTCGTTCACTTTGCGCCTGCCACTCTTATCATAAAAGAGGATTCTTCCATTTGAACATTGGAATTATTCCCATATAACAGTCGGAAATACAATAAAAATAGATAATTTTTCTCAGATCCCGGCCACCACCACGCAGGGCCCTGGTTTTCATCGTTTCTTGCAATTCTTATTGTATTTCCGACTGAAAATGACTCAGTCTTGAGTCAAAACTTATCGGTTATTTTAATTGTGTATTTTAGCCTTGTTTCCCGTTTACCCCCTTGTTTTCCTACTGTTCCCATTATCTCGGGCTGCTCTATAAAAATTTGTATCTATCGATAAAATCTCACCTGTTTGAAGCATCGAATACAATCCATTAAAATTACTTCGACTCGAAACTTGAAAAAATCGCGAGTCTGAAGTATAAATCCGGCGGTAATTTTTTTCGCGCGTGCCCCTTGTTGGCGCGACGTGCGTGCGCATTAAATCGAGTCGGGCTCAGCTCGAGCCTGTCCGAAAACAAGTTTAGCTTTTTATTGTTATTCATTAGTCGGATTGACCCGGCTTGATGCTGGCCGCGAGGGAGGGGGGGGGGGGGAGCGCAGCGGCAAGCAGTTCGGCTTTCACATTTTATCGATCAATTAAACTAATCTGTTTATATATCACCGGAAACGGGAGGAGCAAAGGTCCGAGGTGTGATTTGATGAAATAATTAAAATTTTAACTCGCAAGAGCGAGAGCGACGAATTTAATTCGGACCGCACTTTGCTGGCTGCCGCTCCTGTTCTGCCGTGCTAAGGAAAAGCGCCGTTTGAACCATCAGGCGTTGCCAAATTTCCCTCTTCAAAACAAGAATTTTCAGGAAACTCTGAGGATATTTCTCCTCCGATTTTTCGCAGGATTTCGTTCGTAGTTTGATGTAAAAAGTCTGAAAACTTCAAGGGAAAATATTCATAACTTTCCTCACGAATAAATATTTTATCGATGGAAATTTGGCAACTCTCGAAGGTTCATACGGCGTTCTTCCTTAGCACGGCAGTGTTCGTCCTGATATTTTGCCCGAGTGTTCCGCCGACCCCTCGCTCTATCAGATTTATTTTACGAGTCTCAAACACCTTTGCCGCTTTTTCGTTAACGATTCGTTCTTTTCAATTGAATTTTGTGCGAGATTTAGTGGTCCTCTTGAAACCTGGTGGCGATGCCTCTGCTTTCAAGCCGCTCTCCGAAATTTAGGTGGGACACAATTTGTCTTACCAGGAAAGTTACTTTGGGCACGTCTTCATTAGACCTCAAATCTTGATTTAGCGCACTGCTATGAATTCCTTACTTTGAGTTAAGCAATTATGTAGAATTTGCCTCCTAATGAATGTAGCTCCAGTTTTTTTTTTTAAATTTGGATCTGATCGAAAAAGTTTACTCCTGTAAAAAGGATATATACACAGTTTGCTTTGACTTCCATCAGAGACCATATATATATTATAGCAAACACATCTTACCTTACCCGTTAAAATATGATGTTTTGGGCTGATTTAAAACGATTTTCAGCATTGCTGGTACGATTCGTCACGGCGTCTAAATGAACCTCAGTATGAAGAAATAGAAATCATTGTTGATTAGTTTTTTTTTAAGCTTTTGCAATAACGCTCTAATTTTCAATTAAAATAAAATCCAATAAAATCACTTCAGAGTAGAGTCTGATCTAAACCTCCAGAAAGTAGCGACTATTCAAATAAAAAGGTTGAACCTCACGCAAAACATGTTTTCGCCCCTTTTTATTCGCCTTTAAAGGGCGAAGTGGATATTTTCGTACTCACAATTTTTCGAGTGATATTTTGTTGATAAAAATAAAACAATTCTTTGACCGAGTCTCTAATGCAAACACTCAGGATATTATTAAAAATAAAATAAAAATGAAATACTGATTATAAATTATAAAAAATACAGCTTATCAAGTATCTTATAATCGTGCAAAAGAATACAGGGCGAGAAATTAGCTTCAGATTCTGTCATAAAAAACGCGATTTTCATTCGAAAGCTCCAGGCACGCACTAATGGAACTGGTCACATATCAGAGATGCTACCGGGTAAATATAGGCTAATAAATAAATAAATTATACCAATATGCATGTAGAAGCACGCTCAGCACGCGCCAAGCCAAGTCGTGAGCCCAGCAATTCTGCCAACTTTACCACAGGCATCTTTAAGTTTAGCACCTTTTAAACGAGAATACCGAGCTCCGAGTCTGAGAAAAGCAACCATGCAAAAGCATCTTACGCGTTGGATAAAGTGACGCTTAAAATTCTTGCACCGGATTTGAGCCCGTCTCAAATCAGAGATCGGAATTCCGCGTCACATTTGCCGCTTGGCTATGACGGTTTTGCAGAAATCGAAGCTTGCATCAAATTATCATAATAAATCAATCAAGACATCTCCTAGGTTGGAATTAAATCACGCATCTAAGCATTGTCGGCGTGATGATCTTTTAAGGGGATTGGAGTCGGTAGAGTTATTGTAATTATTCTGACAGTTTTATACACCCTTTATGGGTCCGGATTAGGACGCCTGATTAGTTGTCTTTTCGGTGGGGAGCGCGCGACTGTGACATTTTCGGATTGTCACCAAGTCGCTGCACTGTGACAGCTGGAATTTGGCGGAGGCTCGTGTTCCTGCCGGGTCTTCGCAGGAAAATGAACAATGAGACAAAATAACTTGCTAATCTTTCCTTGTTTTTTAATTTTGTTTTCTTAAATTCGCGAAAATATTTTAATCCCAGGCTCCAACTTTCGAAGACACCTGCTATGTAGAATGTGCCGTCAAAATTGTTTACTCGATTCTAAGGCGATTCGTCGACCCTGGTTAATTTCGAACGTGACAAGTGGAGCCAGTGACAAAAATCAAGGAAAAATTTAAAAAGCGGGTTTAGGGGTTATAATTTTGATTAGTTATGCTGTGAAATGAAAGTATGAACAAATCTAGAAAAACATGCATGCGCATGATTGGGCGGACACATAGATCTTCTTATATTTTTGATAAACACATAAACTTTCTCTCAAAATTCTGAGCAAACTAAATGTTTGCGCCTCATCAGATTTATGAACTTCAAAGGCCAAGAAATCCATTTCTACGGTTTTCATCGTGCGGACACATCAAAGGGCTAATTGTTATATTTCTACATTTTTTTAAATCATACTTGTGCCTGAATACTACGTACGAGAAATATAAAATTTCAGAGAAAACATCCAGATTATTACCACTGGTTACTCGCTAGAGAAAAAACCAATCAATCTCTTGACCTTATTTGAAACGTACATTTTTCAGCGTTAGATATTCCCCATCAAGATTCCAAGTTCTATTTCTTTATTTTATTCATTTATTTTTTCAGGTTGATTGGTGTTACAACAACCGAACTATCAACGAGACCAGGGATGACACTCAAAAGATAACACTCCGGCCTGCAGATACTATCGAACCGACGTTCTCAAAACATCAGCTAAATCGTAGGATTGAGTCGCAGCTCGAGATTTTACGTAGATGACAGTGGTGAAAAATGGTTTGACGCGCTTCGAATGAGGTGAAGACCTCAACGGCCATACCGGAAACTGTGTGAAAATCGTCACAATCGGCTGAAACGCGCCATGGCCGGGACTGAACCGTGCAAGTGCGTGCTCCAATAAAAAAAAAAAAATCTCGTAGTTAGTTCAAACCCAGCGTCTCTAAATTTATCACATATATAATTAGGTTGATATCGAATTCGCCGCTTAGTGTTGACGGTTGCGCAGTGATACGCACCAGCGGTTTAAACTCGTTCCTTGGTTTTCGTACTCCATGTAATTGGTCCTGATCTCAATTTTTCTTAGTTTATTTGTCTCCAGCATACACCGGTTGAAAAGTTTTTCGATCTCTCCGAAATGAGGACAGCTCGTCGGATCCATTGACGCTGCCGGGCTCTCGGCGTTTTCGCCTGGCGGGAACTTTCGGTTTGTCTCGATGACCAACATGCTGATCTCGACCCCGACGTCGACGGCGGGGGCGGCGGCCCCGAAGACGGGGTCCGGGGCGGGGGCGGGCGCGACGACGACGCTCTCTAGCGGGAAGTGCAGCGACTTCTCGGTGTCGAGCCTGTGCCGGGACCTGGCGGCGCCGGGCTCCAAGTCGCCGGAGCGGAGCGCCGGAGAGAGCAAGGCGGCCATCATCACCGGAGGCAACGGCAACAACTGGAAAACGGGGCTTCCGCCCTCCGGCACCACCCCGCTCAGCCAGATCTCCGCCGTCACCTCCAGCACCCTCCCCGGCCTCCCCAACGTCGGCCTCTCGCCCGCCACGCCTCAGCCTGCCGGTAAGTCACCCCATTCATGCAACCATTAGACGACCATAGTCGTACAACCATTAGATCATACTGCCCTGCGGTTTACGCACGGCCGCCATTGCAGTCAAATCTCTGGGGGTGGACCAGAGGGTGGACGGAGGTTCTCGGGAGTGGAGTCCCTTTATACTGAGAGTCAAGACAACACCCCCTCATGGAGTCACAAACGGGAATAAAGATTACAGAAATTGAACGTTTTTTGTAATCTTTGATCGGCCCATTCTCAAATCCCTTTCTCCGTTCCTTCTCTCATTCCGTTTGTTCCTTGCCGAACCCGTAATTCCCTGGTCCATTCCAGATTAAAATCTTTGCAATCGGAGAAAATGTAATCTTTATTCCCGTTTGTGACACTGTGAAGGCCTAAAATACGGGAAGCAATCAGAAATGGATTCACATTGTCTTGATTCTCGGTATAAAGGAACTCTAGGGAGGAGACAACATTCCCTATGGAACGGGATAAGACCTCTCATGCTGGAGCCCCACTGAAATTCAGTGCTACGGGAGGGGGGAGGGCAGGTCTTGACAAGACAAGTATAGGGAGAGATTGAAGAGCGATTCGGACAAACATCACTAAAGATATGCATGGTTATGAGTCCAACTTTGTTCTGAAATTCTCTTATATCACATCTTAAACCTTTATTTCTCGATAGGTAAACACTTGCATGAAGGGAAAGAGGATAAGCTTCCTTGAAACTCTCTAAGATAAGTCAAATTTTCTTGTTTGAAAGTTGAAATTCCATTTAAAGAGGGGTTCCCCTCACTTCTCTCAAATGACATGATGGAAAATGTCAGAGTTTTTGAGCAATATTATGATAATCCAACAAGGATTGACACGCAAAATATTTCCATGTTCTATCTTTTGCATCAATAAACTTGAAATAAAGATTTGACGATATTACCCTCCTGGGCAACAGATCAATGCAGGATATCTGTGCCAACGCCATAGACTCGTGTCTCGTGGGCGTTACTTAAATATTTGCAGCCATGAAATAGATCAGACGTGTTAATTAAGCACGTCACATTCTGTTTGAACAAATGTGCACCCCAAAATTAATTGGTCCCCACAACTGCTTAACTAGCGTCTAATTATCACCCCTCTTGTTGAAGTTTTTTGGCGATGCGATGACTGAATAGAGATGAATAATTAAGTCAGCGATTCCCGAGAGAGGGTACCAGCATAAACATATTTTAAAGTAGAAAATAACCCCACGGCGCGGCGCACAGTAGATCGAGTCCATAGGAAAGATCGGACAAAATTTGGAAACTTTAAACGCTTATTACTCCGTTTATACACAATTTTGAGGTTCTAAAAATGGCTCTACTGGTTTTTTTGTAAAATTACCTTTGAGAAATACCCCTTTAAATATAAAATGTGACAAAATGAACATAAAAATTTGCAGTTTTAGTCAAAAATGTCATGTACGACCTCTATAATTGACTCGATCCACTGTGTGGCGCTGGTTTTGGATGTTGACGAATCTTAAGTTGAATTGTTGATAAGTTATTCAAACGTCCTCCCATTTCAGTATAGTTCACCGCGTCCACGTCACTTAATTATGCCTAAACTATAACTCCCGATAGAGGTAACTTCTAGCTGGTTGGCTCATGCTATTTCAAACAGCTTTTATAAGTATCCTTCAATACCATAGTGGGAATCCTCGGTAAGGATGTAGCTGATTGTATGATCTCAGGTCTGTTCTTCGGAATGCCTTCAGAGGGAGAGCTAAATCTCCCGTGTTAGTCTTTCAGCAGAGTCAAACTGCATGGCTCAGTCTCACGAAAAAATGGAAAGCAATTGTTGATAATTAAATCTGGACATTAGCCAAGGTAGGTTGAATGCATGGCCGGAACTAGGACCTTTTTTGTGAAACATTGTTAAGCTGATTCTAGTTGATACCGTCATCTACTGATCATAAAACTAGAGTCGCTTTATATCCAGAGTTGATCCACCTCGAGTCCTGCGGACTGATTGTAGAAATTGACAGACAAATCGATAGACTAAGAAGACATAGGGAAAATGGAGCGATCCTATTGCTTGAAATGGTTGGTTTCTATAGACATAGAAAGTAAATGATGGACTAAAACTATAGGATCTATCGTGGGTTGCCGATATAACTATCGGCAACCCCTCTAATATCTACCTTCTCTGTCCATTGCAACTACCCGCTTCCACCAATAGGATCTCTCCACATCTCCTCTGTCTCCTTTGTCCATAGCTTTGTCTATCAATTTCAACAATCAACCCGCTGGATGCCACAATTGGGCAGGAAGATTACAGTAACTTTTTTCGTAATCTTTGGTTGACTAATTCTTGATTCCCATAATAAATTCCCTCTCTCGTGCTGTTTGATTCCTCTCCTGTCCTCAGTTCCTTGGTCTCTAGTCCATAATCTCTTCTCTGAAACCGATTAAAAGATAATTTTTCTGCTCGTTTGTGATCCATGAACAGAGACAAGAGACTTTTCCATTTGCACAGGTGGAAGCTTTTATACTTTCGGGAATACGACACTTCCAGTTAGACAATCATAAGGTTGTCATTACCCTTTTTTCAGCCGCTGACTCACCTACTAGGTGATGATGAGCTTGGGGCTTCGGACAACGTGATGAGCCAAACAGGTTTCGCAAACTTCGGTTCGTTTGAAAAAAAAAAAAATTCTCAAAACATGGCGTGAATCATTCACCGAGTAGTTAGGTGATGCGTTGAATGTTGGATTTCCGAGAGTAAAAGCTTCCACCATTGCCAAGATGATAGTGGACGGTCTCATTTCTCTGTCTATGGAGTCTAGAAACGGGATTCAATCAGAAATGGTCTCCACACGGCGCTACACAGGGTATGGGGGTTCTTTTTCTCCCTGTATTCGGAATCCTAATGAAAAAAGCAGACTTTGCGATGCAGATAACGAGTAACGAGGGAGCAGATGATTCCTTGGACGGGTCTCATCCTTGGGTCCTCGAACGTTGCGCTGGCGCTGGCAACGACAAGATCTCAAATACTGCCGTGCTAAGGAAGAACGTCGTATGAACATTCGAGAGTTGCCAAATTTCCCTTGAAAAAAATGTTTTTTGACAACATTCATGCACATTTTTCCTTGAAATGTTCAGATATTTTAGATTAAATCGCGTACAAAATTGTCTGAAAATTTTGGAAAATAATATTAACGTTTTTCCCAGTAAATTCGATTTTATCGGAGGAAACTTGGCAACGTCTGAGGACTCATACGGCGTTTTTCCTTAGCACGGCAGAATGGGTGGCGTGAATTTCGGGGCCTAGCTGACCTGACTCCCCGCGTCCGTGACACGCTAGGCGAGCGTAATTGTTTTCATTTTTGACGGAACCGAGTCCGCGCGCACTAATCAAAAAATGTCACTCACACGCCGAAAACAATGGCTCACACGACCAACGTTGCCGAAAGCGTCCGGATATCCGATCGAACGACGCGAAGTCAATCGCGTTATGACAACGGCGCGCACCACTTTTCTATCTTTTTTGAGCCGGGAGCGCACGCGATAATCTTGAAACGAGAATCAGTGCGCATGCGTGTTCCATTGGGTGCGTCGGCGTTGCGCTTCACGCTTTGGATGCGCACTTAACCTGGCAAATCTCCGGTTAGCATCATTTTCGCCCCTAATTTCGGGTGAAGACACACACTTACACGCACACACGACGCCTGCTCATCCTCTCACCAACTGCCGTCTTATCGACAGGAGTGCTGACGATCAAAAGTTCTAATTTTCTTGACAGTCTAATATATCTTATTTTCATTCACTCAACGAATTTAAAGAAACCCGCACCGAAATAAGAAGGATGCTGATTTAACATTCTAGATGTAAGAAGGTGTGCGACAACTCACAAACCGCTGAATTAACAGCCACAGGGGTTAGTTTTACATTTTGACATTGCTGAAGTAACTGCTGTAGCGGATACTCGTAATTCAGCGTTATGTGAGTTGTCGCATACCTTGTTACATCCAGAATGTTGAATCAGCATCTTTTTTTTCGGTGCGAATATCAAAACAGCGAAATTCTTCTTCATCGCAATAATCAAGAAGTGTGAGAGCGTGGTGAGAGACAAAAATTGATCTAATTTTCGACCTATACATGGGCGGTTATTCCATATCGTCACCTCCCGGCCAAAGTATCAAAAGCGGCATGCGGTATGTAAACATTACCGCCGCTGTTTTATTTATTACAGAGAAATTGTTCGATGAAGCTGTCCGAAAATTTCACTGAATTTTTTTTGTCCTGCCGATAAAAGTCAGTGAAATTTTCAAACCGATTTAATCAACAAATTCTCAGTAAAAAAATAAATTAATGACGGAAATTTTTCGCATGGCGCTTACGGAACTTTGGCCGAAAGGTGACGATATTATACCGCAAGAGCGGTATGTGCCCTGCTCTCTCTTACAAATTGGCATACTTTTCGGTCTGTAACATTAAAATTTTCTTGTAGCCACCTTGACTTGTAACTAAAAGCGCATGGAAACGATTGCACTTGCAGCTGTCTTACTTGAATAAGTTATTTTTAATGGTAAAGGTAAATTTTGTCTATTCTTAATCACCCTAATTATTGTTCCCAAGAGTACTTATTTTAACGAACACTGGAGTATTTTTAAAGTGAGATATTGATTTCACTCGGATTTTATCTGGTCGATTTTCTGAAAATGTAGTTTTTGAATTTGTCACTCTCGTTTGGTAACACGGCAGTCCTCCAGTGCTGATTACTCTCCTTCATTCCACTATCAACAACATCGAATCTCAACAAAACAGCTTGTCTCGATACATAGCGATTCTTACACATGCATTCGTGAATGAAACCCAGTATGCATCCGATTCGCCAGAATCGTATACCCGACATTGCCAGGCACAGCACAGTGGATCGAGTCAATCGAAGCAGTCGGACATGAAATTGTTGGCTAAGATTTCAAATTTTGATGTTTATTGCGTCATGAATTCAATTTCAAAGGGTGTTCCTGAAAATAAATTCCACGACGAAACTTATTGGAACCAATTTTAAACTTCTTTGTTTCATTTTTTCAAAAATATAAGTTTTCAAAGTTCCGAGATACTGTCCAACTTCTCCGATTGACTGGGTCCAGTGTGCGCGGGCACGGAGCAGGTGAATTTCACGGACTTAATTATTTCCAATCGCAGAATCCCATGATCCCAAGCGGAATTCTGATAATCACTCTTTCAAAATTCCTGATATTGATTTAAGAAAGGATGACGGTCAGGTGGGTAAAAGCTTATCTCGCAGTCTTTAAATTTGCGAATTTAAAAACGAAAAAGATTAAAGTTTGCCGTGGAAGGAAGGAGGAGTAGTCCGCGCGCGTGGCACTCTAATGAACACAATTCGCACGTCCCAAAATTCTTAACGAAGCTTTGCAATCCAGGAGGAATTATTCAAATGTTTCGGATCGTGAAGTCCACAAGAAGGAAATCCAACTCTAATTTTGTTGCTACTCTTATGTACGAGTGTCTCAGAGGAGATCTGCGTTGCTTTAAACGGTAAAATTTAGTAAATAAAGTTGCCAAGCTGACAATTTTATCAAATTCTAACGGCGATTACTTCCGTGGAAGAAGTAGGTATAATCTGTTGCTGGGTCCGGACGAAGTATAACGAAACGCCATTTTGACGTTGTGAGACTGACTTAAAGAGAACTTGACTAAAACACACTTGATCAATTTCTTGCCAAAATTTGGCAAATGTCGCAAGAGATCAAGAGAAAAATCGGGGAAATTTCAGTTAAAAATTCCCAAATCTTTCCCTTTCCCAAACTGCGAGGGAAAATTTGGCAATATTGAAATATAGTTACATTCTTTCGTGAAGAGAACGACGAAATGGCAATGTCAATTCAATCGTTCAGGCTTTCCTCCACGGCAAAAAAGTTGTGATTCTAGCATATGGCTTAATGCAAAATAAGTAAGGTCAGTCATATTTTTTTCGCAAGAAATTAGGCAATTTCCATTCGTTAGTTTTTCCTGAGGGCGCGATAGGATTTGCAGCTTGGATTATTATTGGTCCGTTTGTCCCAGGGAACACAAGTTTGAAGAGAGTAGGTGTCTTCATTAGTGCGAGGTTAAAACAGTTGCGTGACGAAATGGAGCTTTTGGACAAATTATCAAGAAAGCTTCGGCTTTACTGGAGCGAGCACATTGCATTGAGAGCCCCTGCGGTCATCGAAGCACCGAGTAAAAGTGGAGTTACAAAGTAAGGATGAAAAAATTGCAAGGGCCCAGCAAGGCAAGTAAGCGAGCAGAGTTGGACGCGCATAAAAACTCAATTATGAGGGCAAACATGCATGACCGTTCGCAATAGTGTAAAAACGTGTATCTTTCTAATTATAATGTTGGTGTATTAACCATCGTTGGACTTGAAACGCTGGCTACAATTATGCAAACCCGTGGCATGGACCAAGATTGAGTGAACAGTCGCGAAAGGATCGGAGGAATGTCAATTTCTCGGCATTTCAGCCCCGATTGCATGCGCAGTTCTTGTCTCAGCCGCTCGGCAAAGGAAAGAGGAGTCCGCAATATTAATTAAATTAACATGATTTGATGAAATGGTCGTTTTCATGCAGATTATAAATGTTCTCGACCAGAAACTTTCTCGACTCCTTGTTTACGGTAATTGATTGGGAAAGGTGAACTCGTCACTCGTGCGTGCGCGATACTTCGATTTATCGATCTATCGTATTCCCAGTTCAATTCTAATAAATTACTCGCGACAGGTAGCATTTTCCCTCTAACTTCTAGGTGTCGACTTTTATTTACCTCTGAAAGAAATTGCTTTTATGTCGTCAGTTAGTCGAAAAATAGTCCTCTGTTTTTTTTCCGTATTTCTTATTCCTGCAATAAGTAAGATGTAAGTTTATTTTAGTGATATAATTCTTCTGATCGGAACGTGGATATAAAAAAAATGGAATTAATTTACTAATTTCGTTTTTTTAAAAGAAAGAAGACTCCGTCAAGTAATTACTCTCAAAATAAAATTACACATACTTCATTTTATTTTACAATTATGCACATCGGAGGTTTACGTGTTTAATTTTATTTCTTTTTTTGGTAAAAATTTAAATCGTTCCAAATGTGCGGAACGCGTCTCCGTAATAGTGCTAGTAAAAGAATCTGTGTTCCGCAAAAGTAGTTTCGCCCATTTTCCTGATTTTCTATCGAAAACTCGTAGATTAATTTTATTTTTTAAAGTGTGAACTTATTGGAAACGATGATTCAACGGATCTGAATATGTTTCCCCTTGTAATGAAACTAATTTCCCAAGGCACAAGTTGCAGCAAAAAACTTTTTTCAAAACAATGCCTCGGAGTGCATGAGATTAGTTTTTAAAGATTCTTCTCAGATCATTCAGGAGTAATTTAAATGAGTCAGTCCGCACAAAAGTTCAATCAGATAATTGAATCAGCGAGAATGAAGACACAGGGGTAAAATAAAAATGTTCGAGGAACACAAAAAACTGCGCAACAGCGCACCTATGCGCGTGGTCAACGGATTCATCTTAATTTGGGCCTGTAAAGTGTCTTTGCGTCTCTCTTTTGGCACAAAAAACGTTTTTAAACAAACAATTTCACCTACTGTACAATTTTTCGTGTCCTTCCGAATATTTTCATTTTTCCGAGTTGGTGTGTTTTCATCCTAGCTGACTCAACTATGGTTCGACTCCAGACAGTTCTCCTCCGATCAACATTCACTGTATCCTAAAATAAGGTACCAGTGGCAAGACGTGAATGATCTATTATTGATATTCCTCTACTTGAAGCTATGGTAAAGAATCGATCATTAAGGTCCTTGCGAACACCCTGTGCCTGTGTAGCGATCCTTTTCAATAGGTTTACATGGCAGATCAATCCATTAATCGCAAAGCACGCCACGCCACTGAAAGTTACTGAAGTTCAATTTTACACGGCATCCTCACACCGAGGGACGCGAGACTCCCTTCTTCTCACCTTTTTTTAGTGCACATAGGCACCTAAAGAGGAAGAGCAAATCCATTGAAGAGTTCGGAATGAGATTGAGAGAACAAAGGGAATTTTCCGGCAAGTCCAATTGGTGATCAGAAATCCTGTTCACCGGTTAACCGGGTGTGTCAGATTTCCCTTAAGCATACCTTGCTTGGCCCAGCATGGATTTGAGGCAAGTCTTACACCCGGCGAGTAAGCAACGCCGCCAAGAGGATTAGGTGCCAAGAGCACAGCGCAGCGGCCCGAAGAAAACGCTGCGACACCGATCGCGCCCCACCGGTGGAAATCACAGTTGAAATGTTTTTCGGTGAGAAAATGTTTTGTTAGAGCAGCACAGCAGCAACTACGATCAGGTTGAAGCTCATGCGGGGGCAGGGGGCCCCCGCGCCCCCGCCTCGCACCGGCGTACAATTCATAGCCCACGAGAGGGGAGTGCCGAGAGAAATGTGAAAACGATGCGGTTATTAGAGCCAAATTGGAAATGACAATCTCTTCGGCTTCCAATGTCATTTCCAGATGATGACACAGGAGCAAGTGATCCGATCCAAATCTTATTATCGATTTTATGCAATCACCATACACGCACCGTCTCCAAGTTCAAATGGAAACCAGTCCCATTCTTCTGGGCACGGATCGCGGTCCGACTGAGGAAAAAGAAAAACCGAGGAAAAGGACGGGGGACAAACCGCGATAGCGATAGTTCCAGTTATACACATTTGTGTTATTTTTATATTTTTCTTGCTTTTATTTATTTTCCAATTCACGCGGATTCGACGTGGCATTTAGCCGAACAATAGCCGGGCCCGTACGTCCGAATAAAAATGTGCCCCATTCAAGAAATTAACGCTGCCGTCGCTCTTCCACAGAGGGGACACAGCTCCTCAAGTCGAAGCCCCAACTTGCATCGATTGCCCGCCCCCCTCCCCCTCCCCACTTTGGTGGACTCTCCACTCCGTCACGAAAACAATAGATCGAATAATTACGCCCGATTGGCGTGTATGATTATTTACATGCACGCCTTTCTGTCCTCTGTCCGCTTGAAATTACTCCTCAGTAGTCCTCTGCTTCGGCCCTCCCCTTGGCATACTCCATAAACGATCTTTAATGGATTTATTTCATGGCCAAAGCGTGGTAACTGTCCACCAGGAGAACTTGGCGAATTCCATTGGAAGCAGTAATTTTCCTTGCAAATACTAACTGTGAAATGCGACCAGGAATGATTGCTTCAATTTGCCGTGCATATTAGGCGCTTTCCGCGGTGCTGTATGATTGCACCTCAGGAAAAACGTGGAAAAAAGACAGTGGTTCAAGTATCTTTTGATTTGGCAGCTACCGTCTACTGAAAAATGAATTTCTGTAGAATCGTAGAGTTTAGGTACGACCGTGAGAACCTCCGGATCTGGCTTGCAAAATGCCCAGTTTTGTCACCGTTAATGACGCAGGTGGTAACAGATTGTGGATTTGCACGGGGGAAAAAAAGAACTTTCGTGGTTGCTAGATTCCTGATAACATTTAATCCCCAAGAAATCATTAATTTAGGTGAATCATAATTTAGCGAGCAGATCAAAATCATGAAAATCCGTCCTTTGTAGATCTTTAAATCGAAATTGACAAAAAATGAATAATTTAATGGTTTATATTGGAGAATTTACCACTTTATCACGTTAAATGCATAAAAAAACGTGGGCTATTTTTCTAAAATCTGAATGAAGCTAGCCTCATCAAAGGACTATCACCTGTCGATAGTCGCAAAATTAATGGAACTCGGCAGAACAGGACAGTGGAATGAACTGTGACGAAACTTTTTTCATCCTAGACGAGACAACATGAAATTGAAAGTCTCATTTGCAACATCGAGAGCTTCTATGAGCTGAAGTATTAAGCAAAAGAGAGTTAAATTCATTGGGCAACAGAGATTTACCCGTTGGCTGCAGAATTCACCAGAGAGCAGCAAGTCTCAGATTTGCATGCTCGCATGAAACAAGTTGCGATAGTGTTATTTACTTGATCGTTCTGGGCGGACAATAATTTTGATGAAAGCTGTTATGCTCCACCTTCAGCTGCCACCATGAAAGTCAATAAATGGAACGTTTTGATTCATTCCCTCCACCACACGCTTTCCTATTCTAATTGCCCTATTTTAGCCCGAAAATGTTTATTGTAGGCCATGGCGTTTATTGATTATTAGTTTGTCAGATGAAGATAGAGGAAACCTCACACTGCATCAGAGAGTAAGTGCCTTGTTGAAAGAGACGGGATAATCCGGCAACTAGGATATTGCTCTATTTACACACATGTGTTGGCTCATGGATTTGACGGTATCCCGTGCAGAGAGATTGGAACATGCGAAGGTGTTATGAGTAATTAAACTTGAAGTTGAATGGGAAATGATTTGTTAGTGATCATTGTTTAATTTTGATCTCTTCATTAGAAGCGTACATCTCTGTAGGTGTAAATTACCTTTTCGGCAGCATATACTAGGCCCGCACGTGATAAATAGAGCCATCAGCACGAAAGCTGTTTTCGTCACCCTCCCGATGTACGACCACACTCACTGCCGACAATGCATTTTTCATTCATTGATGTTATAGTCATACCGCACGTCTCTTCATCGACATCTGTTCCTTCAAATTTTTCTTTGCATTAACCAATGATCAAAATATATTTCGTTCAGTGATCGTGAGTGTTTATGCATTTGAAATAAACATCTACCAATTCAGTGTAGAGAAGAACATAAAATTAAAACTTTTCAGATTTTATTATTCTTAACACCAAATAACTTTATCGAAAGTTGAAGAGAAAATGTGACTCAGCTCTGGGCATAGGTATAAAAAATCAAGGTCAGTGGTACGTCCGCTCAAACTATTTGCTGAGCATCCCAAACCATGATAAATAATCTCGCTTCGTGAAATTAATCACATGATTTCATTTGACGAGTGATTCTAGAGCCCGAGTCGTAATTATCCACGAGAAAAATTAAAAATTTACATCACGCAAGTCTGGAATTGTGACCTGCAAGATACGTGGACAGGAGATTAGGCATGCGGGGGCTTCATATTGATGGGTAAACTAGAATAACAGGTATCTCGACTCCGATGTTTAAGCATTTTCAACAATGTAATTCCATATTTTATTTTCATTTCAATTTTCTAAACTATTTTAAGTGTTCCATGCACCAAAAGGCAAAGTAAAATCTTGAATCATACTGGGCAGGGGTAAAACTGTGATTGTTTTTATATCAATTATTCAACGTGATATAGTAAGGTACGATATTAAAATTTCGAAAAATAAGTATGTTGATACGATGCACACAAGAACCTCTTAAATGCAGAACTATATAAATTATCCTCGCAGCATCTAGGCTTCTTAAATAAACATTGGCGGATCCAGGAAATTGGCAACATTGTTTTTCTCCATTGAAACCTATGGAAAAGTATCGATTCTTGGAAGGGCCAGGTGCTTTGACAAGAATCGATTATTTAACAGGGAGATACTAACTGCACAGTATCTACAGCACACATTTGGAAATTGTGCTCGGTACTGGTGCTTAACAAAAAAAAATATATTTTTCCCTGTATTCCATCACCGAAAAAGATGATAATCGAGGAAGGAGCATTAAATTAAAAGCTACTCGCTCATGGATGTACTCACGGCTCACTAACCAGGCAAGCAAGAAGTCGGGGACACAGGTTCAGAGTCACCGTGGAGGCTGCTTTGATTCTCTTTAAATATTAATTCTCGCGCATGATTGAACCATTTCAAAAGCCGATTTACATACTTGTCCCTGTTAATAATTGATTTGTATCTCCCTCTTCTCCATTTGGGACTTCACGGAGATTCCGCTCGGGTAGAAAGGTGTTCTAGTCATGCGTTTGATCCGTTCTAGAGTCAGTGGCGTGGCGTGCTTTGCGATATATCGAATGATCCGTCATTTAAACCTATGGAAAAGGATCCACAAAAAAGGTGTTCGCAACGACCACCTTAACAATCGATTCTTTACCATAGCTTCGAGTGGGGAAATATCGATAATCGATCATTCACGCCTCGCCACTGTCTAGAGTATAGTCATTGCCTTGCTCTGTTCGCTGCTTCTGGTCCGTTTGTTTTACACCTGATGAGAAGTCGTCCCAGCTACGAAGAAAAATTTTTTGAGAGCAGGGACAACCCTTAACTTCTTTTGATTTTTAAGTTTTTGAATAAATTGCCTACGAAATAATCTGAAAATTTGAAGAAAAACATTCACAATTTCCCATTAAATTATTTTATTTCTATTGAAGGAAATACGGCAAAGTTTGAGGGCGCATACGGTGTTCTTTCTCAGGACGGCAGAATGGAGATGTTGTATGAGTGAGGAATTTGCGATTTGACTATTAATTCTCACGTAAAAGTTCGCGAGAAACACGATTGTTCCACTCGTTTTCCCTAAAATCCACTCCTAAGCTCATAAAAAGCTCTCAAAGTTGAGGCTAAATGGAGGGGATATCCCACGCTATCCTGAGAGTCCACCTCTCCATCAAGATAAACTCTCCATGCAGAGATAGGGAGCAAATACATTAGCAGGGTTGCCGTGTTTTCAGTTGCCGCGAAATAGTTGCTTAAAGCGTTGCGGCGCGGCAGGCAACCAGCGTGACACGCGCATAGGCGCCTACAAACCTAACGGGATACTTCACGCGTTGCGCAATGCGTGAAGTGTCCCGTTAGGTTTGTAGGCGCCAGTGCGCGTTCTGCGCTGCTAACACGCCGCTCCGCTCTGTGTTATGCTCTAATATTTAAACTCGCGGAGTCAGTGTTTTTCAACTCATGATTTTGAAATGTTTGCACTCTCTGCATTGATAATTCCCTTTTAAACTGATGAAAAAGAAATATGTGCTACTGGAAAATATAATGTGTTTTTTGTAAATATAATAGCCGTTCCGTGTCAAATTTAATGATTTCCATCTCCATGCAAAGATGGGGAGCATACATTAGCAAGGTTGCGGGTTGCCGTGTTTTCAGTTTTGGAGTCCCCAAATAAAGTGGCAACCCTGTCAATGTATTTGCTCCCTATCTTTGCATGGAGAGTTCGTCTTGATATAGAGGTGGACTCTCAGGATAGCGTGGGATATCCCATCCATTTTGGCCTCAACTTGAGAGCTTTTTTTGAGCTTGGGAGTTGATTTCAGATAAAATCAGTGGCACCATCGTGTTTCTCGCGAACCTTTACGTAAGAATCAGTAGTCAAATCACAAATTCCTCACACATGCAACATCTCCATTTTCCTTTAAAGTATTTTTCTATTGAAGGAAATACGGCAACGTCTGAAGGCACATACGGTGTTTTTCCTTAGCACGGCAGTATCGACCCGATCCACTGTGCGACATGACGACGACGACGACGGGATAGAGGGAGTCGGACACGGGACCGGTGAACGGTGCAAGATGATTGATGGGCACTCGTGGAAACGCTTCCTGACTGGGAAAGCCGTTGAACCAATTCTCAGACGGCCGGGCGCGAGGAAATGGAAAATTTTCAGCGCAGTGGGAGATGAACTTAAATAGTCGAGGATTTGTGATTTGTGCTCGGATTCCGAAATAAATCATATCCAAGCCCCAGCACGGCACGGCACGGCAATTATCATCCTGGCCACAGATTTTTCAGTTATAATTCCCTCGGATATGGTCCCGCGCCGAGCGACATCCATCGATAGTAGCCCGTCGGGCGGCGCACTTTCAACGAAAAAAGTCGAGAATCGATAGATCGAATCACGATGCATCGGGGTTTCTGGCGCGTGTAAATCGTATCAAATCCGCTTTGGATTTGAAGAGTTAGTTTTCACGTTGGGATTTGGTGGCGCGGCGCGGCGCGAGGCCCTCGTAATAAAGCGAATCGAACCTGTAATCGAGCCGCCCGCCTATAGCTCAATTTTCGAGGAATCGATCCCATTCAAATGCCGGATCGAAACCTGGGATCCGCGTTTCGCGGTAGCCCATTTGCGCGCATATTTTTCGCCCGTTTTTCTCCGTTTTGTGTCCGATTGAGGTGAGCACCTGGGTCGTCGTTTTCGTGTGAGCCCCCTCGGTGTCACCAAGTATGTCACACGGAGATACATTCGATGACGCGTAGCTCTCTTGAATGCAATTCCCGGCTTCATCCGGAGGCGCTGATCCAAGGAAAGGAGCACATTAACTGCTCTTCCATTGCGCCGGAAAATTCTCCTCAAATTCCGATACTGTTACTAATTTAAAATTTGCTTTGGTCCATTCAATGCAACCCCCATCGAGTAAACTACTCTTCTTCTCTCTCTTTTTCTTAGTGCGTGTTTCTATAAATCTTGCCGACAGCATTCATCAAAAGTCTCCATAGAAATAAATCGGAAATTTTAACTTTGAACTATTTCTTTCAGTTTCATGTTGAAGCTGGAGAAAATAAACATAAAAAAATAAAAATAGCAAAATTTATCAAGAGAACGCAAATTTTCTTCAATAGTAACGTACTAAGTAATGATTTTCTTTCATTTTAAAAGCTAAATACCAGACTTTTTAAAAATGTGCGAACCTCTGTGAGTTGCATGAGTCAAATGTATCAGTATAACTTGGAGAATAAGCAGGATTTGTCACTGCAAAAAATAAAAATACGAAAGAAAAACTTTGCCAAACTTTAGTATACGTAAAAACTTACCTTAAATTTTTCAAAAATAGCAACTTTTGTTCGTCCGTATTTTTAATTTTTTATAGAGGCAAAGCATTGTAATCTCTCACAAGACTCTTTTTCGAGGATCCAGTTCCGAAGTTACTTCGCTGAATTGTACTCAAGTTTTGTTGAAATTGTCCATTTTATGATGTCAAAGATTCTCTTTGAGCTCCATTAATCGTTGAGGCCTCCCAAGGAAATTAACTGTTTCAGGAGCAACTATATGAATACGGCCAATAATATTTAATACCCTCAGACAACTTCAGTATAAACCGTCTACAAACATGATGCAAGTAGTGTTATCTGCAGCAGCTTCCATCGTGAATTTCGTTAAAATTTCGATTTCGACACAAGAGTAAGCAAACGCGCCGACGACTTTCGAAAAATCGAATGTTTAAGCGCTCTATAGAGCAATGTCCAATCCGCCTAAAGCATCGAATCGCTTCAGAGAAGCTGCAGAGAATAATTAATTATTACTTCGATTTGCAGAGGAAAAATAAAAAGTGCGTTTGTGAGTAAACGGAGGCAAATTACGCGCTAGTCATTGGATCCCATGCTCGCACGCGAGGAGGCATGCACTCAGTTCCAATTGCGCTCAATGCAGCATTGCGGTAGTAAGGAAAAACGCCGTATGAAAATCCGCATGTTGCCATATCTCTGCAAATGTATTATCAATTTTCTGGAAACATCGCGAGATTATTTCTCTTCGACATTTTTGTCAAATGTTTTCTCTCGCAATAAAATCGAGTATTTCGGAACTTGGTCATAGAATCGTGTTTTGGTGTTTGATTCTTGTGGATCAGCTAGAAATAATAAGATCCACCCAAACAGCTACTCTCCACGTTCAATATTAATTGAGATATTTCGCTTTAAAAAGCGCATTCATTTGTCCAATTTAATTATATGATAATAAGCAATTAACCAGTCGTTGCTTTACCATACATGATTTCTAACTTATGATAATTGTATATGTTTCCTCTAATTGGAAGTTACAATTAATAAAACTCTTAAAAAAAAAAAAAAAAAAAAAAAAAAAAAAAAACTGTCCAGGAGACGCATATTTTTACTAAAACGTGAAACTCGGATGGAAGCAAGTTGGTAGAAACCAAGGAAGGTTGTCACTCCCACAGTACTTGACGTCATAAACCAATTTTTCAAAGCGCGATATCTCGGTTAATATTAAACGTAGAAATTTGCTGGTTGAGCAGATCTTATTATTTTTAGCTGAGCAACAAGAATCAAGCATCAAAACACTATCCCGTGACCCGCGCAACCGACCCGTGTAAAGGGATTCAACAAGTTACATATTTCACCGGAATAAATCTGGCAACATTTGAATGCACATACTGCGTTCTTGCGCCGATCACATCGATTGTATCATCATGAAATCTCTCATTATCCCCACACGGAAAGCTCGAGTCTATCGATCCATGATTCGTGCGGAATATCGATCGAGGACTTTTTCCTATGTATCCCTTGTTTAAGCTCGAAGTTCGATCGATCGCATGTTTAGAGATCGCATGCTCGGGTTGACTCCCGCTGGCGCCAAGGTCGCGAGCTTCCCCGCTGCCTGGTGCCGACTGCAAGAGCGTATAATTTGCGCCCCATTCAGTGAGTTTCAGTCCATGTTTCAGGCTAATTACACTCATATTTATGACTCGCTAATTCGCTTTTTCCACTCACATTCGTGTCCAATTATTTCTTACGAATGCTTGTGTTTAGCGCTTGTGCTCTCCGCGATGCGCTGCCTATTCACAAATCAGTGACAAGATTCCACGCCGCCTGGTCGCGCCGGTGCTCTTGAACGGAACTAAAAATGTCGAGCTGAATCATTTAGAGTATAAGGAAAAGAAAATTTGAAGAGAGGACAAGATGTTGGTGACTTCCTTATGTTACCACGCACACTCATAGATGAGTCGGAGTCAACTCTTTAAGCTCTCATTGCCTAGTTTATCAAAGAAGAAACCAATTTTTTTTTTGTGAAAAGAAAGCACTCTGCTTGCTGCAGAGTTTGTTTTTCATTTCCTTTGGCAAAAATTTTGCGTTTCAATCTTTTAATTGAAGTAAATTTCGCATGTTAACCTACTTGCATCGGGAAAGTATTGGTATACGTATAAGTTATTTTAAATGTGAGCCAAAAATTGAAGTTTCCTATTGCAAAGCGTAGACATAGTTTAATAAACTACAGGATAACTTCACTTGTATTTTCTGATAAAAAATTCAGATTTACAGAAAAAAAATTAACGACTCATCTCCTCTCTCCGAAATGCAAAGAAAGTAGAATGAACTCAAAGTAAAGAGCCGAGTACGTAGTTAGCCTCACCTCAGATTCTCTATCGGTGAAATCGATTAAATAACAAGGTACCAAGTACATCGATGTTGAATTTTTTGCCGAGTAGTGATTATTTTCAATTTTGTCATGCACATCTAGCAAGCACAGAGCACACCCTTTGTTTGCCGAAAAAACTTCGTTCTTATCTATTGGACTTGATCCAAAAATACATTTGAAATTTCCTAGGATTCACTAATAACATAGGTCAAACATTTCAAAACTTGTTCACAAAAATTGAGCACAAATCACGCATTAGACGCGTGAAAATTTACAAAAAGGGAATCGTCACTGTGACACAATTTAGCTAAGATTACAGAAGTAACCAGAGGGGTAATCTGTTTACATACACGTGAATTTTATATGAGTAAATGTTAGTCCTAATTAATAAGGAAGGCGAGAGGACAAAACAAAGAGAGGTGGGATACCAGGGAATGGATTCAGTGCGTGGCAAGCAGGTCAAACATGAATAAAGGCATGCATAACAGTACCCAGCAATTGGAGACCCCCCGATGTCACCGGTTGGCATATGAATATTCATAACGGATATCAAACAAAAGGAATCGAAGTGGCGATGGGCTGGCTGCTCGTAGCTAATTTGGTTTATTTGAGCGTAGAAATTGCTCGGCCGGCGTCCGAAACCAAAACGCAAATCAGCTCCGAGTTGTTTCCAATTATCAAGACCGGGAGCCAGCCGAGAGCAGGAGCAAGGAGCAGGGCCGCCAGGAAATTGGTCGTAGTCCTGATTCCGAGGTATTTCCAGTTCCATGATCCACGATCCTCTGCGGCCGTCGCACAGTGGATTGAGTCAATCAGGGAGGTCGGACATAAAATTTTTTACTAAAACTGCAAATTTTGATGTTTGCTTTTTCACATTTTAAATTTTGAGGGGAGCTTCCAGCAGGAAATTTTACGGAAAAACCAATAGAACCACTTTTAGAACCTCAAAGTTGTGTATAAACGGAGTTATAAGCATTTAAAATTTCCGATTTTTGTCCAACCTCTCATATTGACTCGATCCACTGTGCGGCGGTGGCGAGGTAGTGCGGGTTGCGGCCCCCCGCTGGGCTCCGGCGCTGCCGATGAGGTGCTTCCAGACTCATCATTGCTCAAAACCACTCTCCCGTCTTAAGGAAAAGCGTCGTATGAGCCATTAGATGCCGTCACATTTCCTTTGAGAAAATGCGAATTTTATGGGAAACTTCGGATTATTCTTCCTTTAATTATGTAGAGAATTTCTTCTGCTGGTATATTGGTTGTAGCATTGAATCTATAACCAGGAGGTCCTGGATTCGATTCCCGACTATACGACCCGAGTTTGATGGTCTCAAACAACGGTTGGTTGTATGATAGGAGCTGAAGGGGTAGGATTCTAACTGAAAGCGCAAAATTGCCTCTTGTGTGGTATTTAAAACAGTAAAAAAAAAAGAAAGAAATGAAGGAAGAAAAAACATATTTATTGTATTAAACTTAAATATTCAAAACTTAAAATTGGAGTTTTCATTAAGACTTACCCTGTAAATGTCGGTATTATGTGTAAGACAATAATTTTTATTTTCAAGTAGGGGATTTCTATTGAATGAAAAAAAAATAATTGCATATCTAAAAACATTACGAAAAAACAGCAACATGTAGGGGCGCTTTAGCGGTAAAACCAAGTTTGTCCCGTTTTCATTGATTGGCGTCATCCTTCATTCGAGAATTGATCGATACAAATGCATGTGCAATAGTAAAAAAATGTCTGTAATGATCTATTTTTGTAGCGGCTAATGTTGAATTTTAAACGGTTTGTTTCAGGTACTCCTGCATCAACACTGCGAGAACTTTACGCCCTTGCAGCCACCCAACAGCCTTTAGCATCTTTTGTTAGTCAACAACGCTTATTAGAAATATCCAGGTTACGCCAATATGATTTGGCGCAACACGTCCTCAATCATCAACAAGGAGCTGTAACCAAATTATTAGGTAGGAGTTTATTTTTACTTTGTGTAGATTGCCGCCCCGATACCATTTCGAACCCTCATCCTACTATGAAAGAACCTTTCAAAGCGACTCATTTTATAAACAGTCTTAATCCTGATTTGAGTCAAAAACACAAAAATTCACGTCCCATGAAGGCCAGCCTTTTCAATCTGCACATAATATAATGACGTATTGAAGTGTGCTGATAGCATCTGAAGACTTAGATTTTTGGCCATTTAATTTCTTATCAAACAACTTTTTCCTTTAAGTGGTCCGATTTTATTTGCGTTACAACGTCAAAAAAAGGACAATTTCTATGAGTGTTGAGTGAAATTGAAAGCAAACAAGATCCTGGTAGACCCTTAGAATGGTTTGAAAATAAAAAATATAAGATCTTTCAGAAAATTGCGATGGTTGAAAGAAAGAAACAAAGGTCGTTTTTGGACTCGGCGATAAAAATTACATATGAATCAAATCTTATATCCCCAGTATGTTTAATTTTTTTTCAGACTTTCTTTGTTATTTTCAAAATGTTCCATTAGTTTTATTTCAAACCATTCTAATCACCCAAAAAGATTCACTAACGTTATCAAACCTGTTAAGTTTTTTTCTTTGGCACCTTACTCGTAACAGATTGTTGTCTTCATTTTGACCGTTTATGATACAAAAGCATGGCTATCAGAATACTCTCTAATGCCCTTTATAAATTTGACTTATTTACGTCACAGTCTTATACGGAGTAGAGAAATGGGGTTTGGTGGGAATAGTTGCTTCTGAGAGAGGCAAAGCGCCTTCAAGTTTTAATTTATGCAACATGGACGACCATCGAGTACGTTTAGTTGCATCCAGGAGCTAGCGTTGCACTGATCAAACCACCAGAGCGCCTTCAAGTTCTTATACATGCAATACACATAAAACTGGGGTACGAATAGTTGCATCCAAGCCTTGGCATTAAGAAATAAAGATTTGGGATTTGGGTCTGATTTTTAAACGAAGCCGACGAAGCTTGTGAGTAAAACTGACAATCCCTTTATCTGTTGTACATTTGTGCTCATGCTAATGTCTCTTCAAGGAAGCAAACTTTTGCAAAAAATATTAGAGGAGTGCAGAATTATTGTCAGCGTAAAATTAGGGTTTTGTGCGTGGAGAATATTTTGTTTTTATTTCATGCCTTTTTTTTCGGTTATAGTTGCTCTTAAATTCTGAAAATCGAGACTCTATATTTTAAAGGTAGAGCACACTTGTTTATCTCAAGAAATGTAAATCCTGCTCGTTCACATCATCATTGCATTGATTGGAAAGGTGAGCAAGAAGTTAGACACTTTTAATCTAGCTACTGAACTGTTACGTATTGCTAATGAGAAATTTGAAGTATGATTTTCTCTAAAGAGAGAATTTATATATTCATTTCTGGCTCCACCCTCTCAGCAAATATCCGTCGATGCGAGTAATCATACCTGAAAGTTGTAAATGTAAGAGGAGCTATTTCACAAAGAAATCGTATTTACTTTCCATACGAATACCTGTAGCGATTTGCTTGGCCATTTCTATACCCGGGGGTTAAAATCGTTGAACAGAGTTTTCATCGAAGTCGCATTTTCACCAAAGATACACCAATCGTAGCTATAATAATGCGAATTCGAGAAGATCCGAAGTTCGATCAGTTGCGTAAACCGCAGAAATGGAACTCTATGTCTCAAAATACGGCAACTATGGAGTAGAGGTTTGTCCTTTGACGTCAGCAATGTCGACAGTCTTTACACCGAGGAGTCTATATTCGCAAACGCACTTACGGTGTTACGGACGCACGTTTGAATGCGCGTGCAAACTCTATTCAAGTCGTGAGCAATCTCAGCCTCTCTCCTCCCCCTTGCACCCCCTTTTCCCCCATCCCGTTGCACTTCGGCCGAGAAGGTGTCGCTACGAAAGTTCAAGCAGAGCAGAGAAAGGCGCAAAGATGCAGGATGATGTCAGTATACGGTTGCATCGGAACCAACGCGCTTCTTGTCCTTTTGTTTGACGAGTATTCAGAATCAGGCCCTCCGTGTAGAACTTTAATTTTTAAACACACATTGAGTAGAGCCTCTTTCTTCAAGCTATTTACTGAAATAAATAGGAACTAGAGTGTTCGAACTCCGGGCTTACACCCTGTCTTTCTTTAGAATAGTTTATTTTTCCTTTTTATCTTAGATTAAGATGACGTCTAGCTTTCCGAATGTTTACCATGAAGAAAAATTTAAATCGCATCAAGAGTCAACTATTTAAAGAAAATATGTTCACTGTTTTCTGGTATTATTGGAACTTCAAGAAGGATGGCTCCCGTTTGAAAATCCCGAGAGGCAGCCCTCTCACACCCAAATTTTCTTAGTTCATAATTTGTTATAAACTGCAGAAGTGGGATTTATAATGCTGTAAATAGACGAAACAAGATGCTAATCTTTTTTGAGGTCTATTTGCGGTAAAATAAACTCAAATGAGCAAATATCACAGGGTCACTGTGAACAAATTGATACAGTGTGTATATACTCAAGGTGGCATGAAACGTAAGAAAAAAATGAAAGGTTGGAAATTCCAGTGAAATATCTCATGAAATTTCACGAGGCTGTGAAATATTTCATATTTTCTAGCTAGAGTGTGCAACCCGCACTCAAACACACAAAAATAGAAGATAGTCACAATTTTTACATTTTGCGAAACATGAAAAGGAATCGGTGTTTTTCAATATCTTTCATACATTTCTGAAATTTCATGAAATATTTCACGTGAAATTTCAAGATTTTATTTCTCATGAAATTTTGCCACCCTGTGTGAACTTCAGAAGGAGTACAATCCTTCCACGACACTGCTGATACATAAAAGAGTTCCACTATCTTGCAACTTCTTAACTAACCCGCGCCGCGACTTGTTAAAAACTCAAATATCCGAAGAAATAAAATAGTCGGACGAGAGAGAGAAATAAAATCAAAGTCGTGGGGAAACGGGGCGCGGACATGTTCGGACGAAAAATGAAACGCATTCCGACTCGGGTCGCTTCGGATTGGCTACTTGCGCCCACTCGCTGAGCAGCACCGCACCCGTCCGGTCGTCGCCTAATACGCCTTAATAGAGCCCATAAAACGGCAAATTAATCGATAAAAGCAATTAAAACGTGGCCTGTAATGTGGACTCATTAGACTTTTGGGAGCTGGCGCGGTGGGGCCCCGGAAACGCGAGCCGTAAAAATCGGAGCGGCCTTCGGATTTCGGCTCGGCCAACTGAAATTTTCGGATCTCGGGAGATTTACGCCTTGTCACTCGCGACGCCTTCTACGTGTCGCGCGTGGGAGCTTTATTTGGACAGGACAAGCGCGATCCAGTCGTCGCACAGTAGATCCAGTCCATGGCAGAGCTTGGACATGATTTGAAAACTTTAAAAGCCTTATTGGACCGAATATTGAAATTTATAGACAAAACTGTCGCTTTGTCTATAAATTTCAAAAAAAGTAGACAAAGTAGACAAAATAGATACAGAGAGAGCCTATTGGTGGAAGCGGGTGGTTGCAATGGACAAAGGGGGTAGGTAATCGACTAAGTAACTGCAACCCACGAAATACTCGATGGTTAATCCATCCTTTCCTTCCGTAGGAACCACCCATTTCAGCCAATAGGATCACTCCCTACTCTCTGCGTCTTCTTTGTCTATATCGCTTTGTCTATAAATTTCAATTATCGGCCCGCAGGCTCGTATTCATAGTCGTTCCTGTAGAGACCCCATGTCGATGGTGAAACCACCAAACCACGTGTCTCGCTTTGCAACGTCGCAGACTTCTTGTCGTACTTAATTTTTTAAATGAAAAACTCCCCATCATTAATTCCTTATAACACCCATGATTTTTCTTCGTAGTCCCCATGTCGATGAGAAAACTACCGAACCACCTATTTCGGTTTGCAATGTCGCAGATTTCTCGTCATACTTAATTTTTCAAATGGAAAACTCCCCATCATTAATTCCTTATAACATCCATGATTTTTTTTCGTAGTGTGGAAAAAATTCTGCGAAAACTTCACGGAATGATGTTGATTTGTTCCCCTTCAAAATGGAAAAAAAAGACTCGGAGATTTTAAAACACCACAATCACTTGACACTGCACAAAATACTAAATATAAAATATTTATCGCAAGTTTTATAAATTTTACAGTTTGTCAAAATCTTAGAAGTTTTCCTTCTGTGTTTTTCTCTTTATTTTGCAGAGGCAAATCATTGTAATCCCTTTGAAGGATCCATTTTCGAAGTTATGCTGCTAAAATTGACTTAAGGTTTGCAAAAACTGTCGATTTTAGGGTATGATTCATAGGATCTCCTTGAGACTCCTTAATTCACAATGTCGAACAAATATGACCTCCTAAGGAAAGAAGTTGTTCGTGGCTTCATATCCGACTTCTCCCTATGTTTCGCTCCACTGTGTGTCACGGTTTAGGACATGACTTCGCCCAAAAATCGGTCCTCTTTTATATAAGCGCGGCCGCGATGGGAGCGATTAATTATCCCTACCGGCCGGCCCGTTGGATATTGAGATGTTGTATGTAAATCACACCTCGCTTCCTCGTCTTTATGACTCTTAACCGCTTTTATTTAATTGTTTACTAAATTGTGTTCGATATGGGCACTCATGTCGGCTCTTAGAACGAGACAGATAATGATCTCCGGGAGCGTGGGGGAACCGATACTAAAGTTAGGGCGACATCGGTGGAAATCTCGTCGGCTCGTCAAAACGAGGCGAATCTGACGCGACGTTTAACGCCTTTTTATGCCTTTGGAAGGATTTATGCTAAAAAAGACTATATCGATGGGATTTCTATGCAACATAGTTCCTTTTAGCATAAACACATCCATTTTATTCACATATGTGAAGAGTCGAGCATTGAGATCGAAAAGTTATCCTTCAAATATTGAAAAACACATATATATTATAAAAACAGTTTGCAGAGAAATGCGATTGATTGCTCACCATCCACAAGAACAAAAGTAAAAATCTTGGGTGGATTTTGAAACGGCAAATGGTTTCTTCATCGCATCAATATTTTTTGGTGATTCCTTATCTCTTAGAATTCATTAAATTCATACTATCTTAAAAGTGTTCAACAAATTTGAAATTGAAAATTTTCAAATGCTCATTATTGAGTGATGACGAAATGATATCGACCCACATATCTTAAAAACAAAAAATTTGGTCTCAAGACTATTAAGATCAAGGAAGAGAAAAAAAAAATTCTATTGTAGCTGCATTTCTATAAAAGTGTACGATTCGGTATATATTGTGTGAGATATCACTGATATTGCAATTTTATAATTTAACTCATAATGAAGTAATGAAAATGAAAAGATTTTGCTGAGGTCAAGATGGAGAATCATATTGTTTCCGCACGACTTTAACATTTAAAAGCTTAAATTAAATTTTAAAAAAAAAGTCATCGGAAACTTATGAGATTCTCTTGTTATGACTTTAGGAAAAACCATGAATTTGCACCCGAATCTCTGATTTGAATGCAGCACAAGACTGTGAGATTTTAAATCGAATTCTATGCCATTTCTCTTTCTTACTCTCTGAAGAGTCTATTGAAAACTAAATCCCGCCCCAATCTTTTCGACGATGTTGCGGTCAGGTGGAGTATTGTTGGTTGAGGTCGTTGGAATTGACTGAATACACAAATAAATTCGGCTCCAGCGATTATATGCGGACTTGATTCCGAAAATTACTTCCGTCTAATTAGGTGGCAGGTGTATATTTGACTACCCTCGGTTGAGAGTTTCAAGCCCGATAGAAATTCGGAGCGAAGGCTGTATTGACACGCAAGAAGTAGGCTTTAAGGTAGTTTTTTTTCTTTCCTCTTTCCTTTTTTGTTCGGAAACTATGAACTGCCGCACGAAGTCACGACACGGAAAGATACCCATCATTACAACTCTCTTTTGGTAACAATCCCATTCATTGTGAACGCCTCCAAAAGCTCTCCTCTTTTTTTATTATTG
The DNA here is from genome assembly GCF_001854935.1 of Bemisia tabaci. Classification (NCBI taxonomy): domain Eukaryota; kingdom Metazoa; phylum Arthropoda; class Insecta; order Hemiptera; family Aleyrodidae; genus Bemisia; species Bemisia tabaci. The sequence goes on from NW_017566728.1 coordinate 5,695,858, forward strand.
TCATCGATCCTTTTTTTTTCGTGGGCAACGAGAACACTGCTCGTACGTTTCCACAGATTTTTTCAAACCTTCATCAACGACACACGTTCACCGTTTTTTTTTTTTTTTTTTTTTTTTTTTTTTTTTTTTTTTTTTTTTTGGTAGACATATTTTTCCGTTATACTTAAGGGCTGCAATAAACTTGTAAGAAACCTGTGGGTAAGAGACCATGGTGGTATGGATAGCCTTTTCTTAGGGGGGGAGGCGAAAAAAGGGAAAGGAATGGAAAGGAAAAGACGGAATTGAAAGAAAAGGAGGAGCGGTGGGGGAAAGAATTATCATATCCTCCATAAAAACCAAATTATTACCATAATAGGTTCATGGAGAAATGAATACATTTAATAACGTGACTGCAAAATTGTGTAGTTACTTTGTATTTTGGTCTAAAACATTGCTCAAATAGTTTCCTCTCAAGATACTTTTCTTTATTTTTTCGATACTTACATTCTCCGAAACGATTAGTCTTGAAACATTCAGTGAAAGCAGTAACAGAGTCAATAATGTTCAACCGCAGAATTTCAATTTTGGGCGCTAAATCTCCAAAAATTTCAATCTGCAGAGGTTGATTATTATTCAAGAGGGAGGCCTTTCAAACCCATCCTCTGACCTTGAGGGATGAGAGGTGGTCTCAAAAGGCCTTTACTTTTCCTCTTGCTACTACGATGTGTCACGTGTCACGACCACGACCACCTCAAAGATTACGTTGTACTAAATTTCTAATGTCCTTTTGAAGAAGAACTTAAAGAGAGCGTCCGTTTGATTTGCTCATTCATTTCTAAATAATTTTTTACCGTGCAAAGTTGCATATCGATGGTGAAACTGCAGAAATGCATATCTCGGTTTGCTGCATGCGTTGTAGACTTCCTATCATACTTTTTTTTTCCACCTGTAAAAGTACCTAACTTCATTTCTTGAAAACTTCTGTGATTTTTACTCTCTACTCTCTGGAGGCGAGATGAATTATTTATGAAAATGTCAACCCATAATGCTGGCTGGGTCTCCTTTTAAAAAACACAGTATTTAAAAGTAAAAAACACAGATTTTGAAACACCGCAATCGAGATACGCATTTTTGCGATTCAGCATCGATATATTTGATTCCGTACATTTAGAACAAAAGGTGGGAGCGAAGAAGTTTACTGGGGAGACACAAGCTCGAGTAGCAGAACGGACAGGGAGGTGACCCAATTTAACGCCGGACTCCATTAATTTGGATATGCTGCCGCCAAAAGCACTATGATAAAGTACATTGAATCAAAAAGAGCTATGATGCACGCGTATCTTATGCACATAGCCCCTTTTGATTAAAGTCACTTTCACATGATTCTTTTCATCAAAGCCGTCCATTTTGTTCCGAGAATGTGGACAGGACGCATCAATGCCTCGTGTGTAATTTCCAGTGGGCATACGACCTCTGATGACCACTATTACTCAAGCGACTAATTATACAGTTGGAACCAAGCGAGGTTGGCCAAAACGGCAGTGAAGCGCCCTTAATCAAGAATAGCATGACTCTAATCATTTTCGCGGAATTCTGACGCAACTTAATTAAAAAATTGCTATGCTAAGCGAGTTCATTCTAGTGCCACGATTCCTTGAGGGAAAGTAGGATTCTCGAAACAGTTAAATTACCTACCTTCGCAGAGGAAGAGTGTGCATTGAGTGGAAAAATCACTCACCAAAATTCAGTGCTCCCATTTCCCGAAACTGGTTCTGAATTTCGGAACTTTTTAGATTTTCTTGAATTTCCCCCGGAACTTTTGAGATTCCCGCGAGGTTCCGGATCTTTCGTATTTTCCGGAAATGTCTTGCAACTTTTGAAAAAATTTAATAACAATCCTGGAACTTTTGACGATCATGGAGTGGAAGAAATTGGAACAAAAAAGTTCCGAGTCCCAAAACACATGACGGGCATGGAATGAGAACAGCACTGCCAAATTCCATCCACCGAGGTTCACTGAAAAAAAAAAAACACATTGGATCTAGAGTCCAGACTCTTGAAAACATTGACAAGAAAAAGGACTCTTGATTCAATCAGATTTACGCTTAGATCAAAAGGAAATCCGCTCAAATTAAGAGGCTTGGTTCTTGATTTAAGCTTAAATCTGATTGAATCAAGAGTTTTTTCTTGTCAATGTTTTTAGGAGTCTGGACTCTAGATCCAATGTGTTTTTTTTTTTTTTTTCCAGTGTTAAGCGTATAAGTTGGGTCATCATGAATCATAATCACAAAACTTGGAGGAAAATTGAGGAAACGATAATATGAGCTGTCTGTGCAAGTATTTTTATTCATCTACTTCAATATTTTTCGAATTTTTCTTCACAAAGTAAAAAATTTCGTACGATTAAACATGACGCACAATAAATCCAGAAATATGACGTTATTTTTTATCTCTATCTAACATTGAGACTTCGGTATAAATTACTTTATCTAGAGTTGTTAAAATCTTGCTTTCGCTTTTTCTATGTATCATAGCGTTACCAGAGATTTGCAGTGATTTACTGACAAGAGAATTTTAAAATATTCCGCTCTCATTTCTTGACAATTGTTTTTTGACGACACAAATCTCCGAATTCCCAGAACCATAATGCATACTCATACAATTCTTTTCTTCGTTTTCTTTTGAGGTGATTTTTAGGAAGAATTATCAATTCATGCACTCATGCAGGTTACAACGTGAGAATTCAACCTCGCAAAGAGAAGATAGAGAAAGAATAGGGCTTGACGGAATTTGAAGAGTTTAGGATTCGCACATTCCAGAATACGAGATTAGTCTCGATGACCACACTCAACATAAACCCAAAGTTCGGGGAATTCGAACTAGAGACAGACAAGAGAAACCATGCACCAATGAGACGGATGAAAAGGTACTATGTACATAGGACTTGGGCGCTGAATAGTGTCTTTCGATTCAATTCGCTCGTGCATAGTTTCTTCGAGTGTAAATACGACTAGATCACATGTTGCGTACGCGCGGATAGTGAAACTGGAGCTCGCTAATTAGCCAAGCAAAAAGAGAAGAGAGACCACAGATGAGAAGACCAGGAGCCGGGGTGGGGGTGCGGAACGAAGGGGGGGGGGCGAGCTTTGAATACACGAACTAAAGGGGTGGAGGAAGCGACGAGGAAGGAGCGAGGAAAGCGCAAAGCCGGAGCGAACATGGACATGCATATTTAACACCCCACCCATTGCATGCAGACTCGGAGACGGAGCGATGGCCGCCATGCTGGATTCTCCTTCGAGCCAGCGCTCGTCTAGGCTCGGCGGATTGCATGCAAGGCTTCTCTCGGCTCGTTCCAGAGAGGGAACAACCCAACTTTCGGATGAGACCTGGCTTCCGCGTGTTCGCAGCGACGCTAGGGCTCGTGGAATAGCCGATCTTGCTCGCTTTCGAGAGGGAGCGATTCATTTTTAATTATGCACATCGAAAGCGTTGTGGTTACTTGATCACGTTTTGTTATTGCTCGCCACATCGCGCGGTCGCGGGGCGGCGTCGGATTTTATACAATGGCCACCGCGGCGTGCGGCGCGGCGTCGCGGCGCGGCCCGGCGTCGCTGGCCCCCGGTAACGCCCTCGTGATCCGCGGATAACGTCAACAATGAGAGATCGGGCTTTCGTAAACACGGAGCGTAGTTTCTGCAGCTTGCAACCGAGGCGGTTAGCATCTCAAAGGGCGCAAGTTCATTTTTTTAAATAACTAACAAACTGCATCGTTAAATAGGAAGTTTAAATCGGAACCCAAACGACCGAAAGGAATTTGGCAAAAAAAAAAAAAAAAAAAAAAAAAAAAATTGGGAGTTTAGTGGGAATATTGTCCCACCAAATTTTTGAGTTCCCAAAAATTGAACTGAAACCAGGAGATTTTTGGGAATTTTAACCTTAAAATTTCACTGATTTTTCTTCTGATCTCACGCAAAAATCAGAAAAATTTGAAACGAAAATTTTGTGGATGCATTCTTGAACTTAATTGCGCCGTTTGCATTAATTTTGCAACCTTGGAATGGAATTACGTTCCTTGGTCTCCATGGGAATCAAATTTTTATCTGTAAAATACAAACTGAAAGATGTTTCGGTTTTTTTTAAAAAAAAATTATGTTTCCTTACTGTTCGTCCATTTTTAGAGAATCAACGCAACGGGATTTCATAACTCGTATTAATCATTAGGTGCGTTTCGTTTGGCAAATCTCCATTTATCAACCTCCCCTCATCGACTCAAAATAATAGTTTACTATTTTCGCAGCTCAATAAAACGTTTCTATTGTTTGGCATTCTTTAAATTTTGTTTTAATTACAGCAGAGGTATCAATCGAAGCGTAGGATTCACTTATTACCTGCTGGAATGGGAGGGTGAGAGAGGAGGGCCAGGAATTATTGGAACCACCGTGAAGAACCCTGGTAGTTTTGATCTAGTTATTGAATTTAACGCCTCTCCTTGGTGCATAGCTGAGGAGAATGCTCGAAAAAAATAAAGCACATTACACGGCTTGTTTGAGCAAGGAAAAATACTCGCATTGTTCATTTGGGTGTAGTATTAATAACATTGAAACCAACAGTTAACGTCATGAGTCAGCATGTTTGAGCTTTTTATGTTTGATATCGCATTATCGCTCCTCCTTTGTGCTCTGCCTGAAAGAGCTAAGTTTTGATTCGAGGAGGGATGCAGGTGAGAAAAGCATCTGTGATCATGGTTTATATTTGTTCAAGAGCAACAGGGTGCTGACTTTTCAGCATTTTCACATTCAATGAGGCAATGCTGCAATGATTGAACCGTGCAGAAACTTTCACGTAATTTAGCAATCAGGAAACCTTACTTCTTTAATAATAAAAGTAAAATATGAAGACCAAAATCCTCCAAAAGCGCGGTTTCAAAATTTTGATCCTACTTTATTCGTGAATTTAGGTATCTACCTTGGAAAAGCATTTACCCAAGATTTTGCAAAAACTCTCCGAGAGCTGATAAATCAGAGGAATATTTTTATATATAATCATAGAAAAAGAGTGAAATACGTCAGGGAGGTAACAAAAATTCAATTTAAGTTCCTAAGTTTCTCACGGTATACGTCATAAATACATTTCATTCGCTGAACAATGCCTCAAAGAATCCGTACTTCTAAGCGCATTATGACCGAAGAATCGGAAAGAAAAAGATATTTAAGATCTCTCTATGTAATGCTGCCTAAAAGCACCTACGTATTTACATGGGTTAATTTTTTTACAGAATATTGACAGTTCTTAGGTGTAGGTGAAAATTCTCAAAACTCAAATACCTTCACAGTAAAATAAAAAAATTAAAATTGCTCATTGCATGTGACTCATAACTTGTCCTCGAATTTTTCTGTGCGCATAATGCTTGTATCGTGACACTTCACTCAATCGTCTTCCCAGTTAAGAAAAGAGCATCGAGGGTTACTCGATCATCGTTACAGCGATATTAACGAGGTCCTAAGATGGCGATCGCCCAAAATGAAGTCAAGAATTAAGGAACAAAAGGCTCCATTTTGAATCTTTTGTTCTCGAAATCAGACATTCTGAGCAGCTTCCACCCGCGAGAGCGTAATTCGTGGTTGCTTGTTTTTCTCCTCCCGAAATGCGCCTAGCATGTTAAATTATTATTATTCAACAGCCACAAAATGTATCGGCCCCTCCGACATTCTGTGACTTCATTCTACCATCATCATGACCTGTTGCGCCATGTGCAGGCGCGCGTGGTGCTTTAGGCGTGCTCCTCGAACCAACCGATCATTGTCATGCTCATTTTTTGGCCCCCGAACAAACAATCGAAATTGATCGCCCCATCCTCCTTCGGTAATTTGTGCCTTTGTTCACTGCCCACTGAAACGAATGCCTGAAACTCGTTGCATGTCTTCAGAATTTGTAATGATAATTTCTGGAGATTGGGAGCTGCTTCTTTGCTCCTTTTCTCAAGTAATGATCATCCTTTGGCAGTTTCTTTCAACATGCAGCATCTTGAGGCAGATTCGTATTACCGCGGACTTATTTTCTAAAACTAAGCCACAAACAAGGCATATTAACAACTGAACTGCATTAAGGGGAAACAAATTGCAGGGTTGTTCATTACGTGCGATTTCCTCTTTCTTAATATAAAATATGTCTTCGGTGAATGACACCAACTTCCTCAAGAGTACGTTTAGGAAGTTACGTATGTTTAGTTGTTATTGTTGTATTGCTTGCCGTAAGGATTTCTTCTCATTCTTATTTTGCAGAGTATAGGAATATTGCGTTTCTACTAATTTATTTTTTTAGAGCTAATCCATGGCTTTTGTTTGATGTTGCAGGAACTTTAAGGCCACCGGGTCTGATAGGTGGTAGTAAACCAAAAGTAGCTACACCAGTCGTCGTTTCTAAAATAGAGCAATACAAAAGAGAAAATCCAACGATTTTTGCGTGGGAAATTCGAGAGCGGCTGATTTCGGAAGGTAAGATCATACGTTTTACACCATGTTTCATGTCTCTCCTCTTTCTCTTTACTCGGTTTCTCTAAAGTTTTTTTCTAAAGACAAGTCAGTGAACATAGGTTAAAACGAAGTACAAACCGCCAATGATATTGGATTTATAAGCGGTCGAAATTTTTCATCGTAAAATCTGCAATGGCAAATGTATTCAAATATATAGGTACAAAAAAAACAATAGCCAGCCTCACAAAGGTTCATCATTTCATCTTTTTTACAGACAAGGGGAAATTGGGGGACACTTTATTTTTGCCGAATTTCGGACGTCTACAGTGTGGGGGTATCCAATCCTTGCAAATCGTGTGAAGTTAAACTCTTTTATTTTGAGACGGAATCGCGGGCAAGCCTTAAGGTATGTAAGAGAGAGCTCTGATAATTAATTAGAGTCTTACAGAATGAGTATAAGTCGGTGACTGCCGATTCGGATTCGATGCTCAGCTTGATGAGTGGGGAACCGAAATCGGTACGGAAAATAGAGCCCATTAATTAAGAGAACCTGCCCACCAACACCTTGCTCAAAGACCGAACACTTTGGAGGCTCATTTTTTTTCAATGAAAAACAGTTGGCTTGTAAAAAAGGGCCGGCCCATTAATAAATTGAAGCCTCGTTGCAACGGAGGTGTCGAGCGGCGGCGGCGCGGCGTTGCTCCTAAACACCGACTCGTAGGTGTTAAGGAGTTACGATGTGATCAATAAATTTCGAGGTTATCTGAGCAGTGATCAAAACGAAGCCTCTTTGCTCCGGCTCGGACACCGTGCACCCTGCCTTTGTCCAATTCGTATGTTTTTGTTTTTACTGTGGATCCGATTCGAATCCTAATCGATCGCTCGTCCACCGAATTATCCTCTCCAAATGGACAACTTCCTTCACCAGTCTCACCTGTGTTTTCAACAATCTTGTCGGATGACGCCGCCGGCGCTCTGCGGACTGATCATTGATATTGATAGACAAAGTTGTAGACGAAGAGAAAATTGAGCGATTCTATCGGTGGAAGCGGGTAGTTGCAATGGATGAAGGAAGCAAGCAATGGATGAACGAACGAGGAACCCTCACTGGAGAAAAAAAAAACAAATTGGATCTAGAGTCCAGACTCTTGAAAACATTGACAAGAAAAAATACTCTTGATTCAATCGGATTTTTGCTTGAATCAAAAGGAAATCCGCTCAAATTAAGAGGCTTGGTTCTTGATTTAAGCAAAAATCCGATTGAATCAAGAGTACTTTTTCTTGTCGATGTTTTTAAGAGTCTGGACTCTAGATCCAATGTGTTTTTTTCCAGTGCTGTCATTTTCCCCGTTAGTATATTACAACCACTCGTTTCAACCAAAAGGAAAATTCCATTTTCCCTTGCTCCTCTTTGTCTTTGTCTATTGATTTCAGTAATCAGCCTGCTCTTTTTCTTCCGAGCAATGTTTTATTTATTTAGGTATCTATTTTTTTCTCTCTCTAGCAAATTAACACATTTTCAGCTCGCTTTATTTTCTTACGTCAAGACATTTTTGAAATAAGGAACCACTATTTCTGGCCACGTTATATTAAAGCACCTAACTAATCCAAGTTGGGTTACCTCCCCTACCTCTTTTTTCGTGAAAATTTCTGGTCAGTAGGACATTCTTCCGTCACAAGAAAGAGTTTTTCTTTTATTTCATCATCCGATTAATTAATGAAAATTGTCATCTGAATAATTTGCGACCAAGCCTCGTAGAATTTCAATCCATCCAAATAGACAGTAGTGCGTGAATTATGCGACGCTAACCCTCTGACTCAATCCATAGAAATAGTTTCAGAACTTTGTAGACGACATCAGTGTGCGTTTTGTTCCCCAGGCGTAACAGCTGTCGCATGATAAGTTGAGAAATAATTATTACGTTTTATTAAGTACTAATCGACCTGTAATTACTAGATCGTTACTTTCCGCGATATAAAATGGTAGGCCGTTTGTGCGACTTTTAATTGCTGGTTGAAGAGAAAACTTACGCACGAACCATCGATCTCTTTCGAAACTCAATAAAATCCTCTAATAGGAACAATTCATATACGGTCTCTCCACTGTCAAAGAATAAGATTTCTTCATAAGGGTATTTGAGAACTAAACAACAAAAGATAACCTTCTAACTCTCAGACAAATCAGGCTTCTTTGAAACTGAATGTTCATGCATTTGGTGATTATTTTTCTCTATCATTTATATATTTTTTTCTGGAAAATTACAAAACCAGTTTTTTTGTTTTATGAATGAAAGTCGCAGGATGCCATCAGTTGCATGCACCTGTGAACATTTTTGAGAAAGGAGGTGTGTTTTCCTTTAATTCGAGGTAGTATCTAAAAAGTATTGCATGAAACAAGTGAAATGTAAAAACTTGTTTTTAAGGCTTACGTAACCACCTTCAACATTTTCAGATGACTAGGAGGCTCCATATTTAATCATTTAACTTGAAATCTGTCCGTCTGATAATCATAAAAAGTCCAATTGAACATCCACGCACTGAACCTTTCAATCCAATTTGACGACTCTTAAACTTTTCATTTTTTGTCACAGCTCATTTTATAAATTGAATCATTTAGCAATAAGTAAAAATATCAATTTCCATATGAGTCAATCGAATTCATAAATGACTACCGCGCGTTTCAATACTTGTGATCACAACATTTTTTATGCAAAAATTGGCCCACGTATAGTATTTCAGGGAAACGCTTACATTCCTACCAAGCGTTTAAGTCTCCGTGAACAAGCATCACAATGGGCTCTCTTACCCCCTAAATTCTCATATTTGGTAACAGTTTATTCTGCGGTCCTACTGGGCTGATTCCCGCGTTTAAACGGTTATCGATTGGTGATGGTCGCTGAGACCGCTCTATTCAGACTTTGGAGTTGTGACGCAACTTTTTTTAAATGACGAAAATGGATCTGTAAATTCTCCCATTTAAACAATGAACATTGATTGTAACGCGTTACCCCTTTTCAACGCAAACAGCTCATCTTCTCTTGAAGGTTATGTTTCGTAATGCTTTCGTTTTAAAGAGTTATCTAAATTGGTATCTAAAATTACTTAAAACAGCGTGTTGATTGAAATAAGCATGAAATAAGCACGGTTGTGCGGAAATCAGATGACGGATGAGACCTACAATTCCATCATCTACCATCAAATTTTTGCAGGACGCAAAAAATTGATGGTAGATGGTGCGCACCAGTCACCATTTGATAGGAAATTGATGGAAATTTGAGCGTGTATCCAGGCAGGCCTTTTAGACCAAATCTACTCGCCAAAAATATGCTTACTACCGGGATTCGAACCTGGGACCTATCGTAGGAGTAAAGTTGAAATCTTATGAGCGGTAATCACGGATTGGTAGGTGGGCTGGAAGTGACCTTTACTCGGATCCGCGATTGGCCAGTGAGCAGTTGACGGCAACGATAGCGTGACCACTGCGGGAACCTAGCCTATTACTTTTAATGGATTATCATGTTCCATTGTTTCTCGTGTTCCGCCATAAAGCTGAGCTCGTATCCGCGCAAAAATGTATCGATGCACCGAATGGATCGTTCCCTCCGCGGATAATTGTTATGTCCTCGTGAGCCTGCCCACGCTCTGCTTTTCCTCCTTCCCGAGTGCAATTTAGTGCAAGTGAACATCCAACATAATCGCCTCCTCTCAGAGAATCGTCCAAAAGACGCGAAAATTATTCGTATGTTCTAGATCTCCTTTGAACCACTACTCGAGCTCTTTCGAGAAATGAAAAAAATGAAGAAATGCTCCTTCGAAAAATAAATTATTGACTTACTATTTATTATATTAAACTTATTTGAGCGGACGGAAGTCCCTTCTGGAGTATGGTTTTTTAACCCTGCGGAGTCCGAAGAGCCCGTAGTTCTATCAAAGCTCTAATAAGACAGAGGATGAACCTTTTCGACAAATTTTTGAATAAAGTTTTTATTAAAATCAAATGAAGACACGATCCGAGGGACTTATTTTTAATATTTCCCCTTCTTCTACCGACGACCTCTATACTTCGGAGCACGGCCCCGTCTGTCAAGTTCTCGAGTTTTTAACAGAAGAATCTTAAGCATTTCTAACTGAAAATTTCACCGATTTTTCTTCCGATCTCTAACAAAAATCAAAAGAATTTTAGACAAAAAGTGCGTAGGTATTTTCTTGTATAAAAAATTGAATTCTTTGCGTCAATTTTGCAACAGTTGAATGAAGGTAAGTTCCTCCGTCTGAAAAACAACGATATGCCACGAAACGAGTCATTTTTAAATTTTAATTCAAATCGTACTCAAAATCAGGTCACAAAATAATTGTTTTCTTTGGTGTTAGTAATGTCAGTCCTATGCATTAAATCCTCACTCTTAATGAGAATATATTCATACTAATATTTCATTTCGGTCTTGTGCACTAGAAAATCGAAGGACCGGCTTTCTACCATGGATGATCACGTGTGTGCTACTGGCGGGTTTGAACGTTCAACTTGGCCTAATTATTGCAATCGTTAAGTTATTAGAGTCGCGTCACAGTTACTCCTTGTTTCAAAATGACCCGCTCAGCCCATCGCGATTAATCTTCGACGCTATGACACTGTTCGCTGAGCCGAGTTGAGCCATGGCTTGTCTTCGAGCTGTTAATTACACGGTAATCTAATTTTAATCCAACTGAAAATAAATGCTCACCGCTAATTCGTCCCACGAACCGGTCTGCGTTTGACTCTTTTCATTCGAACCCGGTTACTGTTAGTCGATACGCCCCAAAGACCCAGGACTCCCAACCACGATTCAACTCCAACGCACCTGAATTAATTGCGAACGTCTCTAACGTAACGGCATTTTTACCGCCTGACATTAAAAAATGTTTGACGAAATGCAAGTGTTAAGTTTGAGCTTGGCCTGAATCCCTTGTGCAGGCGCCAAGAGGGGGCATTGATCATGCATCAGGCACTGATTAGATTATGATCAGAATGATTCACAGTTAGAGGGGAAAAATAGTTTGTACTTTTTTTTTCTTTTTTTTCGTGCACTGGAAAAAAAAAACACATTCACTGAAAAAAAAGTGGAAGTGGGATTGACCATAATGGTATAGTAAAAAAAAATATGGTGATAAAAAGCCAAATAATGGTCGATTTAAGCATCTAGATGAAAGTGAGAATCATACTCGATATAAAAATTACCATACCCGGATTGTAAATATCAGTTAGGTGTGTCTGTCCATCGTTTAGGTATTTCTCACCATCAGCTGGGTATTTTTTACCATACGATGAGTTAAAAGTATGGAATAACATGGTAACACTTGCGTTTGATATCTGTAGGCATCTGTATGCGACTGGTCATGGTGTTGGTAGGTTAAATTTACCATACTGGTATAGTCAGCGTGGTGAGAGCTCCCGCTTGACTGCGCTGCGGTCTGTGGTCCGCCATTTTTCGTTTGTCTGTTTGTCAGTTATAAATTTATCACGTTGAGGGTCGGAGTCCGTGGCTGTGTTTTATTGATCCATATTAATCCATTTGAATCCACGCGTAATTTGCCCAAATTTGTGTTCGAATTGTCCCTAAAGCTACCGTCTTCTCTTCGAATCTATCTGTATTGATCTGCCACATACATTTTCTGAGATTTTTTCGTTATTCGTATCGACCAATTTCTGGAGGTTAGGAGTTGCTACAATGAATCTGGCTTGCAAAGTGAAGGAATCCTGAAAATTTGAAAACCTTCGCAAAGTTGTTCTGCAATCCAGTGAATATCGGTTCTGTGTAAAGTCATTTCGAAAACATAAAAGTGCGGAAGTAATTTGAAAATAATCGACTAGAAGTGATTTTTGAATACTTCGTTCGTAGGTATATCTATATTCTTGTTAAAATTTTCGAAGCTCAACATACTCAGATGAAGAGACAAATGTGCGTGGGATTGATGTTTAACTGTAACTTTAAGCAAAATTTGGCAGCTTCTGCCCCACCGTGAACCGTGCGATTGGATTTTCATGTAGTGTCTTTTTGTGGGTATATTTTGAACTATCTATTTATTATATGCAATTAAATTTTCCGTGGATCTGATTTAGTCTGTAAATGATACCTTAACGCGAATAACAAGTATGGTTTTGGTATCATTTACTTGAAATCAGTGAAGCAATTATCTGCTATTTCTCGTTGAAACTGTCTTTAACTGCCATTGATTGTGTATGTAACGGAATTTCTAAAGGTAAGATGTAAGTAAAATATCCACGACTTTCATCAAAAGCATTTAATAATATAAGATGAGTGGATTTTAGAATCTACAAGGTTTGTCGCAGCATCTGGATGCTTGAAATTACCATACTAGTCAGTCGGGAACGCCACACTGGCACTGTGTCGCATAGTGTCAGCCGTATCGTGTTATTTACCATACCGGTATATTGGTAACTATGCTGCAGCTTCACTGTGTAAAAAATCAAGTAGACAGTATGGTAAATAACACCCAAACTCTGGTAAATCCCACCGATTATTTTTTTCAGTGTTGGATCTAGAGTTCAGACTCTTGAAAACATTGACAAGAAAAAATACTCTTGATTCAATCAGATTTTTGCTTAAATCAAAAGGAAATCCGCTCAAATTAAGAGGCTTGGTTCTTGATTTAAGCAAAAATCCGATTGAATCAAGAGTATTTTTTCTAGTCGATGTTTTTAAGAGTCTGGACTCTAGATCGAATGTGTTTTTGTCCCAGTGTGTGTTTAAGCTCAAATTTTAATCTAAATCCTAATCCAGGATTAATTTGAGTTTCAACATAAATGAAGGGAATATCGAGACGTTTGAACGTAGAAGTTTAAAAGTGGTTTCATCGGTTTTCTACAGTAAAATGGGCTTGTTGCAAACTTCAACTAGAGCAAAAAGAAAAGTTATTTATCATAGAAAATTGCTCAAAATAAGCACGATGAGCGTAACGGGAAAGTCTGAAAAACACACCTAACTTCACAATCTGCGCAAATGCAAAATAATATGCTTTTTTAAGCTTTCCGCTTCAAAAACATTGCTACGGCACTGTGAACATTCCGATTAGGATTGTCCCATCCAACCCTTGTGCACTAGGATACATTGCACAATACTAATAATACAATAACACTGCAACAATATTCAACACGGCTGACGCTTGCACGCGCAAATCGCGAGAAAGCACCATGATATCTTTATCAACACAAGGAAAATTTAACCATAAAAAAACACGCCGGTTGATAAAATCCCGCCTCGTTACGTGTGTTATGGCGGTTCGGCGTCGACCAAGTTGAATATTATGTAGCATACTGGTGCGGAAGGGTTGAGTGGAACGACTTCTCTAACGAAATGTTTACCAACGCCGTGGTATCGTTTTTGAAGCGGGGTGCTTTTAAAAACGCATATTTCACATGCCACGCAGATTGTGAAGTTAAGAGTGTCTCTCAGACTTCCTGATGCGCTCGCCATCGTGGTTTTTGAGCCATTTTTTAATAAATAACTCTTCTCCTCGCTCTAGCTGAAGTTCGCAACAGGCGCATTGTCTTGTAAAAGCGTCCCATTATAAAGTGACCAAATAAATATCAAAATGAAGATGTTGTATGTGTGAGGAATTTGCGATTTGACTGCGTTGATTCTTATGTAAAAGTTCGCGAGAAAAACGATGTGCCACTGGTTTTCTCTGAATGCAACTCCCAAGCTCAAAAAAAGCTCTCAAGTTGAGACCAAAATGGAGGGGATATCACGCTATCCTGAGAGTCCACCTCTACATCAAGACAGACTCTCCATGCAAAGATAGGGAGCAAATACATTAGCATTGATGCCGTGTTCTCAGTTTAAGAGTCCCCAAATAAAGAGGCAACCCTGTCAATGTATTTGCTCCTTATATCTTTGCATGTGGAGTTTGTTTTGATGTAGAGGTGGACTCTCAGGATAACGTGGGATATTCCCTTCATTCTGGCCTCAACTTGAGAGCTTTTTTTGAGCTTGGGAGTTGATCTCAGAGAAAACCAGTGGCCACATCGTGTTTCTGGCAAACTTTTACATAAGAATCAACAGTCAAATCGCAAATTCCTCACACATGCAACATCTCAATTTCCAGTTTGCGTCAAAAGTGTCGTGCTCGAATTCCCCCAAAAGCTTGTTTCATTGTGCGGCGAGCTGATGACACGGCCGTTCAGCGCCTTGCCGGGCGTCGCGACGCGTCGCGAGGCATCCCGGGTGCATGATTGGGCGTCGCGACGCTGGATTCCGGACCGGATTTTCGCTCGGATCAGCCGTGGGCCGTGGCGACTGCCGCTGCGCGAACCAATCCGCCCGATTCGTCGCGCTAGTTAATCCCATAATACACGTTCGCGCAATTTGTCGATAGCTCGCCCAGTTTCGGCCACCATTTCTCCGGGAAATTGAACTCTGCCCGGGGATTCACTCCGTCTTCCGCGAATCCGTGCCCCCGTTGCCCCCTGCCCGGTCCCCCCTCTCCCTGGGCAACTTCGTCAACCGTGAAATCGACATGCTTCACCGTCTCGCGCCGAATTCTATCGATCCTCGTAGATCACGATTTATTAAGCGCGATCAATACTGAGCTACGGATGACCATCTTCTTCGTTTATGTAGGTTGAAATTTCACCCTTCCTTCCCATACTTTGTCGCTAACCGGGCTAAGTTTTTCTGTCATTCATAGATTTAGTCATACCCTAGTGTTAGAAATCTTAAACTGGAAAAAAAAAACACATTGGATCTAGAGTCCAGACTCTTAAAAACATCGACAAGAAAAAATACTCTTGATTCTTAATTTGAGCGGATTTCCTTTTGATTTAAGCAAAAATCTGATTGAATCAAGAGTATTTTTTCTTACCAATGTTTTCAAGAATCTGGACTCTAGATCCAATGTGTTTTTTTCCAGTGTGCAGTAAAATCTGGAGTTCACTCCACTTTGAACCCTGCTTTTTCCCCAGAAAATCCGAGTGATATGAATTTGTAAGTGAGTTTTCTTTAAATTACGAGTTCACGCCGCAGAAAACAGACTCAGCTCCGCTCATGGCAGTCGGATCTTCTGGGAGAAAATTAGGCTCCGTGGTGAAATGACTTCAGCGTTTTTCTGAAGTGCACTGCAGCAATGCGTACACTGAAAAAAAAGTTACGTTCTATAGAGACATACCGTCCGTTCCGGGCTCAGAAACCGAAATTTCCAGGCGCTGGAGCTGTAGTGCCGACTGCTCCAGGTGCTACACCTGGAACTTTCGGCCTGTGAGCCCGGAGCGCGGACGGTATGTCTATATAACCTGTATGTGCGGCTTCGACATCCGAAGTGAACAGCTGATGATACTATTCATCACTCTGCAAGACGTACTGCTTAGTATCCTGCGTGCAGCATTTATTATTTAATCAAATGAATAAGCTGAGTTGCAGGTTCCTATCTAGTAGTGAATACATTACATTTCAAAAATACGAGATGGTCTCAAAGATTTCTTTACTTTACGTACTTTTTTTCGGAGAATTATTGCTATTTAGAGTCTTAAAAAGCACACCAGAGTCAGCGTATAATCAGCATCACGATCAGCTTTTATGATCTGATCCGAAAGCAAGTTTTACTGATGAGCCAACTTACCTGCCATTTTAATTAGGTTCTCACCTTTGGGCATGTGGCTTCGTTGATCCAGTTGTATGTCGATTTCACTTTTCAAATCGACGGAACCTAAACAATTTTTGAAAGAGAGACAGCCAACTCGAAAGCTTCATGGAAAGATCATGTTTAAAGAGAGGGAAAACAGTTACTTTCGAATAATTGCCGAGCACTAACGAAATGAACTCATCTGTAGAAGAGTACCATCGCATGTACCATTTAATTCATTCCTCCAACAAAGTGTCATACGGCAATAACTGCACACCGCAACTATCCATCAGTTTTAGTCGTGGAAACCAATTTCAATGGGTTTGCGATTCTGCGTGCATCAATTTACTTTTGAGTACATATACGTGATTGCACCCGAGTCCCGAGTAAACAGCAGCGTGCATCGCACACACTTGACAGGTATCTAATGATGTCGTTGCATCCCAAGTCCGAAGCCCAACTTTTGTACGTGCCCCAGACTGAAAGTGTTTGATAGAGCGAGCACGATCGATAATGTAAAAAAATGCCAGAGTTACGCATAAAAGATTCTATTATAATTATATCGTTTCAAGTGCACCATTTAAATTATTGAATATCACGACGGAACCATTTAAAAACAAGAAAAAATGAGGTGGGGGGTCTCAGAAGGAATTAAAAAGTCTGAACCAACCCGAAGTTGTGACGGTTTGAGGTTTGCAGTTCAAAAAATGTACCTAATAGCTGGGCAAAAGGATGAATAATGAAACGCTAGACAAGATATGAATCAAAGCACCACGTACTTATACTTTATATAATTTTTCTTCAAAATTTTACGTCAAAAGCTATTGTTACAACATTAATTAGTTCGGAGCCCAACTCCTAAATGAGTTATTTTGATGTAAGTACACTCGACACCGAATAAACGGAGTGCATAACGTACAAACGACGTCACTTGTATTTTACCATTTAACTAACGTTATTTTTCTTCAGATGTCTGATTCGAACTTCGAAAGCTGGACATCAACTTTTCGGATGCGTGATCCGAAAACTTCAGAGATCCATATATGACCTCAACTTCGGGTCCCATGCACGAAGTTTTTTTCTCCGTGTACATGACCTGATCAAACCTAGCCTCCAAATTTTCGAGTTGTCCATACTCTCCCTGCGAAGGTACTCTAATAGAGGGTATCGTGGCAACATGGATACAAGTGCATGTAGGAAATGAAGAAAGCACCGGAGCGCAGGCGCAGGCGAAAATGAATCGGGATCGAGCATGAGGTGGACGTATTTCTGTCAAATGGAACTATGTGCATTATGACGTGAGCCCTGTTGTGCATGTATTCTCATGGGTCCAAGGGCTCATATCTTAATGCACATAGTTCTGTTTGGCAGGAATACGCTCAGGTGTGGACGGAGCTGTGCGACTGAGAGTGGCGAGTGACAGATAATTAGTGACGATCACCAAAGTCAAAGTCAAAGCAATGATCTCTCAAAAGCGGCCGGGCTAACTCGATCAGTCACGGCCGAGCTTCGAATCAAAGCAGTCGATTCCACTCATTCACAATTCCCGCTCGAATTATTACCAGCGATCATATTTTTATTTCCATTCCAGCACCCTCCGTCCAGCGTCCAGTCCTCGGATCCTGGATTCGGAATGGTCAAATGGTAAATGGTAACTGCTCGCCAGTTGCCACGTTGTGCCAAGTATTCCTTATTTTCTAGTGATGTTGCGTATTATTCGCCGTGAAATCTGGCGCTTTGGGCTCTAGGTGCGCGACGAAAGGATTACGATCCTGCACCAAAGCATTGTGTTTGCGCGGACGGACAGGAGCATCTAAAAGTGGACTCCTCACCATCTTCCTCCACCTTTCTCCTTCTTCTTCCTCTCCTTCTTCTTTCTCATCGATTCGAGTCCACGGTGGTGCCAGGCCATCGACTTCCCTCAGACCTTAGAGGCCCGGGACAATCCGCGGTGCATTGCCAAGTGATACAAAGAATCATTCAAATTTTCACTCGACACTAGTTTTCGCAGACTTCGAGTGTCTGGCTTTGCCCATTGCTTTGACGCTCTACCATCGGGGAATGAATAGGTGGCAGCAGGGACTACAACTTCCCTTCATCAAGGTTCTGGGCCTGCAAGAGCTTAAGAACCTCTGAAAAAAGGCCTTCTTGTGCCCTTCCTCGGGAAACGCAGGGATTTTGTTCAAATAAGACTTCAACAATATCTTACTGAGATGATCCGCAAGCGACAATTCTAGCTTTAGTTCAAATCTCGTTTTGGTGATACACCGTAGCAAAAATCACATTTTTACCATTGAAAACTGCTAATATTTTGAGGCTCCTCGTTGAAAACAGCTTTAGTCGATCTCTTTTTATTTCTCGAGGCGGAGTAATAATAAATGATGATACTGCGTCTCAGACAATAAAAAGAGATCACTTGAAGCTGTCTATTGAACCGAGGAACTTCAAAATATTAGCATATTCCTCAATGGTAAAAAATGTTAACTTTGCAACTTTGTATTGCCAAAACAAGCTTCGAACATAAGCTGAATCTTTCACTGGATTGGCTCATATTAAGTTTCCGTTTAGGCCATATTTGAATGAAATCCCTGAGTTCCCCGAAATAAGGACACTTTTTGGCAAGGTTAAATGAGCATGAAGAAGTCATTTGAAAAAGGAAAAAGGGTGAATGAAGAGGAAGAAAGACAATAAAGCACAACGCGAAGGAAGAATAAGGATAAAGTAGATTTTCCGATTCATCTTATTTCTCTTGTTATAACCTTCAACCCATATGCCGTTCTGGATAAAGGGCGAAAAATATTCGTGTTTAGGCTCATGTCTTTGCTAAGTACAGTACTTCCGTAGATTAACTTCTAATCCAGCTGCGGTTTTTAGAAGAGTTAAACAGCGCTCGACTTTTTTGCACAGAGTATTTTATATGTCCGCAACAAACATCTAAACTCAATTTTAGAATTTGTATCTCTTGTCGGTTTGTGAAAACCTTGTACCTCCTGGATTTTACCAGGAGTCAATTAATCCGTTCATTCAACGTGCAGGGTACCTGAACAATTTCATCCGCCGAGAAAGTCAACGTCGCATTGGATCTGTATCCAATTACTATCGCTCCGCACAGAGACACCAAATTACTCAAAACGGCTGCTTCTGGGACAGCTCGTTTCACGCGTTGTTCCCCGGTAACCCTCCCCTTTTCCCGAACCCCCCTCCCGGGAGCTCCATCCAACCTAAGGTTGCCTGCCTTCATATGGGAGTTCGCCTTGCGACCGCGACATCCATGTGCCATTTTGAAGGATTTTTCGCGCATTTGGCAGCAATGATCCAACCTTCTCTGGATCTTCATAAGATGAGACCCTCTTGACCAACCATCTGTGCCCTACTGGCCAGCCATGTTTCAAATTTCATGTGACCTCTCGTAACCACCTTCAGAGAGATTTTGAAGGATCTCTCCACGCGCCGTTTTTCGGAGTGCGTTTGAAAGTACGAGAAACAGCTATTCAGGATAGGATGACATAATTTAGGAGACTTTTCAAATGATGATTCTAATTTTTTAAAATGTGTCCGATTTTTAAAGGAGCAAAATACTTTTTTGAGTTTTCGAAAAGGGTCAACTAAGGGACCACGGGATTACTGTATTGAGTTTTACATCATAATTTCCTTCTCAAATTATGATAATCACCGTTTTATCTGTTCTTTTTTACGGTTGATAGGGTCATTAATGTCAGTAAACAATATAAACAAAAGGATAAAAGCGGAGAATCACTGCTCAGCCATTTTTTAAGCAGAACTACTTTTTATACAACAGCCATCTTTGTAAGAGTTTTCCTCAGGGATGGTGCGAACCCGCTAATACACACGTTACAAGACGGTATTTTATCAACCGGCTTCACATTCCCATTTTCCTCGGGTACCTAAAGACCATGGTGCTTCCTTGCGATTTGCGTTCAGAAGCTTCAGTATGTTGAATATTGCGCATGCGCATAGCATCCTAGTGTGCAGGGGTTGGATGGAACGACCCCTCTTACAAAACGTTCACTTGTGCTGTAGGATCGTTTCTGAAGCGAGAAACTTGAAAAACGCATATTTCCAAAGTAGATTGTGAAGTTAGGAGCGTATTTCAGACTTGCGCTCAGTGTGATTTTGATCTACGGATATAAGATACAACTCCTCTTTCGGGCTAGACACACGTTCAAATGAAGCTTCAAAGTGGTGGCTGTTCAGCCAAGTTAGTGTTGCCATCGACTACCGCATCGATGCGCAACCATAGACTAAACATCCACCACTTTGAAGCTTCACTTTGAACGTGTGTCCAGCTCTTTTTTGCCCTAGCTAAATTTTGCAAGAGGCCTATTAAGCATTGGCTGAATTGTATGGATTTATGTGGATTTTTGGTTTTGAATGTTACAGGAGTGTGTACGAATGCGACAGCGCCCTCTGTGAGCAGCATCAACCGGATCTTGCGGAATAGGGCTGCGGAGAGGGCGGCGGCGGAATTCGCGAGGGCGGCCGGCTACGGGCTCTACCACGCGGCCCATCCCTACGCCTCTTTCCACTGGCCCCCGCCGGGGATCTGGAGTGGCTCGCCGGCGGGCGCGCCTGGCATCATAGCCTCCCAACACGCCTCCCCTGGCGGCACCCCCACGCACCCTCCCGGAATCATCTCGCCCGGGGATCTCATGCCTAGACTCATCGGTAAGCTCTCATTTCAAAATTTTGCAATCTTTATTTAATATTAAAGTCTGAGGATTGGCCTTGAAATTTGTGTGTTAGAAAGTTGGCTGCCCTTTTGGGCCTTATGAGGGCTCCATATTTCGACAAGTCCGCACTCTCCTATTTAACTCAAGTAGATTATGGTTTTTTATGAGCGGGAAGCTTGAATACATTCATCGAAAAACGTCAATATCTTTGTTCGGAATTCATTTAAAAAATTCCTTCGTACGAATCGTGTTCTACGTAAAATTTTGATGAGGAAACATACATCACCATGCCTCGCAGCTTCTCTAGTGGACCATTTTTAATCACGGAAATCAGAACTCTGCTTTTCTTACTTGGGTAAGATTCTAGCACTGAATAATGTCCGTAAGACTCTCTTAAGATGTTTTTTTTTTTTTTTTTTTTTTTTTTTTTTTTTTTTTTACTAACCACCCAGAGAAGATTTTCTGAAAATAACGCACGTTCACCTCTTATGTTCAACCTGAAATCTTCCCTGACGATGATATACCTATAAACCAAGAGAAAAAGTACCGACAGATGACTTTCATCTGGCATAATCCACTTCAGATTAGACAATGGTTGCTTCACGTTGGCATTACATAGATGAAGAGGTTATAAGCGATTCCCCCTGTTGTGAAATCCGTTCAATTCTATTATCCAGAGCCTATAACTTGAGAGAATTTCGGTGCGCACCTGGCAGCCATCCCCAATGGCTAGAAGCGCACACCGGCGCGACCCTGTATCCAGCTTTGGATTGGTGTAATTAACGAGTCAGACTTGCTCGAATCGGTTAGTCTCTATTTGATCCTTCGCGCCTCCATGGAGCCGACGCAGTGACCAGATGGTACTCATCGATCTCATAAAGTTCAATGCAATTATTTCACTTTAAAGTGCTATTTGACAACTTCGGAGCAGGGTCGTGTAAAATTTGACAGCCCGAAATGTTAGGCACGTCAAATTGGTAGCTTCTTCATTTGAAGAGTGCACATTGTTGTCGGATTTTAATTGTGGATTCGTCATTTCCCATCGAGTAGCGTAAAGTGACGCTAAGTTTTTTGGAAATCTGGCGACATGTGTAGGTGTTGCGTCTGTGGTTTCATTGATTTACCGATTCATGGTTTCGATGGGTTTTCATTGTGAGAAGTTGGTGATCGGTGAAAGGCAAAGAGACCGATAAATGCTCGTGATGAGTGCCCCTGGCTCGTAAACAATACCCCCGACCGGTGAATGTTGACGTGGCGCTCTGGTTAAGTCCCGTCCGTTTAGTATGGAGCTTTGAACTTTTGCGCTCGCCGATCCCTCTGAGCACTTTGAATCGTGACATCGTTCTCTTCAATCGCTTTAACCTCTTTCTGCATGCCTCTTAAACTCGTCGTTAGCATCTCAAATTTCCACGTAGAATTGGATTTTTCGATCGTTTTACTCGCAGGCTTAATTGTGTAAGTAAATTGAACACTGGAAAAAAAAAAAACACATTGGATCTAGAGTCCAGACTCTTAAAAACATCGACAAGAAAAAAGTATTCTTGATTCAATCAGAATCTAGCTTAAATGAAGAACCAAGCCTCTTAATTTAAGCGGATTTCGTTTTGATTCAAGTAAATTTCCAATTGAATCAAGAGTATTTTTTCTTGTCAATGTTTTCTAGAGTCTGGACTCTAGATCCGCTGTGTTTTTTTTTCCAGTGAAACGTAATAAAAATTTGAGTGGTTAAGTTGCAAATCAATTAAATAGAAACTATCATGAGTGAGGCATTGAAAGAAAACAGTCAGCACATACGTATCAGCTTTATTGTGGCGAGTTTATATTTTCATAATTTGCGGGTACCAATATTTTGCGAATATAATGATCAAAAATAGGACACTTAATAAAATGTGCATAGAAAATAGTAAGAAAGTATGGAGCGGCGAGGTTAGTTGAGGATATTGTGGACTGTGAACATTTGATACTCGGTATTCTAGAGTATTTTATGTGTACCTAAAAATTGCCGGAATGTTCATAGTTTTTCCTTTTATTGTACGTATAAAATAGGTTGACTGAATAATGATCAACACGCTTGTAACTTAAATACTGTGAGCGACTTGTTGGGAAATGTTCTCTCATTACGCTTTTTGATCTACAAGGATTAATCCTTTGGATGAGCGATTTAATACGCCATGAAAAAAGTAAAATTTCCAAGAAGAAAATCACAGGTCTAAATTTTAAGTTACTAACATCGGCTAGGTTTTTACACTCAAAAAATAAGATAAATTACTTCACGATAAACCACATCCACTACTCCATTATAGTGGGTTTACTCACCTGTGAATAAAACACGGTCTCATCATCGTGGTTTCGCAGTGTCGATGATTCAAACTCCGCCATGTCTCAACTTACGGAACCCTCAAAATTCCTATCCTCGTAAAGAAAAAAAAGTGCCAAGTTTCAAGTCACTTTACATAAAAGCAAGTACCCTGCGATCTACACGACTCACAATATAAGCCGCTGTTCCATGGGGTTGCAGCTTTCCCGAGGAGTACACGGTGTACTCACTTGTAAAATCAAGGTCTCATTATCGTAATTTGTACTGCGGATTATTCCGACGCCCTCTTGTCTCGGCTTACGGGAATGCACTCGAAATTCCTCTCTCGTCCAAAAAAAGTGCCAAGTTTCAAGTCTTTTGCATAAAAGGGAACCATGACTCAAAAGTCGAGCCGCCGCTCCGTAGTACGGGCGTCTGCTTAGGGAGTACGGTGTACTCACTTGTGAATCCACGGTCTCATTATCGTAGCTTTGCATTGTCGATTATTCCGACACCTCCCTGTCTCGGATTGCGGGAAGTAAGTTTTTACACGTGTGGTCGCCCGGTGGCCGTCGGGGCCCGTAACTCGAGCGGACGGGAAAAAACGGGCGACTCTGCCGATCGGATCGCGAGATCTGCCCGTTTTCCGAATTATTATGCCGATTCATTTTGTATTCGCGGTGCCGACTGCATCCGACGATAACTTCGGGGAAATTCGATCGCCGCAAAACACGAGCCAAAGGCGGCGCGCATAATTTAAGGACTACCGGACTTGACGACTCCCGAAGTCCGATCGTTGTCAGATTTCGAGATCAACTCTTCCGATTCCGCCAACAACAGCCGCCGCCCGCGGTCCGAATCGCGACCCTCGACTTGGATTTCAAAACGTAACGGAGAGAAAGGAATGGAAGGCGACGAGCGCATAGGCTATTACACCTTCTGGCGGTTCTTTGCCGATGCCCGATTTCAGTCATGCCGTTACAGATACATAGGAATTGCAAACACTTTGTGACTGTCTCACACTGTGCGAGACTCGCTCAAAGCTTTGGCGCGGTATAAGGGCATAATAACACAGTTGGTAACCACGCTGCTCCATGCTACTGTTTCTAAAAATTCTGCCGGTACAAAAGTTTAGGAGTAGCCTAAAAATATGTAAAACCCACCGGAAAAAAAAGTTACGGGCTACGTAGACATACCGCCCGTTCCGGGCTCAGGGACCGATTGCTCCGGTTGCGCTACGTCCGGAACTTCTGGCCTGAAAGTCCGGAACGCGGAGGTATTTCTACATAGTCTGTAAGTACGGCTTCCTGGGTCGGAATTTTTTAGTGCTCTCACTTCCCCTTTATTAAGTTCATTTCTTGAACGATTGAACATTATCTTCAAATTCTTTTAACTTTTGGACAGATTGTGTAAATACGAGTGGACTTATTTGACTTTAGACATTTTTGTACTTTGGGCTTTTATTTTTGGACATTTCGTCCTATTCCTGAACGAACGATGAATTGAAGGATAAAATTCGCGGTGAGGGATGTTTGGCAAGCGTGCGGCGTGGAAGAGGGAGACTCGGTTTTTGGTGGCCTCGGGGCCGGCGACCCGGTGAGTGGTGCTCCCTCGTAGATTTGACCGGAAGCCGCCGGCCGCCGCCGGGTCCCAAAAAACGTCGTGAAAGTGACGATTCGCAGTTCGAACGGCCCCTCGACCGATTAGCCGCACGCAACCCACCACGCACCTGAGCCGGAAAAAACCCGCGAGACGACGGAGGAGTAAAATGATATCGAACAATGGTCAGAGTCGCTCCATTAATGTAAAGTCAGGCCGATCCCGAGTGATTGTCACATGGAGATATTTCTCCGATTGGGCTCGCCAAGAGGTATTCTGCCGTGCTAAGGAAGAACACCGTAAGAGCCTTCAGACGTTGCCATATTTCCTTCAATAAAAAACCAAGTCAAGGTCCTTGATTGGGTTCCTCCTGGGAGAAGACGCAGAGGGTGCCCTACAAGACGTTATGTGCTGGTTACACGCTCAAATTCCCATCAATTTCCGATCAAATGGTGACTCGTGCGCACCATCTACCATCAAATTTCTGAGGCCTGCAACAATTTGATGGTAGATGATGGAACTGTGGGGCTCATCCTTCATCTGATTTCCACACAACCGTGCTTATTTCATGCTTATTTCAATCAACACGCTGTTTTAATTAATTTTACTCATCAATCTAGATAACTCTCGACCGCCATCTTGGTCATCATTTTGATCAGAATTTGACGGAAATTTGAGCGCGTAACCAGGCCATTTCCGCTGATTGAAGCAGAAATGTTAAGATGCTCAATGCCCCAAGGTTTGTGGTGAGAGTGCAGTGGAGGTTAGGAGTCGTAGAGCGCGAGGGAGTGCTATAAAGCGACCTATATATATGTAAAAAACCAGGTCATTAGAGAAAATTGTCTATTTTTTTTTTAAATTTTCAATTAAGTTCTCAATTTCATCTAAGTATCTGAGAATTTCAAAGAAAAATAAGCTTAACTTCCGTCAAAAATACATGTTTTATCCGGATAAATTTGGCAACTCTGGAATGCTCATACGGCGTTTTTCCTCAGCGCGGCAGTGTTCGGCTCACCTCCGTCAATATCGATCGAGAAAAGTATCGGTTTCCCTTTCGGGGGACTCAAAGGGGTCCCCCGAACACCAAACCCGATGCTTCGAGCTCCTTGAATTAAGTTATGTCTCGCAGCGCAACGCGACACGGCCGGAGAAAATGTCATCTTGGAATGTATGACGAGTTATTTCTTTCGCTCAGTGGAGATGAACCTGCCCGCTTTTAATTTAACCAACTGTTTTCCACTTGCTCCCGCTTTGACTTGCCCCTGATTCCGCCTCACAGCCTTCTCCTGTAACTCGCTTCGCTGCAGCCTATTATTTTGTACCTGCCTGCATCTGATTTACAGATGACACGAGTCTCATCAACGTAAGTCGGTCCACGCCGGCTTCCTAGAATTCCAGATTGAACCTGGATATAATGACTGTGAGCTTATGTTTTAGTCGGGGTACCTGGAAATTCTTCATCGGGAGGAAATATTCAGAGAAATCGTTATTAATTTTTCTGAATTATGATTGCTTTCGACGTGTTAAAAAATCGGTCTGAAAACCAATGCCCAGTTTGACGATATTTTGGAGCGACAAACTGCTCAAAAAGAAAGTTATCAGGCATAATGAGTGCAGAAAATATGAAATCTCGTAAATTACCTACCGTTGGAACTAGCTACTAAATAAATTGACTGCATAATCGGTGTGAAGTCTTTAAATTATTTCACATTATGATCTTCTGTAATCGTCATTTTTCAATAATTAGTTCTATTTTTTATGGGATCGAACATAGTTTGATTTCACTTTATGTGTGTTCCTCCGGCGCAAATTGACAATTCGGGTGATCCTGTTCAAATATCGATTGACAGCTTATGATGATGTCGTTGACTGTCATGCCATACCAGCATAGCTATATTATTCTAAATCGGCGCACTGTTTCATTTGCGAAGCCGTAAGCAGGCTATTCTAATAAAAACTTATCATTTAGAACCTCTTTTCTGTCATTTGCTTAAGCGTAATTAAACTTGTAGGTTGGCCAGGATGAAAGTAAATACGAGGGAAGTGTTCCGATGATTCATGTTGATATATCCTCGGAGACTTAAACGCGAGGTTAGGAAAAATAAACCGCTGCGCTGTGAAAAAAGAAGTACGTACCGTAATGATCCTGCTCTTGCCTTTAATTATAATTCCTCATAATTTTAATAAGACTCTGGTTGTTTTTCTTTTACTTTACCTCGAGTTAGGTGGAGACTGGAATGGATCAGGAAATAAACATATTTTCTTAAAGGCAGACAGCAAGCTGCTGGTATTAAGCTGGGGTATTCATCTTTACTTGCTCATTGTTCCTCCTTCGTTACAACTGGTAAAATAGTCAGTGTACCTTTATCTAACCTTGTTCAATTTCTTCATGTTTCAGATGGAGATTGCAAAGATGACGACAGTATAGGTAGTGGCGATGGCTCAGAACAGCCAAAATTTCGACGGAATCGAACAACTTTCAGCCCGGACCAACTGGACGAACTAGAGAAGGAGTTCGACAAAAGTCATTATCCATGTGTGAGCACAAGAGAAAAGCTAGCTGCCAAAACGAGCCTCTCCGAAGCCCGAGTACAGGTGAGTTTGTTTATAATTCTTGACCAAACTTTACTGTCCAACATCTTTTGCCCTATTTAAAAAATTAGGATTATTATGTAGTTGCAAACTGGTACTTTTTCAGAATTGGCTCTTCCAATAAAATATCGATGACCTAAACGCGAAGCCAAGTATCTTCATTTGCGACGTTGCAGACTCCCTGTCATACTTCATTATTCCTATGGAAAACTAATCAACGTAATTTCTTGACAACTTCTTGATTTATCTTTTATGCTACCAGAATATTATTTAGCAATATCAAGCAATAAAGTTGGGTTGTTTCTCCTCGAAAAATGAAATAGGAGCAGACATTTTTAAACACCGCAACAAAGATATGTGGTTCCGCATTTGGGCCATCGATATGACTAAAACTATGAGAAAATATCTAAAACTTTGAAAAGGGGAGACAACTGCGCAAGGGTCTACATCAACGCAAGTTTATCTACACTTTACAAACCACGCTATGTTGAGAAACTACCAACATCTATCTTAGAGCTTTAAAGATAAGTAATCCGATATTATTTGACTTTCTGCGTAGTTGATAGAAATTTCAAAATTTCGATCAAATTTTCATTTTGCCATTCGCTCTCAAAATGACAAAAAATCATAATCAGATCAAAGAGGGGAAAGGGCGGAGATTGAGAAAACTGGAATGCTCGAATTTAACATTTTATGACTTGGTTCGTAGGGTTTTCTTCTGTTTATTAAAACGGATGAATTACAACAGACTGGTCAATTTAGAAGAAACTGTATTTTTTAGAAAATTCCAACGATGTAAATGCTATGTATTGGTGGTGGCTGATAAGAAACCATACCCTACATGTAGTGGTCGTTTGATAGACGGGCGGGGGATGGAAATATTTAAATCGGAAGTTTCGTCATATCTACAAATCCATGGGTTTTTATGAGATTTATGACAATGAAGAATTTAACGATAAAATTCTCACCGTAAATTTACTTTGATGATTCCTAATCTTTATACCTGGACACAGATTTTCAAATAATAATACCAGATCATGATACGAAAATAGATTAAAGTCAGGAAATAGTAAAGTGCCCAGAAGAAACTACACGGAGAAAAAAACTTCGTGCCTAGGACCCGAAGTTGAGGTCATATGGATCTCTGAAGTTTTATGATCACACATGCGAAAACTTGAGGTGGAGCTGCTGAAGTTCGGGTCAGACATCGAGGCACTTCGGTATGTACCGGAGTCCTTGAAATGCATGTGTGACCCGAACCCTTCGGTATATATCAAAGTACTTCAGATGTCTGACCCGAACTTTGGCAGCTGGACCTCAAGTTTTTAGATACGTGATCCGAAAACTTCAGAAATCCTTATGACCTCAACTTCGGGTCCCACGCACATAGTTTTTTTCTCCGTGTATGGAAGCCGCCTATTTCAATCCTAATTTAATTTTTGATCCTGGTGGATTACGAGAATCATCGTTGGCAAATCATAGGATAAGCCTATTCATATAGTTTTCACATCGTTGGAACCCCCCCCCCCCCTTCCAGTGTTTGAGAAGGTAGTGCAAGTTATTAAAATGAGGATTGCGATTAGTTTCTATTGCTTCTGTTTGAACTGATGCCTTCAGGTTTGGTTTTCCAACAGACGGGCAAAGTGGCGCCGACACCAAAGGATGAATCTGCTGAAGTCGCGGCGGGCCTCGGGGCAGGGCGGCTCGGGGGGTGGCGCGGGGGCGGGGGCCGGGGGGCCGACTCCCCCCTCGTGGCCCCGTAACATGGGCGGCGAAAACAGCGCCTTCAAAGCCCTCACCCCGCTCACCAACAGCGACACCGACCTCCACTACGCCTCATCGGAGGCCTCCGAGGAGATCAACGTAACCACCGACGACGAGTGCTCCAACAGCTCTCTCAACAAGCTCTCGACGACCTCCTCGAACGCCAACCTCCACGCGCAGAGCCAGCCCAAGGACTTCCTATTCGGGGCCCGGAGACCCGAGGGCGCCGGAGTAGGCGTGGGTGTTGGTGTGGGAGTGGGTGTGGGTGTGGGAGTGGGTGTGGGTGTAGGGGTCGGCGCCGAGCTGAGTCTTCCGGAGCAAGACGTGCGGACGACCATAGAGGCGTGGCGGGAAATGGCACTCCGGCACCAGGGCCTCGAGCCCTCCCTCCCTCTCCAGCTGACCAAACATCAAAGAGATCGGGTGCTATGAACTAGTCTCAACCCCTTGTTGTGCCTCTAGCGGGCGGACTATTGAAATTTATAGACAAAGCAGACATAAGGAGTATCGAGCGATCCTGTTGGTTGAAATGGGTGGATCTTATAGACTAAGGGGGTAAATGATGGACTAACTTTCGGGTCTCTCGTGGGTTGTCGTTAGTAAGTCTGTTACCTACGTCCTTTGTCCATTGCAACCACCCGCTTCCACCAATAGGATCTCTCCATATCCTTTTTGTCCTCTTTGTCTATTGCTTGTCTATTGCTCTATCTATTGCGGGCCAATTATTAAAATTTACAGACAAAGCTATAGACAAAGTTATAGACAAAGCAGACATAAGGAGTATCGAGCGATCCTATTGGTTGAAATGGGCGGTTCTTATAGACTAAGGGGGTAAATAACTATCGGGTCGCTCGTGGGTTGCCGTTAGTAAGTATATTACCTTCGTCCTTTGTCCATTACAACCGCCCGCTTCCACCAATAGGATCTCTCCATATTCTTTTTGTCTTCTTTGTCTATTGCTTAGTCTATCAGTTTCAATAATCAGCCCGCAGGGCAATCATCACTGTATTTTACACATCCCTCCACGCCATCTTCTCAATCCCACCATTTAGATATCACCTCACTGCCGTGCTAAGAAAGAACGCCGTATGAGCCTTCAGACATTGCCGAATTTCCTTCGATAAAAACTAAATTTACTGGGAAAATTGTAAATATTCATTTCCAAAATTTTTAGGCCATTTTGAACGCAATTTAATCTGAAATATCTGAAAATTTCAAGGGAAAATATGTCTAAATTGCGTCAAAAATGCATTTTTATCAAGGTAAATTTGGCAACTTTCGAATGTTCATACGACGTTCTTCCTCAGCACGGCAGTTCAGAGGCCGCACTCAAAAACGCCGCATGAGCACTCAGATATTGTTAAACTTTCTCTGACAGATTTTATATTTTAGGGGAAAGGAGGGGTGGCGATTTGGGCCATTTCCGGCCCCACCTAATCCGGGACTTTTTTTGCTGTGATTCGTTACGTATAAGTGTCAAGAGAAAGCATGCCAAGTTTCAGACCGATCGGCCCAATATTCGGGGGGCAGGGGCCCCCCGAATTTTTAAGCGCAAAATCGGTTTTAATTTTGTAGCGCCGTCAATTCCGCTCGTATAAAGATGAAAATTGGGTACCAGGGGTAAAATTTCGCGTTCTTTCCATTTCCGCCGTCAAAATTGGCACTGGGGCAAAATTAAGGGGGGTTTTGGGGGGGTTTCGCGTTTTTTCGCGTTTTTTACCAGTTTTCTGCGGTTTTCATGCTTTAAGTCAGAGATTTTGAGCCAAACGACCACAGATTTGATTTCTACGCAAAAAATTACATTGGAACCACATGGCCAACTAACACTCAACAGCGGATTTCTCTAGGAAAAACTGACCCATAAGTATGTGTCCACTCAGAAATTTTGAAAATAGCCATGTTTCGGGTACAGCCCAAGCTTGTAGCACTACCATTTTCACATATGATACGCTCTAGGTCGACCCTGTTGATATTATCGGGAACTTGAAATGCTACCCGCTTGGGCGGAGGGTCGAATCCTCCTCAGAAACGAATAAAAAAGGCGATAAAATTACGTTGCACGTGAATTGTTGCGATAGGAATGTTATTATATCGGCAACTTTCACCTCCAACTTATGTAATTTTTTGCGTGCTTTCCATTTCTGCCATGGAAATTGGCATTAAAGCAATTTTAAACGGGGTTTTTTTGGGGTTTTTTATCATTTTTTACCAGTTTTTTCCGGTCTTTTGCGGTTTTCATGTTTGAAACCTCACCAAATGAACCAAATGACAACAAATTTTAATTTTTCGCAAAATACATTTACTCTCACATCCATAAAATACGTCACGGATGAATCGTACAGCAGAAGAAATTGTTGTGTAAAATCCTTATCTCTCACTCTGAATCCTCGTCAGACCATAAGTAAGCAGCATCCTCTAGGCAGTCTCCATAAGAGGATGACAATCTTCGGGGCTCTTTTTCTTGATGTCGGTAAAAACCAAGAAACCACAGAACTGATGCCACATGAGCACAGCAGCCGACCATTCTTGCTCCCACTGGACACTGACAGTACCACTCCGAGATCCCGAACAGCGAGTACTTGATCCATAGGTTGTGAATCATCGATGCAGAATGACGGCTTTGGATTTGGACACGTAGTATATCCGAGCATTCTTTGTGAATCATCAATTCGTATAATCCACCTTCATCTTGATGCTCAGATGTGTATGATTGCGCTTGCTTCAACTGATATCTTCCGAAAGTCATGAATTCGATCTCTTCCACTGTCAATCTCGGGAAGTCTTCAAGTTCCCTTGCGTCCATCTTTTTCCAAATCACTCTTTTTTGGGACCAGTTCTCTCGGATGACTTGAGCCTGCAACTCGTTTCCACGTTTGGAAAGGGCTAACATTCTCTGGGCCTTAGTATGCGCGTCATGACTATCCAATATGCGGGGAGGCCTGAATGCATTGATAATGCTGCACACAATTCGTACGTAATCTCCAATAAATGGTATTTGGGAATTAGGCATTACATGCCCTAAGGCTTTGAAAGTTTTGAGGACTCCATTAGTAGCCTCAACAACCCATCTAACAGAAGTGACAAGCCTCGACTCATTTGCCTCGACTGCCGTATGCTGCTTTTGGTTATTTAAGAAGTGTGGCATTTTTACCACCAGACCCGAGTCCTCTAAAAAGCCAATGCAATCCCGGAATCCGCGATCCACAATTAACACATCTTTTTCAAGTAACCAGGCTCTCAGCCCATCCGAAACGTTTTTCATGTGTGATGTAATTATTGCAGCATCATTATTCTTTGCATCTGCAAAAAACGGCCCCATCACTTCCAAGATGTAGCCCGTTGTACTAACAAGCATCATGGGCTTAACAAGAGGGCGATGTTTGTGCATGGAGAAGGATCTGCGTTGGAACTTATAGTTAGAACTTTTCTCGATATACACGTAAGTTCCATCGGCAACTAGAATGGCAGTATCCTCGTCGTTTTGAGCGAAAAGTGACATAGCAAATGGTCGAGTATGCTTTTCGATTAATTCATCCCTGGACATGTGTCCAAATCCAAGATGTTTCGGCACAAATTCGATCATTAAGGCATTGCGAACGGAATGAATACATCTTTTTACAGTATCTTTTGTTAGAGCAAAAATACTACAAAGGACTGAGTAAGATAACCCCGTCCTAAGTTTGGTCAAGAAAACAGCTAGGGCGGTGCGTGCACTTCTATTGCACGACTCGTTTAAACGTGACACAATAATACTCAGAATAGAATCAAATTGTTCTGCAGTCACCCCCGTCAAATTCCAATAATCATTAGTGGACAACACACCCGGGGTATCAAAGTCGAGGCCTTTTTTGGCCACATAATGACGAAGCCCCTGAAGGAGCTCTTGCACTTCATTCCCGTTTAAAAAACAGGAGTCAGACATTTGCGGAATGCTTATGTCTGGTTTTAACACTCCTTTGTCTAAATGACTTGAGCAACATCGCGTTCCTCTCGGAATAAAAATTCCTTTATCCGAAAAAAACTTGCTCCTACCTTCAATAGGAATTACTTTTAATGATTTTTTTGAATTACCACAAACAATGCACTTTCTGTGAGAGGTAGCTGTGCACCCGATTTCCACTTTAACTTGCTCCGAATATGACGGCTCTTCATCTCTGCAAGTTCCAGGAAGAATAGAAGTGGACGATGACAGATTTTCACTACTAGAGGATCCGGCAGAATCAAAAGTGGAGACTGACTGCGTGGTTTTTAAAGATGAGCTCGCTATGGTCCCTTTCGATGCGTCCAAGAAACACTTCGCGCACACTTTCGTACTCCACTTCACCGACGAAGCTTTAAGCTTTAAATAGGATAACACTTCTCGACTGGAAATGGGTCTCAGTTTCTTTTTCTCGCCTCGACGACCGCAACAACCACATCGATGATGTCGCGTCATTTTCCGATCTCTCGAAAATACGCAAATAATACGAACGGACCGGAATATTGACGGTAACTGAATGCACTGATACAGTAAACACTATAATGAACTTACCTTTCAACGCATATCGGGAGTGCCTCCTGAAAATCTTATCTGTTCAGAATCATATCACTTGTACAATGCAAAACATGTCAACATGATTCGAATGGACCGCGCAAGAATGCATCCCAATCAGGCTATAAGTCCCGCAATTATCAAAAGAGTCGACCTGAGGCGTATTGTATATGAAAATGTTAGTGCTACAAGCTTGGGTTGCTCCCAAAACATGCCTATTCCCGAAAATGTCGAGTGAACACATATTTTTGGGTCAATTTTTATCTAGAAAAATCCGCTGATATGTAAGTTGGCCGTTATGACCCTATGCGATTTTTTACCTAAAATTAAAATTTGTTGTCTTTTGGTTCATTTGGTGAGGTTTCAAACATGAAAACCGCAAAAGACCGGAAAAAACTGGTAAAAAATGATAAAAAAACCCCGTTTAAAATTGCTTTAATGCCAATTTCCATGGCAGAAATGGAAAGCACGCAAAAAATTACATAAGTTGGAGGTGAAAGTTGCCGATATAATAACATTCCTATCGCAACAATTCACGTGCAACGTAATTTTATCGCCTTTTTTATTCGTTTCTGAGGAGGATTCGACCCTCCGCCCAAGCGGGTAGCATTTCAAGTTCCCGATAATATCAACAGGGTCGACCTAGAGCGTATCATATGTGAAAATGGTAGTGCTACAAGCTTGGGCTGTACCCGAAACATGGCTATTTTCAAAATTTCTGAGTGGACACATACTTATGGGTCAGTTTTTCCTAGAGAAATCCGCTGTTGAGTGTTAGTTGGCCATGTGGTTCCAATGTAATTTTTTGCGTAGAAATCAAATCTGTGGTCGTTTGGCTCAAAATCTCTGACTTAAAGCATGAAAACCGCAGAAAACTGGTAAAAAACGCGAAAAAACGCGAAACCCCCCCAAAACCCCCCTTAATTTTGCCCCAGTGCCAATTTTGACGGCGGAAATGGAAAGAACGCGAAATTTTACCCCTGGTACCCAATTTTCATCTTTATACGAGCGAAATTGACGGCGCTACAAAATTAAAACCGATTTTGCGCTTAAAAATTCGGGGGGCCCCTGCCCCCCGAATATTGGGCCGATCGGTCTGAAACTTGGCATGCTTTCTCTTGACACTTATACGTAACGAATCACAGCAAAAAAAGTCCCGGATTAGGTGGGGCCGGAAATGGCCCAAATCGCCACCCCTCCTTTGTAAGTATTTTTATTCAAATTTATCAGAGAATCGTGTCCGAACTTTCATCTGACGTGTCTAAAAATTTCAATGAAAAATATTAACAGCTTCCCTCAACAATAGGTTTTCTCTGCAAAAATTTTGAAACTTCGTAGATTCGTCTCGGAATGAACACCTTATTAACGTGCAATTAACAAACAGGCGGATTGCTGGGATTGTTTTGAAGTTCAAATTTTTCAACCCAACTTCACATCATGTAAGAATTTTAACTCACAAGAAAACAAGAATAATAATATAAAAAAAAATGGCAGTGCAATAAAATAGATCATATATAAAGGGTGTTAATTCCTAATTTTAGTTTAATTATGTATATATATTTCTCGGAGATAATCATTCGCGGGTGACACAATCTAAATTAATTTGTTCACATCTGTGAAAGTTTTTCGCTTATAGTATTATCATTTCACTCTGTGAGTACATAAATACTTTCGTAGATTTTCACTCTATACTTTGTTTTTTTTTCTCCCATCTTAATTAGCGTCACAAATTCTCGCCGTCGATTTCACAAATAAAAGAAGTTAATTTCAAATGTGCGTGAACAAGGGCTCTTTTAAATATAATTGTATCACATCACACCTTAACATTTTCAGAACCAATATATTTTTGTCTACATGTTTATCAGATCTCAAATGTATTGTACAACGACCAAGTTAAGTATTTTATCCTGATTTTCTAACTTGGTCGTTTCACCGTGATATTAGACAATTGTTCAAGGCAAAAAATCATTTTGTATATTCTGTGTATTATCATAGGTGTGAGTAATTACGTCACTGTAAATAAATCATATTTATTTTTGTATCTGTGCTAGTATCAATACTTGTCGATTTCATTAGTCTTCTTTATACGATGTATATTTATACATGAAGAGTCTTGCATAAAGTAAAGAATTTTTCTTTCTGTTGAACCCGGTCTTGTTTCTTCCTTTCTAGTTAGTCAAGGGGATTTATTACAACATGCTTCTTTAGCCCCTGCCTTCATAGTCCAAGGGCCAAACGATATTTATTGACAAAATCTTGACACAAGTTTTGACCAATTAAATTCGCTCTGACATGGAAAATGGTTTTCTGCCACGTATTGGCACAAGCTACAACGTAGAAGACAACAATTTTCCATGTCAGTGCGAATTTAAGTGGTCAAAAATTGTGTCACGAGTTAGTCACTAAATGTCGTCTGACTCACGGACCATAGCATAGAGTACAAAGAGTCGTAATGTAAATGGGAGAGCTGGGACCATGTCCTGAACGACGAGTTCCAAGCCCGACAAGCGCCGAGATTCGGTCACTTTTTCGATAAATTTTCGATTTATTTTCGATCTGACATGGCGATGTAGAATATGTGGTGATTTCTTTCCTCTTTGTTTACATTGAATGGCCGGGTCCCCGTATATCGCAAACAATCGATTATATATCGAAAAAGTGACCCGACGTGACCCAAGAGTCTTGGAATTCGGGACCTGGAAAATGCTTAAAAGTGGTCCCAGCCCTTACGACACACAGCCCTTGTGGTCACATTACGACTCTATATACATTATGGGCTAAAGCGACAAGTTCCTTGCTGTTTAAGGTTAAGTTTCCCAAGCTGTTTTACCTGTGATTATGATACACAAGAAGAAAATGTAATTTTAAACACTAATAATAATAAAAAAAGGAACAGCTGTTTGAAGGTGGCTGGATTCAAAAAATGAATTCCTGATTTTTCATTTCTGTCAACTTTTTAATCAGATACCGAATCTGATTTTTGGAAATTTCCAAAAAAATAAGATACTGGCCGATGTGCCAAAGCTGGAATATTAATGCTGCTAAACAAAACGATGTCGTCAAATGAGAACTAAACTATAAGGTCAATAATAAAGCTATTAATCGAGTTGTGAGTTGGAACCGACAAGTCAGCAATTCCAACTTTTGACGGAAACATGATACAATATGATTATGGCATCTTGCTGCCGTAATGAGAATATGGATTACAAGGATTTGAAATATCTTTAAAAGTCCTGCCAAGAAGAGCGATATTGATACATAAAAAACAGAATGTCTTTACTATGCTTATAATGGCCTCTACGCCCCAACTATCTTTCTTTTCGTCGTTAAAATGTTCCTTTTGGGGTGACAATATTCCGGTCCTAGCAACAATGCAGCATTGTGATTGGGATCGGAATGATTGTCACTCCGTAAGTGACATTGCAACAATGACTAGAAAATAAGGTAGGACCTGAAATCCACCTATGAGCATAGTAAGAGGAACACTTCTTGTGCCTTTGCGTAGAAATGAGTGAGTATACAAATATTATTTGTTTATTAAATGCAAAAATAACTCATGGTTCGTCGTCTCTCTCACAAAAACACGTAACTTCATTTCAATGTTGCCAAATTTCCCCTCGCAAATTGCACTTTAACGAAGGGAATTTTGGGAATCACTAATTGAGAACTTCACTGATATCTGAAGTTGAAGAAAGTTAACTTTCAACTTCCACTTCCACTTTCAACTCTGATCTGATACAAAAATAAGGAAATTTTCAACTAAAAAGTGCAGGTACATTCTTGTAAATAACTGAATGGTTTCGGTCAATTTTGCAACCTAGGTATGAAGTTACGCCCCTACGTGCCTACGTCCGAGAGACGACGATTTAAGGTACACCCGAGGAGAAGAAAAACTGAAGGTGTTAATATTCTGAGCACCACTGATAGAGACAAAGACAGAGGCACGAAGGACAAAAGAGGTTTGGCCGGGTGCGGACAAATTGACGGAGACGACAGTAAAATACTGATCCTCGCAAGGAGCTGGATCTATGAGGTGGAACTAAGAGAAGAAGACAAGAAGGTGATGCAACTAGGAAACGGCGGCGGCGCGGGGGAGACGGGGAAGATGCCAATTCGGACAGATTACCCGGCCCGAGGCTCCAGGACCGTCCGTATGAATGGGAGAAAAAAAAGGGAAAGAGGAGAAAAAGCTGGAGCCACTCCTTTGTCACAAAGTGGTGCATGCAGGAGAAGTTGTTTAATTGGTGACGATTCAATTGAATGAGAATCGCTTATCGGTTGTATGTTCACACTCGAACATTTCGAGCGTCATAAAACCCTCCTAATGGGCCAGAAAGCCGACCTTCCCGATGATGTCCGTTTCTATTTACATCTTAATAATGTACCCCGCTCCACACCCCGTCCACTGGCCAGTGTCTTTACTCTTCATTCCAGTCTAGACGTTTCTCACTTTATGTCCGCCGATTGCATTTGCACCGTGTCGCTTCAAGTGTCCATGCAGCCCCGCTATCCTCGCGTCCCTGTTCGGTTTCGCAGTTCGTGTTTATGTTCTTTTCAAATCGATTTAAATCATGTGATCTTGAGTTGCGCCTCCTATTATTATTCCACTCGTGTCCAAATGCCTCCTCTCACTGGAAAAAAAGACACATTGGATCCAGAGACTCTTGAAAACATTGACAAGAAAAAATACTCTTGATTCAATCAGACTTTTGCTTAAATCAAAAGGAAAACCGCTCAAATTAAGAGGTTTGGTTCTTGATTTAAGCTTAAATCTGATTGAATCAAGAGTATTTTTAATATGTTTTCAAGAGTCTTGGACTCTAGATCCAATGTGTTTTTTTTTTTTCCAGTGTATATATTTATTCGTCGACGAAAGCCGACTACAGAACGCTGAAATTATTTTGGGTCACCTTGATTCGTATCATTCCCACTCGAAAAGTGCACGTTTGATACACAAAATGGTTAGCTATTTTACTACAGACATTTAGCAACATAGGTTAGACGCTCTACTTAATTTTTAAAAGATAACCATGGTTAGCTCGATTATGACGCAGCTTGATTCTATCCAAATCGTAGTCTATATAAACCATTTTTGATTTATATCTAGCAAAAAAGATGTCACTTCAAAAATGGTTAGAATATTGATCAAAGTTTGGATGGAATCATCCCGAAGTATGATTGAGCTAACAGTGACAATATCTTAAATATCAAGTAGGTAAAACTTCTCTGTGTAGACAGTTTTTATCCGATGTCTACTTTATCTATAAAGTGAACTTTCTTTCACTGTCAGTGGAAATGCAACACTCAGACCAATGCAGTCCAAAAAGCAAATAAACAGATAAACGCGAAAACCATGTATCGCAAAGTTTCAAAATTTCTACGTCTGTTTTCTTATTTCTACAAGACAAACGAGTCAACATTACTGCTTGTTTTTACAGAATATATTTAACAGAGAAGAAAAAATTCTGAAATTTATTAGAGACCATCCCATTCATACTAAATAAATACAATGGCATGACAAGAGTCAAAGAAAATCCTTGGTAATCAACCGCATGCTTCTTGACCGTGCGTTCAAGTCTCCAATAACATTACATATGTGATTTAAACACCACCTGTTCAATTTTTTTTTTTTTTTTTTTGAAAGTAAAATTTTTATGTTTGTTCAGCCATTCGAATTCATTAATGTCTACCACGCGTCTCAATATTCGTGATTATTACAATATTTATACAAAAATTGACCCTCGTGTGGTGTCTTAATGAACCGCTTATATTCCTACCGAGCGTTTAAGTCTCTGGGCATATTACATTTACCATGGAAACCTGTTTTAAAGATAAATGTTTTTATTTTAAATTTCGATGTACTGATGAAGTGAGCTAGAATTTCTAGTGCCTTATACATCATTTTGTCTTTCCTCTCGATATTGACCGAGGGCTCACATTTCGAATTCGCCTTACTCAAGAGCTTGGTAGGCAATGTATCCAGCTCGGGAGCAGTAATAGTCTCCGCTTTCCGGCCATGATCACTGGATCACGCGGTTTGTTCATGACTGCAGCGGCTTAATACCTCTCTCACATTGTTTCTCCCTCGTTCCAATCAGTTCGCCTTCAATGTTTCAATAGGCAATGTGAGCGACTTGGGAGCATTAATAGTTGCTTGTAGCATTTCGGCCATGTTCACTCAGTTTTTTCGCAGTTGTAGCGCTTTAATAATGTACATATCGTTTACTTGCTCTATTGCAACTTTCCTATTTTACCTACTACCCAAGCAGCACAGATTGCAATAAATTGCCAATACATTCAGAACATGCCGTTTATCTGTTTTAATTTCTCCCGATGATACCTATGAATATGGAAGTTTTGATTCCTGTCGAGGTCCTTACATCGTTTTTGAGAATTTAGAGGATCCTCTAACAGCACTGAATCTCTTAAATGCAAATCCTCTCTCTTGAGACCCACGCTTAACGATTTCGTTTTGAGACTATATAGGGCCCATTTCACTCCCTCTGATGCCACATCCCTTCGGGACCCCGCCCCGCAGCAGATTTGTGGGAGGTGATCAGCCTCCCTGGCCAGTCTGCCCCTGTTTTGCCAGTAATATACTTTCACCGACATCAAAGTGAGTGATTTTTCGCATAAAATTGTACGTTCTTAAGTAAAACAAAAAAGTCGATAAAATTAAATTACCACGTTGAAAGTGCACGTTGCTTCAACCGAGTTACAAAAATTGCTTACGCACTAAATCAAGTGTTCCAGTGTTGGGCGTGATCGGTCAAAGTTAAAATTTGCCAGATCGAACAATATGACAGTGACCAGTGGCCTAAGTTTTGATGAACAGAATAATTTTTCTCTGATTTGGCACCACTGATCGTACGTAAGCAGCAAGAAATTGACGACAAATATTGGACTGGTCTCACAATCAACCTTAGTTTGTTTCTCTGTTCGGTCACTTGCCATCTCCCAACGCTCTCTTTCTATCTCCTCCTCCTATGTCACACTCTTTTCCTTCCCGCGCTTCGACATGAGTGCGTTTCGCGTCGATTTGTTAATTTATAGCCCTGATCACCGACTTGATTTTTTTTTTATTCGAAATCATTTGTTTGCACGATTTTACCGCCATTTATTTTTATTACTCACTTATGGTCTTTATCCTTTTGATGACTCCATTAATATTTAACATGCCGAAAGGAAGGTAAGCGGGCCGTTTGTGTTGATTTTGTCCTCCACACGATAGGGTTCTAATATATTTAATTTTCTCTCGAAATTTGCCCGTCGATGGTTTTGTTTAAATTGATTTTCCAACTCCAATTTGGTCTGATAAAAGCTGCGACCATGTTTTTTTCTCCGCTCTTGCGCTGCAACTGATTTTTTGTTGATCCTAATACCTCCATTGAATTTATTTTATGATTATTAAAGGGAAAAATAAATTGTCATTGATCTTTAGCCATGAATATTGAATCGTGATCTTTAGGTTAAAAATTTAAGTCTAATCTGCGTCATAACCAAATTCAATTTCAATTTTTTCTTATTACACGTGGCAAGCTTTTAACTGGAGACAAACCTTTATCAACTGTCAAGAATAAGCGAACCCTATCTCACAGATTTTTCACATTTAAATTGATATTCATCGATTAATAGGCGTATAATTGCTTGCATATTCAATCAAGTCCAGATCGCGCTGTTAAATTGCCTCTCATGCGCGCCTAAACTTGTATGCTGAGCAAGCACAAGGCCGGGCACGCTCACAGTTTACAACGAAAAGAAATCGATTTCAACATTGATTATTTGAAAATGTTGAATGAGAACAACAGTATGGTAAACAAAACTATGTGCAAATGATTTAAACCAAAATGAACTTTGTGCACAGGATTTGCGTGTACCATGAATACGTCCGTGCTTCAATTAATTTCAAATGTGTAAAAGTAACTACCAACTCTTGAATTTTTGTTTCTTACCGAGTAAGAAATGATGACAAAGAATAATAATGCTTATCAATTCCTCAGCTTAAAACTAAAAAATCCTACAAGATATAATTTATTTCATGCAAAAAAGCCTGGATTGGTAAGTCCAAACTTTCAAGAAAATTAAATTAGGTCAATACTTTCATCTCATCAATAGACCACCTCTGTTTACAGCGTAATTTATAAGTGAAAATTAAACGGCACTTGTACAAATTGTATGGTTATTCGGTCTAAATTATTTTTCCGAAAAATAAATTAAGGATTTTTTGAGGCAGTATGTGTATCAAAACATTTCAAAATTGTCACGGAAAGTTTATTCTAGCACAGAATCATTCAGAAAATTTGCCCAGAAGTTTTCTGCAAATGTTAGAGGATATGTTCTACTTAAAAAATCGATTTTCATTTCAATGTGATGTATATAGCATGTTTTACTGATATCTGGTCGATTCCATTTTTGAAAGTTCAATACTGGATTAATTGAATTGAAGTCATTGAATTATCTTACTTTTCTACCCCCGCGTTTAAGTCACCGAGGATGTGTTTTAAGATTAGTATTCTATTTGTGTTTTGGTGGAGACATTGTTCATTTGATATGCGACGAATTTTTGTTGGAACCTAGGCCAACAAACATTCAAAATTGAGTTTTTGATATCCCTAACGAAGGAACGTTAAACCACGCAATTCCAAGGCTGCTAATTTGACCTAAATTTCTAATCCAAAATTTTCACGAGAGTATTATTAACCATGCGATTTCTGTCCAAAATTGTATCGATGCGTGTAATCTGAGTAATAAGAATGTGAAGTATATAATTAAAGTATATACAAAATTTAAATAAAAGTATTAAATTAAAGTATGTCCAAAAAATACAATTCTTGGTAAGACATTTTTGCAACGTTCAAATGCCTCGTTCTTCCGCCTGGAAAGCGCAAGCTCTGCACCATTTTCCTTAATTCAATTTTCAAAGCACTTTGACTACTTGAAGTCACATTGTTGGTGCTCAAAGGCAGACATAACAAATCCAATTCTAAAGCACGTAAGTGGCACCCCGAACTGCCGCAAGTGATCCACTATCAGAAATCCTAAAATGCCGTAGTCCCGATTCTCGAGCGCAATTCTGACTTTATGCTAAACGTGCCGACTTGTATTTTAATCCAAGTCCAAATAAGAGGAAATCCCGTTATCTCCATCCTAATTTCGTTCAGGCCGCTACAGGTACACTCAATTTGAGGCTTATCAGAGGCCCTAATGATCTCTTAAATGTTCGAAAAGTGTCTATTCCAGGTTCACAGATAATTCGACACTTCCTGAACACTAACACGATAATCAAAACCGAGCTGGAAGTTTTTTTTCTCTCTCTTCGGGAATCCAAATTGATTAGAGGAAGCAGAGGTAGATTTGTAAAGTGTTTCGGTAGGAGGATGATAAAAGAGTGGAAACCGGGCGAGATAAAGGGAGAGGACAGCCCCGCTGAGCAAAAGCGCGTAACTCGAATATGAGCCTTGTAGGTAGATACGTGGTTCTTGCTGAAGGCGGGAAAGCAGCCGAGGCGCAGGCGCAGAGGAGCCCAGCGCAGCGGGAATGAATGAACCGGATAAAATAAATGAATGAACCGAGTGGTGAATGAGCGAGTGCGAGATCTAATCGGCGACGGAGTAAAGCCCAGCGTGAGGAGAGGCCTCGAAATTAGTAAACGCGGAGGGAAATCGGGAAGGCACTCGATGTGTCTCTCCCCGCGAGCTGGAGCAAAGACAGAAAACCGAGCATGCTTTAAAAACGACCGCGTGGCTAATAAAGACCCCGGCCCGGTTCCTTGAATAATTTATTAACCTTCCTTATTTTTTATCTCCTTCTTGTTCCCTGGCTCTTGGGACTCTTCTTCTTTTTTCGCCAAACGAGGAGTTTCGACATCGATCGGAAACCATGGGCGAGGGCCGATCGGGGGGATTAATTAGGGAGGAGGGGGGCATTAATTGTTCATTCTGGTGACGACGTCTTAATTCCGATCCTCGCCTGGGCTTAACTCGAGTCATGTAACTTCGAGACAACGACAATGTCGGTCTGTTCTTCACAAATAGTCCGTTTTGTCAATTATTTTTTCCTACTCGGTCACAAGGCGACTTAGAGGTTCTTTTCATATGCCCATTCTTTCTCGGCAGACTCTACCAAACTCGCTTGTCCACAGCCATCAGATTTTTTTCCCCGCCGGACCCCCGCCCAGTTGGACATTTAAAGTCGTTCAAGTCCGAGAAATTCATCAAGTCAACGACGAGTGATCAATTGCTGGATCTGACCGGTCCACAGTATCAACAGCTTTTCGAGGATGGCACTTTTATTTATTTTCCCTTTAGCAGATCTTATTCCTCTGCCATATTTTCTGGTTGTGATTCTTCATAATTTGGAGAAAAAACTTCAAACCT
Source organism: Bemisia tabaci (assembly GCF_001854935.1). Taxonomy (NCBI): domain Eukaryota; kingdom Metazoa; phylum Arthropoda; class Insecta; order Hemiptera; family Aleyrodidae; genus Bemisia; species Bemisia tabaci. Next base: position 5,739,777 of record NW_017566728.1, read on the forward strand.
AGGATGAAGCTCCTGTAAGGGCTTGGAATACGCGTCTGGTACCGTGTAATTTTGAAAAATATCAGATAGACTAAACATATGGACAAGTTGCCCCATTTTTGTTTGTTGTAGCTTGTAGTAACGGTAAAATCGAGGTACACTGGAATGTTCTAAAAACAAGATTCAACACCCAACAACACCCTTCAGTGTTGATAGAATTTTCACTTGATTTGTAGTTAGAGTGAAATTTTTACTGATCATCAAAAATAAGATTGAGACAAATGCGTATAATACTGACACAGATCCCCCATGTTGCTCACAGCACAACATAAAGTAATTCGTACATAAAATCGCCCCTACAAAGAACTCTGTCATTTTGCGACACCCGCATAGGCCTCTGACACTAAAAGCCACAAAGCCACATGTGCTTATCTTCCCAAAGGCCATCGGGTAACTGACAATGCCAAATCTCTTCGTCAACGCCCTGCCACCACCCCTTCATGCCAAAAAATAAACAAAAGACAAAAAACCTCTCAAAGTTCAAGGCTGCCGACCTTGAAGCTTCACTCACAGTTGAAACTTTTTTGAAACATCTCGTTTTTGCAACGGCTGCATCTAATTCCTGCAGAAATTGCACCGTCGAGACCAGGCCTCAGGAACCCGTTGACGCATCGGATGTTTTGACTTTTCAATCCTCGTTTCCACACTCGCGACGAGTGTTGAGGATGCTGCGAGGGAAATCTTGTTTTAATTGAGCATTTGCGCGCGGGATCAGACGACAGCACACATAGGTGCGCAGGCCGAGGATGCATTTGAGCGGTGATTTATGCACTTTTAAACGGTGCCGGTGCCAGCCCCGGCGAGGAGCCCAGCGCGAGAGAGGACGAGGTGCCGGGCCGAAGTGACGGAGCGACGAGATTACAACCAATCGCACCTACTCGGGATTTTTCATATCGAATCAATTAAGAATACAGGTTTAGTGGCACTATTCTGCTCCCCCCGCTCCCTCCCCGAGCTCTCCGGTCTTGGCTCGCTTCCCCTAATCGATTATTTAGATTCTTTACTGAGCTTCCACACATATTATTACATTCGGATCCCCCCCCTCCTCTCGACCCCTTCGATTTCACACCCAGCCGTGCGGTTTGTTCTTGCGCCAATTATGGACGCCTTTAATTTATCTGTTCCCCGTGTTTTTAAACACTCGAATCATACGCTCCCACTCGGAATTGACGTGATTGGATTATCCGCGTGGCGTTTTAGCACTCTGTCTTCCAACTCGTGTTCATTTTCCACCGCGTTTAAAAGTCGTTAAAAATTAAACGGGACAAATGCGCCCGTGACGCTGCGCTGGTCGCTGCATTTTCTCGGGTTGGAGATTGTTTGTTCAGGTCGGACAAATTAGAGCCCTCGTCGTACCAAAAAAACCAGGGGCCTCCTCTCCTAGTCGTCGCATGGATTAACCTCCAGCGGGGGATTTTAGCCCCAGAAAGCTATTTTGGGGCCGTCCACAAATTACGTAAGGCCTT